>CM076584.1:267875890-268197984 GCA_034641835.2 Pinus albicaulis
TGGCCCCCTTCACCTGATCAAACAGATCATCAATCATGGGCAAAGGATATTTATTCTTGACTGTTAACTTGTTAAGTTGTCTATAATCCATGACATTTGCATGGTTCCATCCTTCTTCTTCACGAACAACACTGGTGCTCCCCACGAGGACACACTTGGACGAATATACCCTTTGTCCAACAGTTCTTGTAACTGCATTTTTAATTCAGTTAATTCTGGAACACTCATTCTGTAAGGAGCCCTTAACACAGGAGATGCTCCTAGCATTAATTCTATGGTGAAATCAATATCTCGCCTTGGTGGTAATCCAGGAATATTTTTAGGAAAAACATCCATAAAATCTTGTACCACTGGTATGTTTTCCATCATAGGTGCTTTTTTCATGGAATTATCATATTCCACTTGAATAGCATATATTTGGCATCCCTTCCTTATACATTTATTCATTTGGGATGTTGTAATTGGACATAGTTGTAGTGGCTTCCTGATTCCATGAATCTCCTTGCATGTTCCATCATGCATTCTGTAATAGATGATCTTTTCCTTGTAGTCCACTAAGGTCCAATTTTTTTCTAGCCAATCCATGCCCAACAAAACATCATAGGACCCTAATGGCAGTATGTTCAAGTCCACATTCAACTAATGTTCTGCAATTTCTAATGTACAGTTTGGAATCTTGGCAGTTACCTTTCTTTTTTCTCCTGTGGCTAGCTAGATCAACCACGAGTTTTTGAATTCTTGTTCTTTCAATTACACATTTCCACTATTTTGGGAAAAACATAACTTAGACTTGCACCTGGGTCTACCAAAATAGAAACATACTGAGACAATAATTTACCTTCCAACTCAATCATCGTTGGTTGATCATTTTCTTGTCGATCCTCCAACGCCACAATTGATATGAGGAATGTTTCCCGCCACATCGCCTACTATGGAAGCTTCCTGCAAGTTTTCAACTATGTCATTTCTTGCTCGATGTGGGCAGTTTTTATAATAGTGTGCATCACCACACCCCAAACATTGTAGAGGTGTTTTGGTTGCCTGTCCTTGCTCAGGTTTGTTGGATGCCTCTGTAGGCTTCTCTTCTACTGACCATCAAGTTCTTTGACGATTTCTGCCAAATTGTTTACTGACAGAACTTCGTGCAGAATTCTTAAAATTATTGCTTTTGGCGCCTTTGAAATTTGAGCTACTTTTATGTCCTTTCCTTGGCCGCCAACTTTTACCAACCTCCCCTTTAGCCTTGGACTACTGATAGCACATTCGTGCCTTACAAATGGCTTTGTCCATGGTTCTGGGATTTACAATTCAATTCGCTCTTTCATATGTGTTGGCAAGCTGCTTAGAAATCTCTACACCTTAGCCTTTTCCTCTTGAAGGTATGGAACATATTGTAATAGGGAGGTGAACTTGGTGATATACTCATCCATAGTCATCTTTCCCAGCTGAGTAGCCCTCAACGGCGCCGCCCAGCCGGCCTCCGGCCCCTGGCTGGGCAGAGGGCGATTCTGAGAATCACCCCCGGCTGGGCGGAGAGTGATTCTGAGAATCACCCTTCGCCTAGCCAGGGGCCAAGGGCCGACCGAGCGGCACCATCGAGGGCTACCCAGCCTGCCTCGGACTCGCGGCTGGGTGGAGGGAGATTCCGAGAATCACCCCTCAATCGAGGCTAGTAGTGGTGACTCCGAGAATCACCCCCCGACCGAGGGAGGCGACCGAGAATCACCCTCTCGCCCATCCAGGCCGGAGGCAGGCCGGGACCGCACCGTCAAAGGCCGCCCGGCCGTTTTCTCGCCCCCGATTGCGTAGGCGCTTCCAAGAATCGCCCACGGTTGGGTAGAGGGTGATTCTCAAAATCGCCCTCCATCCAGCCGGAGGTGATTCTCGGAATCGCCCTCCCCCCAGTCGGGGGTGATTCTTAGTTTGGAATATTGGCAGCTATCTTTCTTTTTGCTCCTGTGGCTAGCTGTACCAGCCACGAGTTTTTTAATTCCTGTTCTTTTAATTACACATTTCCACTATTTTGGGAGAAACATAACTTAGACTTTCACCTGGGTCTACCAAAATAGAAACATATTGAGACAGTAATTTACCTTCCAACTCAATCATCATTGGTTGATAATTTTCCTGTCGATCCTTCAACGCCGCATTGATATGAGGAATTTTTCGCGCCACATCGCCTACTGTGGAAGCTTCCTACAAGTTTTAAACTGTGTCATTTCTTGCTCGTTGTGGGAAGTTTTTACAATAGGGTGCATCACCATACCCCCAACACTGTAGAGGTGATTTGGTCACATGTCCTTGCTCAGTTTTGTTGGATTCCTCTGTAGGCTTCTCTTCTGCTAATCATCGAGTTCTTTGACGATTTCTGCCAAATTGTTTACTGAGAGAACTTCGTGCAGAATTCTTAAAATTATTGCTTTTGGTGCCTTTGAAATTTGAGCTACTTTTATGTCCTTTTCTTGGCTGCCAACTTTTACCAACCTCCCCTTTAGCCTTGGACTACTGATAGCACATTCGTGCCTTACAAATGGCTTCGTCCATGGTTCTGGGATTTACAAATTCAATTCACTCTTTCATGTGTTGGCAAGCTGCTCAGAAATCTCTGCACCTTAGCCTTTTCCTCTCGAAGGTATGGAACATATCGTATAGGGAGGTGAACTTGGTGATATACTCATCCATAGTCATCTATCCCAACTTCAAGTCATGAAATTCTTTAGCTTTCTCATCGTAGAAACATTTTGTTAAATACTTGTCTTTAAAGTATTGTTGCAACGCTTCCCAAGTAACATCTTGTTCCTCAATGCTGCGAACATTCTTTACTTCTTCCCACCACAGAGTGGCTTTCTCCCTTAACTGATATATGGCCAATCTGGCCTTCAGGTTGTTGTTGTATTCGTACACCTAAAAATACTTGTTCATGTTTATTAACCATGCCTCTGTCGCTTCCTCAGCTTCACCATCAAATGTTGGTGGTTTTATTTTCCGAAACTCCCCCTGAAGCTCTACTTTCTGCTTCTTAACTTCTTGTTGATCTGACAAATTGCCGAATTTTGCTTCATTGTAGTTTTTGTTCTTGCTACTTCTTGAGATGGACTTCTTTCCACTCTGTCAGTGGTGTTGTCCCTTGTTCATTGTTCTTCACCTTCTTGAATGCCCCTGTCAACACTAGGATGCTTCATTCCTTGATTCTGCTTGTCTGACAGGCTCTTAAGTAATTTTTCTTGTTCTTGCATTAATCGTTCATTATCCCTTCGAACTCGCACCATCTATTCCTGTAGTTGTCGTACTGTATTCAACAACAAATTGGTTTGATGTTGTTGTTCCTCCAGCAGTCTACTTGTTTGTTGGTGTTGATTTACACTCAACTGAACCCACATCTTAGGGCTCACTACTGGTTGTGTTTGGGGTTCCCCAATATCCTAGGGTGGTTGTTGTGTTGTTCCCCTCCTCATGATATTTCATGTTATACTTATGTTATGTGCATCATTATACACACAGTGTAAATTGTTAGTTGACCCTTAGGGTCCCAGCGTATGAACGCTGCTCTGATACCACTTGTGACACCCATTAAAAAAAAAATTACTTTCTACTCCATATTTGATGACATCCTTACATGATACAAATTTAATATTTTTCTTTAAAACTATACAAAGGTTTCTTACCATAATTTTAATATTTAAACAGAAGATTAAGAGATAATCCTAATCCTAAACTTAACATTTATAGCTTAAACATGTACCAACAATTCCATACGTTTAACCATAGTCTCGGTCTATAATCTCGTACATGATTTATTAACCAAGATTGATAATTAAGACATAGACATGTTAACTACCAAAACATTATGTTTATGAACCGAGCCTCGGGGAATGGAATTCGCATGCGATATTTGAGATGTTTCGTACTAGTTAATTAAATACTATTCACTCCACCATCACTTTCACAGCTGGGCAATTGCCTGTAGCTCTTGATCGGATTTCAAGACCACCTGTCTTAATCTCCTCCGTCCAATTCTTTTTGGGGATCCTCAATCACTTCTCGGCAGGAAAGCTTTGTTAACCCAGCGAAAAATCTATGAAACCCTCATTTGGTCTCAGCTCAAGGTCTGAGGTCTAACTCTGATCTCTGCAAGAAATTCTTGCGAAGGTAGAAGGTTGTCTCAGTCGGTGGCTATTTTAAACCTTATTGGCAGACACATCTAGGTAAGATTTTTCATCTGCATTAACTGTATTATTTGCCACTCTGCAATTTTTTTGAGTTAGCTTAAATCCTCGGTTTGTTTTCGACTTCCTCCAGTGTATTTGGAAAATGCCCAGATTATGAAATTACCTCCATACCCCATGTGGAGTGATGGGTATGTATTACCCTTTTGAGGACTCATTGACCCTTCATAGTTCACCTTCTTTCTGGCTCTCAGGCGTTAACTCATACTCAGCTCGGAAAGGTAGTTTCATTCTTAACGTTTTCCTTAATAAATTGCAATCGTTACAGTCCTAATTTTGAATCACCAGTTTACTCCATTCTTCTCATAGTCTTTACATTGACACCTCCACTGTCTTCTTTTCCAGGTTTGCATGTGGAGTACTTTGTTTTTCTGGATGATTTATATGGCAGGTAAATAACATTTCTCAGAGGTTCTCTTCATTTTCTCTTCTTTTTTTTAACTTGAGCTTACCTACAGTTTGTGTAATAATGAATCAATACTAATTCTTTTAAGTTTTGTTTAAACTCGTACGTACTTCACCTCTCAACTCGACCCTGCTCCATGGTTCCTCCGTTCTATTCTTTATGCTAATGGAGTTCACTGCTTAAACAGGTATTCCAAGTGCTATTCTTGATGATCTCGGGTCAGGTCCTCGGCTCGTCGTGCCATTGGGACTAACCCATGGTTTCATTACATCATGGATTTAGTCAGAATCATTTTTTTATAATAATATTTCTCAGTTCATGATTCTGTATACAACATGTATAACCTTTGTATAACAGTGTTAATTTTCCCGGTCGAGAGCGAGGGTTTTTACCTTCGAATTAGTGTTCTCTTGGATTATGGGTACTTAGACATGCTTGTAAAGTACAATATTTTATGTTGCTTTTATTGAATAGCTACAGACCCTATGGTCTTGCCCTTTGGAGTATTCCTCCTTGTCTTAGTTTTTCAATGATAATGAATATTACTCTCCTTCTTTTGTGATTAAATATAAATACATGGATTTCTCTCATATTTCTAGATGATGTTTTATCATTGATTAAATTTCTTGGTCAGGGTCGAAGCTTTGGTCTGACCTCTACTTTTCTATACTGCAATGATTTTCTCTTCAAATGTTTAGTTCTGAGTTTTTATTCCAATGTTTACATTTGTGCAATAATACCGAATGTTGATGTTTGCAGTTAAGAACAGTTACTTCCTTTTCTAATAAATTCTTCGAATATATTAATCCCATCGTCACTAATTTAATCTGATGACAGTAGTTTTCTTTCTGGTGACTGGACCGCCTTGCTTAATGTCTGAGTATAACTGTGAATTGAGGGACAATGTGTTCTGGATTAGGTTTTTACCCAGTACCCTCGACCAACAGTCTTCTATACATAGATTTAACAATGGAAACTCTTCCTAAAGGATTTAGATATATTTTCTTCCATTTATCCAGTTTTGCAGGTCAGTTCATTAACTGAAATATTTGTTTGTTGTATAATAAGTTCACTGCAAATTTATTTATGCATATAATTGAAAATCTTGCTTGTTTTCCACTTTCCTATATCTAACAGCCACTATTGTATACATTGTAATCTAAATTTTTTTTCACATCTTCCCTTACATAATAAAAGATCTACTGTACCTTCACAATATCATTCTGCATATAATTTACAACATTTTATACATGTCTGGGATATGCATAATAGGATATTAATAATACAGAGACTAATATCATTCTTTTTCAAATCCTATTATCATATAAATCACTGCATCTATTTATGGTAAAGAGCAATACCTTTACATACCCATATTAAAGGTATTACAGTACTTAAGTCCACTGAGCATACACCGTTACTTATCTGATTTGCAAGTTGCAGCTGTGGTCCTCCCAACCTTCAAGAGAGGCGATTACGTCCTCCTCTTGCCCCCGTGCTCCAATCTTGAAAGGTACGGGTTGACAGTGGATATTTCTGATGTGACCTCAGGACACCTTGTCTAGTCAGTACCAGAAATAAAAATCAGGATTTATGAGTGTTTTTCCACGGGTCTTTACCAGCTCTAGAAAATCTACACTCTGCCTTAATCCATGAACAGAACCCCTACTCCTCACTGGGATTAGTCTCTTATCTCCAGAGGAGCAAATAACTGTTTCCAACTGTCCCCAACCACCTTCCAGTTCTTGGAAAACGTTACCATCAACTTTTACCTTTTATGGAGTCACTTTCCATAACTGATTTTATTATTCATAATTAATCACTAATGAAAATAACTTTTCAGCAAAACATTAATAATTCCAGTATTTTCTTAAAACAAATAATTAAAAATGTCTTTTAACTAGTTAGCAACTAGTTATCATTAAATGCAGCTATCACAAGTATGATATTATTTTTTGTGTATTGTTGAAATAGATATTAATTAAATGAAAATATGAAAACTAATTGTATTTTTGATATTTTCATGATATTTTAAATATTTATATGTATTTGTGATATATTTTTTAAAATTATTTCTATTTTTCAAGTATATATTGGGTGATAAGCTGTTATTATTTTTGTTTTGTAGTTCAATACTTATGGTTCTTACAGAAGAAATGGTTATACTAATCAAACATCTCATTTTCTAAACTTCTTATGAGAATGGTTTAACTGAATAGCCCAATCCTGTAACACATATCCCTTTCATAAATGTGATAATATATTTTTTAAATTGAAATGGTTATTGAGTACTTTAAGTTGTTTATATATTCTCGTAGTAACCCATTAATGTTCATGTATTTTTATTGTTGTGACATAAATTAATGTTCATTTCTTTTGAGTAACCATTCAGGATGTTCTTGTCTTTTTCATGCTGTGATGTAAATTAATGTTCATTTATTTTCAATCATATGAGGTAAAGATTATAATTACATATTGAGGTTTATGTTGGATTATTTAAATGATGTAATTAGTTTTTTTTATTGAAATTTTTTAAAAATGAAAAAATTATGATTACTCAAAAGAAAAAATGATGAAATTATTTATGTGTTTATTAAGAGATTTTGTAAGTATATCACTAAATACCTAAGTTATACCATAGATGAGTTGTTATTCTTTGTGCTTTTGATGTAATCTCCTTTTTCCCATTGAAAATATGTTTTTTTTATACTTCTCTACTTATGGTTCTTAGAGAAGAAAGGGTTATACTAATCAGACACCTCATTTTTTAAACTTTCTTGAATTATGATATTTCATCTTGTGACCAAAGAACTGATACTTATCTAAAAATTATATTAACATATGTAGTTGTAACCAAATCATGTAACTGAATAGCCCAATTTTGTTGTTCACTCTCTGTAGTTGTAGTTATCATGCATGATTCACGTGAGAGCATTTCCTCTATACTACTATTTCCTATATTACTACCTTACAACGTTTCATTTGCAACATATGGTGCAATTGCTATTTATAAAAACTAGTGTAAACAAAACAAATTCAAAAAGTGATCACAAGATCCTCAAAGTTTCTTAATAAAACTAGGAAAAAAATATTCACAAAATTCTAAAAATTAATAACTAATTATGATAATAGTTATTAATTATAAAATTCATTAAAAATAAAAATTAAATAAATAAAAATAAAAATTAACAAATTAACAAATTAATTATCATAATAGTTTTTAATTATAAAAGTAAAGTATAAATAAAACAAATTCAACAAAGTTAAAGAAAAGCTTACAAAATCCAAAAAAAATTAGTAAATTTATATGAAAAAGACAATTTTAATAAAATTATGAAAGGAATGCATACCACATTCTAAAAACTAATAACTAATTATCATAATAATTATTAATTTTATTTGTTTATTTATTTTTATTTTTTTATCTAGATAATGAAATGTGTTGAAAAGAAAATATTTTGAAACATGGCTTTTTCCCTTCTAATATTATAATAATAAGTGAAATGAGTGATTTCTTTGAAAAAAAATTATAAAATTTATATTAAAACTAATTACACATTATTGCTAATAAATAAAAATTTAATTTAACATAATGCAATGTCTTAAGTGGACTATTCAAAAATGGCCATAGATGAATGACTTACTTTACACAGTTGAATGCCAAAAAATGATATCTAATATAATGCATTGATAAAACCCCTCAATACTTAAATACAAAGAGTGAAGGGAGCTCTATTTGAATGGTTCACGAGACACAATACTTGCTAAGGTTTTGCAAATGGGGTACCAAGCTAAGTGACCTTGATTGTGGGGAAAACTCCATAGTTAAACGCGTTTGAGCCGAAGGCGATCTGGGATGGGTGACCTCCCAAGAAGTCTTGGTTACCGAGTGCAAGCCATGGAAGTGATGATTGATGTTGTGTGATTCATTTCACTAGTTTCAATCTCACTTCTTCACCCCTGTGAATGGAAATGGTCATTGATGAATGACTTACTTAACGCGGTTGGATCCCAAAAAATGATATCTCATATATAAAAATATTACTTAGTAAATGATACCTACATATAAATAATTTAACACAAATCACAAAAATATGCAATGAGTGTTAAGTGGACTATTAAAAAATCATGAGAAATTAGTTATGACATAACTACCTCTGATGGAAATGGTCATAGATGAATGACTTACTTGTTGGAATATGTAATTCCTACTTGCCTTCAGTTGTGATTCTCTCTATGTATAGAGTCTGTTCCTATTTGATAGGTTAGTTCCTAGTTTGGTGTGAGGTTGAGATATTCTCTCAACCAAATTATTGTGTGTCTAAGATAGCTTCTCTATCTTGAGACAATTCCTTATGTATATATGTAACTTGATTTAATTAATGAATATAGCTTGTATGCTCAGTTTCTAAGTTGGTATCGGAGCTCGTTTGGGCCTGGGCCTAGCCTTGGCCTCTCCTGGGCCGAGGGAAATAAATAGTATATTTGTATTATTCAGAACGTCGTTGTGAAGCCTGTGGTTGTGCTGGTGATCGAAGACCTGCAGTGGAAGTTGATTGACAGCATGCTGGATTGGTGCGTCTGCGGGGAGGATTGGTCCGACTTGCAATGGTGGTGGATCCTCCATTATACAGCTACTGGTTGTTGTTGCTTTCTGTAATCGGGAAGTTTGTCTTCACGGAAGTGGCGTATGCTGCATTATCGTTGGCAGATAAAGCAGAATGACAATTGATTTCATCTCTCTTCTTCAGTTTCCATATACACTCTGTTGAGTAATAAGTGAAATTTCCTCATTCCTTCCTTCCTTCACTTAGTCTTCCGTTTTTCTTGTCTGGCTCGATTGGGATTCATTGTCTCCTTGGGCTTTGAATGCGGAGGAGGAGAATGACGAGGTTTACAGTATTTCCACGAACTCGAACTCTGGAACTCTAGATTGATCTGGTTGGATTGTTGTGCTCGCCTGGTCGAATCCCTTAAACCCTTGGGCTTTTCTGTTGAAGTCGATCTCTGCTGTCTTGGGAGGTTGTCGGATTCGTTCATAGAAGGTCCCTAGTTTTCTCATCAATTCTCCTTTGTATTGTTATTTTCTAAATGGATCTTTCGAGCTTGGTCGTTATCTTGCAAGCAGCGCTCAGTCCCAACCCTCAAGAGAGAAAGGCGGCAGAGGAGAGCCTCAATCAGTATCAATACACACCTTAGCATCTTGTCAGACTTCTACAAATAATAGTTGATGGAAACTGCGATTTGGCTGTACGTCAAGTTGCAAGCATCCATTTCAAGAATTTTATCGCCAAAAATTGGGCACCTCATGAGCCTGGTGAGCAGCAGAAGATATCACCAACTGATAAGGCCGCAATTATCCAGAGCATTGACCTTCCCTCCTTACTTGGGTCAAGTGTCATTTGCAAGATCAGCAAGTATATGGTGCGGAGATTGGAATACTGAAAACGCGTACCTCGAAAGTGAACGTATGTATGCCGTGGACGGTGAAATTCTAGAAACGCGTAGCTTGGATGATGTTGGCAGTTGAAGCCAAATACCATTGGTATTGAACACATGAAGAGATTGTGGTTCTTCGTTCTTGGAAACGAGGCGAGTGACTCTCTGATGATTCCAGGACGAGTAGGTGGTAACGCAACCTTTGCATGGGATACTAGAGTATGAGGATGATATCAGTGATCTGTCCACTTTGGAGTCGTTGAATAATGGAAGTAGTTTTCATTGGAGTCATTGAATAGTGGAAGTACTTTGCATTCTTACTTTATTAAATGTTTAAAATTGTCATGATGATGTAAATTTGGTTGTTATTAAAGTGACGTTGCTCTGACCAACTAGTGTCACAATTCTGGGTGTGCGCTGGAACTAATCATTCCAACAATACACAAATTTGCAGGAAAATTATTATCTATCAGATATATTGATGACATGACACTGAAGATGGGAGCATCACAGATTGGAGGATCATCGAGTTTGCGTGTGCCTAGTGTGATGGAAACAGATTGTGGAGACAGATCTGCATGTTCAATTGCGAGGAGATGAGCTTGATAATGGGTCTTCATTGTTGCAGCCTGTTAGTGAGCATGAGGCATGCTTGGAAGCAGTTACCCTACCTTGATTCTATGAACAGGGGAAGTGGCATTACACTGCGATTCTAGGGGAATTGGATACTGAAATGAGAACTTTTTTCTGTATAAAATTGTTGAATTTATGCATGTTGACAGTGAATTTGTGGACGACGCAGGATTGGACCATGAAGTCGTGGCCGTGTAAAGCCTTTGTGGCTGTGGTGAGCCTTAGTGGTTGTATTGAGCCTTCGTGGCTGTGTTGAGCCTTTGTGGCTATGGTGAGCCTTCGTTGCTGTGTTGAGTCTTCGTGGCTATGGTGAGCCTTTGTGGCTATGTTGAGCCTTTGTGGTTGTGATAAGCCTTGGTGGCTACATTGTATCTCCTTAAGGCTGAGCGCCTAAGCGGTAGAGGTGAATTACTAATTGTTGAAATGTGAACTAGGAAGCCGGTGAAAGGGTGTTGCTCGTGCATGTTCATGAAGCAACGTGGAGCAATCAGTTGTCAGTGATCTGATAGGGATCAGATCGAAGACAACGTGAAGTGTATGATCTTGGATCTGCTCACAACAACAGTGTGGGCAGTGTTCTAGTGAACTGAAATTCGGGGCAGCTTGTCCGCAGCAGTGAATGGCATGGCCATGTGTTGAACATTTTCATGCCAGTTTTTTTTCATGGATATTGTATTACTGTCATGGTTATCACTTGTACTTATATTGTCATTTGGTATTGTTTTTGTTTAGTATGGGTAAATGTGGACAAGTCTTGGAAATTTGTATAAATATTGAGATTTGCGACCTCAATATGATGTCATTCTATTAGAATTCACAAATCTAATTGATGACAGGTAAAACATGGAGACCAAGACTAGCTTTCCAAAGTAAAATGAAGATGCCAAAGACTCAAAAGTACAAAGCCAAAGTAACAGTGTGTTCCAGCATATGAATAGTGCGGTGTTTGTGGAGGTGAATGGTATGGTGAGCGGCAAAGGAGGATGGACAATCAAGTTTGTGAGAATTTGTTTTGTGTGAGTTTCTTGGAATAGACTCATGACCATGAGTATGAGTCACAGTTTGTATTAGAAGCAAATCTATATGTCATTTATTGTTTGTAGGTGTTGTAAGACCCATAGAGGTATGCATACCCCTTTGTTATATGTTCCCTCTGTCAGAGAGTTTTAACACCCTGGAAGAGTGTGTCATGCAGGATGGATACACTTGGGTGGGCCGTATTGGTTTTAGACTCCATAAGGTGAAATTTTATATCAAGGGGGAGTTAATCGAGAGGTTGGATGAACCATGTATGTGAAGGACTTCCTAGTAGACTGGCGGTTGCAGTGGTTGGAACCCATGCATTTCGGTAGATGGTTGTTCCTTTATATGGACATCGACAAGAGCATGAAAAAGATACAAAGTGTAATTACCAAACAGAACCAGTGTAGTTATCAAACAGGACTAGTTGTAGATTTTGCAGATAGATATTGAGACAAGTAGTCATTAAGGGGGAGTGTTGGAATATGTAATTCCTACTTGCCTTCAGTTGTGATTCTCTCTATGTATAGAGTGTGTTCCTATTTGATAGGTTAGTTCCTAGTTTGGTGTGAGGTTGAGATATTCTCTCAACCAAATTATTGTGCGTCTAAGATAGCTTCTCTATCTTGAGACAATTCCTTATGTATATATGTAACTTGATTTAATTAATGAATATAGCTTGTATGCTCAGTTTCTAAGTTTACTTAACGTATTTGAATCCCAAAAAAATGATATCTTATATATAAAAAATTTACTTAGTAAATAATACCTAGATATAAATAGTTTAACACCACTCACAAAAATTGTTTCATAATAGAATATGCATATAGTAGCATGGGCCCAAAGGGATAAATCTTTTGAAGTGAAAGCTTTGTTTACAATGTAATATTTAAAAAAGAAAAAGAGAATTGCATCGCTCTCATCAGTAAATAGAGGCCAATTAATAAGTAGTAGCAATATGTAATTTTCAATTGTTTAAATTTTATTTTTAAATGATGCATTGAGTGCATAATTAAGTTTATAACTTCAAAAATTCTACATTAAATGTCATGGAAATTTGTTAAAAAAAAACTAAAAAAATTTAAAATACTAAGGCTAATTCAAATGTTTTAACCATAAAATATAAACTTAACAATAATATGCATACAATTAGATCTATGATGTCATCCAAAAGATTCTCTAAAAATAAGAATTCCAAAAAAAACCATGCAAATGGAGACCATTTACCATTCCATTATCATCTAGCGGCACAAAATATTTCTCAGCGAGTTGTCTTTAATGCTACTTTTTGAAAAATTTCTGATCTAATTTGTCTAAAATCTAGCAAGAATTCATTGAAATCACAAGTTTGATGGGTAAACTCTGCACAATTGAAGTGCCCTCGGGGTTTTTCAGGGTATTGAATCCATATATGCTGTCAAAAAAACCAGTTTAAATAAAAAAAAATGAAGATTTCACCTCAATTTTTTCTGCCGGATTCCGGCCATAAAATCTACTAGAAATTCAAAAAAATCGCATTAAAGACAACTCCATTTCTCAATGATATAGGCACATTGAGAGACATACAACAATATTTATTAAAACATTACATATGCAAATTACTGTGTGAAACATTACAGATGTACATTAATGCCTATTATTTTAGCGTTTTATCATCATCATCATGTCATTATTGCATGCAACAATAACAAAATGTTGAGCAACATATAAATATTTTATTTCCAAATAAAAAAAAAATTATGTTTGGAGTATCTCTCAGACATATATATTCCTACCTGGTATTTGACAGCAAAATTTGTGGAGACCAAGCCTCCACACATAACTGTTGGACCACATTCTTGAGACTGAACAACATATTAATCTATATATTCAACTCTCAAGTAAGTCTAATTGAGACGAAGGAGCACGTGAAGGGCGGGCAACTGTAGCAGCAATTTCCATGATTGTCCCCATTGTAAGCATTACGATACCTTGTGCACTGCTTGCAGATGGGCACGTTGTAGCCTCTCCTCAGGTTGAACCACAATCTACAACCTCATGCATCTACATTCCATTGTCAAGGAATGAAATGGGTTCAACCTCATACATTTACATTCCATTGTCAAGGAATGAAATGGGTTTAATATTTTGTAGGAAAGCCAAAAATATTAGTAATTATGTATAAAAAATATGACCCGATTGTCCGATGAACAAGAGAGAGATGGCCATCAAATAATTGAAAACAAAACTATCTTGCTTACTGCTTTGTCATCTTTGCAACAGTTTATCTATGATCCTTATAAAACAAAGAAAGAGCTTCCATCCTGTAGGTAAGTCCATTAAAATTATCAGAACATACATATATGTGACAATTAATCAAAACTAATGGCATGAGAAACATGAAAATTAATTAAGAATGAGAAACATCAAAAACTAGGACAATTAATCAAAACTAATGGCATGAGAAACATGAAAATTAATTAAGAATGAGAAACATCAAAAACTTAGTGTATATATACAATATACAACATTGCTCCACATATATAAAAATAAGATAACCAAAACATATTTAAAAAATATAAAAAATAAAAAACATTTACTACTTGGGTAATAATGTTTATTTCACTCAGATCCGCACAAAAAAACATAAGAATGCATTAAAAAAAAATTTGATGCAATATGTTTTCATGACTTCTTCACAAGACTTGGTGATGGGTTGAAACAAAGTCTCTTAAAAAAGCATAAGACTGCATACAAAACAATAAATTCTGCAATAAATCTTGATTACTAATAAGGAATTCTAATTCATATCATTTCTGAACATCACACATTTGTGATAAGTTTCCATTAAAAAAAAGTCTTCCAACGAAAATTAGTAACTTGTCAAAAGTGATAAAATAAAATAAAATAAATAAAAAGTAACTAATTGAAATGGAAGTTACTAAGCAACTTATAATAACACTTCAATCAATCAAATTACAAATAAATAAATTTAAATAATAATAAAAAGTAACAAAAATTGAATTCTCGATGTTAAACTATGGATAAGTGGCATAAAATTTTAGTCAAAGACTAATTAATACATAGTCAAACGCAAAGTTGAATGCTTAATATCATTCATGACACGGGTATAATAAAATAAAACATTAAAAACAATTTAAAAATAAAAAACATTTAAAAAAAATTATGAAGAAAACAAAACATATGCGAGCCCCACCTACAGCCTCGGGCCTTAATAGACCTGGCCAATTCCACGCATCGCCTTGACAGGCAAGGCCGTTGGGAGTGGCCTGTGTCTTTTTTAATTTAATTTAATTTAATTTTAATTTATTTTAAATGTTCTTTTTTTTAATGTATTGCTTTTTTGTTTTTACCTATTTTTATATAAATATTTTTTTAATTGATTTTTTATTTTAATTTTCTTAATTATTTAAATTATTAGATATCATTTTTGGGATTCAAGTGCGTTAAGTAAGTAATTCATCTATGACCATTTCCATGAAGTGATGATTGATGCTATGTGATTCATTTCACTAGCTTCAATTCCACTTCTTCACCCCTGTGAACATCACTCGATGCAATGAGTGCTAAATGAACTATTCAAAAATCATGAGTTACTACCTCTCATGGAAACGGTCATAGATAAATGATATCTAATATAATGCAGTACGGAAACCCTTCATAATTAAAATATTCAAATTATTGTTAATTTTTTAAATATTTTTTTTGTTAATTTTTTTTAATTGTAATTTTATTTCAATGGTTTATTTATTTATTTTTATTGTTTAGAAAAATAATGTTTTTATTGTTTTGTATTGTAGTTTTCATATTTATTTATTTTATTTTTTCTACAAAGTCCATGTCCACACTCCACTAACAACCTGACCCTATTATGTGTCAATTTGATAGTTGATTTTAATTTTTTTGTTATTATGAATCAAGTCATGTCCCCACAATGTGTCAATTTTATAGTTGTTTTTTAAGTTTTCATAGTAATGGGTCGAGTTCACTTTTATTTTTAAATTTTTGTTACAATGTGTCAAGTTGTCTTAGATTAAGATTTTAAAATAACTATACTTTGAACATTTAAAAATGAAATTACCCTTGGTATAATGATTAAAGTGTTCATTTTAAAATAATTTTTTAAATTAAAGTGCTCATTTTAACAGTTTTTTTAGTCATATAATTTCCCCATAATTCTATGGTTGAAGTATGTTGAAAACTTAAGGTTCTCTGTAGTCATGATCGTTGGTTTTAGTTTCATGGTTGAAAATTTGTCAAAATTTTAAATTTTTTCCGAGTCTTGATATTTTATCTTTAATGGTATAATTGAAAACAATTATAAGTATTTAATCTTTAACACCATAAAATTGTTGGAATTTTAAGACTTTTCATAGATGTGATATTTTACCTTTAATGTCATGCTTGAATATCGTTGGAATTTTAATGTTTTTCATCCTTAACGCCATTGCAAAAAAAATGTTGAAAATTTACCAAAAAAAATGTTACTCCAACATCAACACTTTTATTTTTCATGGTGTTTTTTGCACAAAAAAATTGACTTTCACTACCATTTTTAAAAAATATTGAAAATTTACACGAAAAAAAAGACATTATTCTAGCATCAACACTTTTCATTTTTAGGGTGTTTTTTGCACAAAAAAATGGATTGGATTGGTTTTCACTGTCATTTTTAAAAAACGTTGAAAATTTACTCCAAAAAAGAAAAATCCTATTCCTGCATCAACACTTTTTATTTTCGGGTTGTTTTTCATGTTTTTTTTGGGTTTTTTTTTTTGCTAAAGTTATCGTTTTGAGTTTATATTTCTTGTTTGAAGTTTAAATTGCTATCAAGCCTTGTGCAAACCATTTCATACATTTAGCTTCCAACTGCGAATGAGTATGAAACCTTAGACATATAATCCATCTCTTCATGGGTCTTGGAATGCATCACCGTAGTTTGAAAAGGCTAGCCAAAGGTGTAGTAACAAGTTTTGCATTCTGCATATTAAATATTTACAACACTTTTTCTATTTACTCACTCTGAAACAATGTTAATTTGTGTTTTTTCCTATCTTTATTTATTCTCATACTAAGTATTTGCTTTGTAATGCCCAAATCTTTCATTGAAAATGAATTAGCCAATTTTCCTTGAGCACGTTTATTTCTTGCATGTTAGACCCTGCAACACACATGTCATATACATACAATAGCAATAGAATATAGCTTCCATCATTTTGTTTCTTAAGATAAACATAGTGATCATAGTGAAATCTAGTCTAAACTTGTTCAAACATAATCCTATCAAATTTTAAATACCACTGCCTTTGAGCATGTTTTAAGCCATGCAATTTCTTCTTCAACTTGCACACTAATTTCTCCTTCCTTTTGACCTCATAATCTTGTGCCTTTTGCATATAGATCTCTTCCTCCAAATCCCCATAGAGAAAGATTGTGTTGACGTCTATTTGTTCAAGATTTCAATCTTTTGTTGCCACTAGACTTAAAATAGTTCTAATTGAAGTCATTTAACAATAGGATAAAATATTCTATCAAAGTCTATACCTTTCTTTTGTGAAAACCCATTCACCACAAGTCTAGCCTTATACCTTAGGTTTCCTCCATCTTCTTCCTTCAATCTATAAACTCATTTATTCTACAGTGTTGTTCACTAAGACCCAAGTCTGGTTATGTACCAAGTTGTCCATCTCTTCTTTCGTGGTTTTCTCCCACTTCTTCTTGGTTTCTACCTGCATTACTTCTTCATAACCTTTCGGTTCACCAGAATTAGTAAACAATACAATATAATGAAGGAGATTACCGTTCAAGGGGTCTACTTAACCTAGAAGATCTTCTAACAACACTAGCAAAAGTTTGAGGTGCATGTTATTGTTGTTGATGATCATTATGATTTCCTGGCACTTTTGACTTTACTTTTTCAATGATCTTGTCAAGTACTGTGTATTTTGTGTTTTCTTTTTCCCGTTTCTTTCCCCGCAACTGAACTTTGTACAAGACCCTTTCATAGAATACCACATTTATACTCCTGATGATTTTATGGTTTTCATAATCATGTAAGTGATAACCAAAGTCATTAACACCATATCCAATAAAGGTATAATTATTTGATTTTTCCTCAAACTTCGTTTTGTTTTCTTTATTAAAGAGGACAAATGCTTCACAACTAAAAGTATTTAGAAATGAACAATTTACCTTTTTACCTCATGCATCTTCTAGAATACCACCATCCAAGGAACTCGAAGGCGCTCTGTTTATTATAGAAGCAATAGTATCTATAACATCTGCCCAAAATTATAAGGGTAATCCTGCATGCAATCTCATACACCTTGCACGCTCCATGATTGTTCTATTCATCATTTTTGACACACCATTTTCCTGTGGTGTTCCTATAATTGTCTTTTCTCTACAAATTCCATGGTCTGAACAGTAATTATCAAACTCCTTGCTGCAATATTCACCTCGATTATCTAATCATAGACACTTAAACTTCTTTCTTGTCTCATTATCAACCAAAGCTTTCCATTTTTTAAAACTATCAAAGACATCATATTTATTATGAATACAATAAATCCAAGGCCCCCTAGTTGCATCATCAATAAAAGTAACATAATAACGAGACCCACTAAGACATGATACATGAGTAGTGTTGAGATTTGGTAGCTTGGGAGGTGCTCCAAGCCCTAGGGTTCGGTGTTTGGAGGTTGGAGCGCCACAAAAGTGTTTCGTTGGCTTGGAAACCAAGCTTGGGGTTTTGTACCCATCAATGTGAGGCCAAAACCATAGATTGGTTGAGCGATTTGACACATGGAGGTGTTAGAGGACTGTTAATTTTCGGCACCTAGATCCAAACTCCATGTATCATTGCACATATGATGTTGATGATATTTTTCTTTTATTCCTCTTTCAGAGAGGTGCAAGATTGATCTAAAGATCATCTTGTTTGGATGAGAAAAACTTATATTTTGAATTTATTTTCCACACGTGCAAATTGTCAAAGTCGGCCAGAACTATAATGTAGGCCCACAAGCCCCAAAATATGTGTCACACACCCTCATTGAAAGATATAAATTAGAGAGACTTGATGCTCATATGTTCATCATCTCATCACACACATTCCTCATCATATGATTGGTTTGTACAGTGTTTGGAGGCTTCTCTCTCTCTCCCACGTGTCAAACAGGTTGTTGAAGTTTTCGGACTAGTTTAGGGCAAATCTGGACAGTGTTGACCAATATTGACTTTGGGTCAACCCTCAAGATTTGACTTCGATTTTACTACATAAATTTTGATTTTTGTAGGCCGCATTGGAGCACACAGAAATCAAGGTTGAAAGTTGACTTTGACCGCAACATTGACTGAAGTTTGACTTGCATTGATTGTTTTGGAAGTTGACTTTTGAGGTGTGTGTGACACTGAAGCAAGGCTGATCTTGTTTGTGTTTGTTTAAACCTCCAGGAGATTGGAAGAGTTGGTTTGACCAGCAAAAGTCTTTGTTGGCTAGGGCATCCTGTTGACTACTATAACAAACATTTCTCTCTATCTTTGTTGGACAAGAAGAATTACAAATTCTGATTTAATATGTCTTCTATCAACATTTACTTTCATGTTTATGTGATTGCTAATTTGAATTGGGCCTATAAGAAAGATTCAATTAAACTGCATTAAACATAGAACATACCATGGTTATCTAAAATTAACATGGAATCAGAGCTGAGGTGAAGACAAAGCCCAACCAAGTGTGAAAAGAAATCACCAAAGAAGTTGAAAAATCAAGGACCGGGATCTATGGTCTCCTCATCACACAAGGGTTTCAAATATGATGATAAGCTGACTCACAAGCTTGATTATCATGCTTGGAAAATATCTCTGGATTTGACATTGGAAGACCAAGATGTTATGGATTATGTGCAAGGGAAGATCAATGAGCCTCCATCAAATTCACGAGCTGCCACTAAGACAAAGTACAACAAAGGGGAAGTCAAGGCAAAGAAGATCATCGGGGATTCTATTCACAAGAACTTGGTTTCTTACATCTTCGAGATGGGCACATCCAAAGAGATGTATGATAAGTTGATTAGAATGTTCAGGGTTAGCAATGCTAATCAAGTTCTCTTTTTCAAGAACAAGTTGAAGAATATATAGAAGGGCAAAGAAGAATCCATCTAATCCTATTTTATGAGGCTCACAGAAATAAAAAATGATCTCTTATCTATTGGAGAAGAAATAGATGACCAATAATTCAATCTCATTGCTCTTGGAGGACTCCCTCGAGATTGGTATGTATTTAACACTATGATTCTTAATAATAATGTGATTCCTGATTTTGATGAATTGTTGACGAGATGCACTCAAGAGGAGACAAGGATGATGGAGAGATACCATCCCTCGAATGGGAATGGAGGTGACCCTACTGCCTTCACCGCTCATGCAAAGAAGAGGAACAATGGTGGTCCGAGAAATCAAAACCATGGTTGAGCGGGTCCCAAAGGAAGAAAATGAAGATGTTACACTTGTACCAAGTTTGGTCACTATGCAAGAGAGTGCCCCAATAGAAGGGACTCTCCTAGATATGATGACAACAACAACTTCATGGGGAATGGAAATAAAAGGAACAACAGGTTCAAATGTAAGAGGAAGGCTCCCTCTGATCGAAGTGGAAATACGCAACCTTTCAAGAGGTCAATGAATTCCAGGGATGATGAATCTAATTTTGTTGATAAGAAAAATGAATATATTCTTATATCTGCCCTCTTTGCTGCATCTCCTTCCGATACGCTACACAATTGGTTGATTGATAGTGGTGCCTCAAGGCACTTCAGTGGATATAAGGAAGCCCTCTCTGATTTGATTGAAAAGGATACTAATTAGGAAATTATCCTTGGAGACAATTCCACCTATCCCATGCAAGGGACAGGGACTATGACCCTTCATCTAAATCAAGTTCAAGTCCTTCGCTTGCAAGATGTATTTTACGTAATGTGTTGTACGACTTGAAGAAGAATCTAGTGTCTATCTCGACAATGGAAGACAAAGGATTCAAGGTGGCATTCATCCATGGAAAGGTGTGCATTTGGAAGAGGAACTTCAAAGAAGCATTCACTCTTGGGTTTAGAGTTGATACACTCTATCAGGTAGGAGGAAGTCTGCTAGGGGCCATGACATGTAACACAACCCTTCAATATGAGCCATGGCACTAAAGGATTGCACATATTCATTACAAAGCCCTTCCCGAAGCAAGGAAAGTGATAGGGATGCCCAATTTCAAAGATGATCATGAAGGTGTATGTCAGGATTGTGCCGAAGGAAAGCATACAAGGGGACCATTACCCTCAAGTGTCACAAAGACATCTAATATTTTGCAATTGATACATTATGATCTATCTAGTATGATGCTCGTAACATCCTTGGGAGGATGCTTATATTATATCACTTTTATAGATGACTTCTCCCACAAGACTTGGATATACTTTTTGAAGAAGAAGGACGAAACATTCAAGTGGTTTTGTACCTTCAAGGCCTTGGTCAAAAATCAAACTGGGAAGAAGATAAAAATTTTGAGAACCGATAATGGGACCGAGTATGAGTCAAATGAATTCAATGACTATTGCAGTGAAGTTAACATTAAGAGGGAGACCACCACCGTGTATACTCCCGAAAAAAATGGTGTTGCTGAAAGGAAGAATAGAACCATTGTGGAAGTTGTTTGTGCCATGCTTTATGACCAAGGTCTTCCGAAGTTTCTATGGGGAGAAGCTGCCAACACCGTTGTGTGTGTTCAAAATAGATGCCCACATTCTGCATTGGACTCCAAAACTCCCGAAGAAGTCTTCTCTAGTAAGAAGCCCGATGTCTCGCATTTTAGAGTTTTTGGTAGTCCCATTTATTTTCATGTACTGAAAGAAAAGAGGAGCAAGTTAGATGCTTCTGGGAAGAAGGGAATGTTTGTGGGATACAATGAAGCCTCAAAGACATATAAAATCTATGTATCTAGTCGAAGAGAAGTGGAGATATGCCATGATGTCACCTTCGATGAAAATACTTCCCTTAGGAAGGTTAGAAATCTTCCTATCTCAAAGGAAGACAAAGAAGAAGAAGAAGAAGAAGAAGTTGGAAGGCGGGAAGTGTGAAAGTTTCAAAACAGACACCCTACTGCAGTATCTAGATCTACTTCACCTACTTGTTTCATTAACAGTAACAAGTTATTTAACTGAAATATTCAAAAAAACACTAAAGTAGACACTAACTGAAGCCTACACAACTACAAATAATTTACTTAAAAATGCACACATGTGACAATATTACACACGATTTTTCGGACAAATGTCCTCGGAAAAACCCAATGTGGTAAAACAGGTGCAGCAGCTCTAGAGGGTTTATATTATTATGCAGAATCTGAATACAACATTCTGGGCACCATACATGGTTGACCCTAAAGAGAAATTACACGACAATAAGTATATTTCACTTGGAGACAGAAGATATGGCTGTATCACACCCTCAAATGGGATTTATAGATCACGAGCCCCTTCTGGCCCATTGGAACCCTCATCGCTGCCTTTGCGGCCTCTGCGTCAGCCCTCAATTGGCCAATGTCCCCACTGCGTCACCCTGACTTGTGTTGCGCTAGCTGGGTCTATGTCACCCTGGATGGGCTTACGCATCCTTCGCGCAGTCTTTGCGTGGAGTTAGATGAACTGCGTCCTCCTGGTTGGCTCTGCACTGACTGGTTCTCATTACCCCTCTGTCTTGTTGTATTCTCAACCTTGGATCAAATCATCCCTTGTTGATCTTTGCCCCTCACTGCACTGCTACTTGTTTCGAATTTCTCAGCAAAACCCCGCCCCAGAAATTCGACTTAGCTTCAGTGCTCTGCCAATTTGTGTGTGTCTCCAAGTGACCCTAAGCCTTTCCTTTATATTTTTCTCGTTGGGAAACCAACGACTGTGATCTAATCTTTAATCAACGACTCATATTAAAAGACTGCTTGATCTGCATCACTTAGAACATTTCATCACATGTGTTTAATTAATTCACTTTAATTTTTCTAATTTCCTAAGTTAGACTTAGGGTCCTCATTAAAAATAATAATTATTTGAATATCTCGTACACCAGATGAAATTTCTCCAATCTCTTTCTGGGTTTTGGAGGTCTCGTGTATGTTAGCCGCTCCACAGAATTTCAGGGCTAGAGCACACCCGCTGCTACCTCAAAATCTCAACGCTCCCTCTTAGCGAGGAGTGTGCTCTATAAATACATCCACACCAAGTATTGCCAGATCTCAGCATCGGTCCTTGCACTGCTTATGCTTGGCCTGCTGCCCTCCATCCATTGCATTGTTGCTTCCTATACTATTTCCCTTGACACTACCACTGACAATGCTACATCTGTACTGCAGCACCCTCTTGAATTGCTGCATCGTGTTGCCAACTGCTACACTGCAACTCAGCTATTGAGAAGTAAGCAACTGAAGGACCCCGGCCCAATCACTGAAAAACAAGCCAGTCGGGTTGCACCTCATCACTAAATCTCCCTTGGATGTTGCATTGTGTTGTCATCTTGAAGCCACTGTGTTGTTGCAGCTTTGCACTGCGTATTCACTGCCACTCTGCGTTGATGAAGTCCCATCATCCCCTCTGTGTTGTTGCTTCTAAATTTTTGTTGCTCCCATCTACAGTGTCCCAGCTTTTCCCTTTGCTTCACTGTGATCTCATGCACCCACTGCTCCACTTGTCCCACTACTGTCTTAAGGCTCCCGTAGCTCGTATGTGATCCAAGAGTTGGGCACCTCAAGGATCCCGCCACTCCCCATCTGTAGCTGCTTTACAGATCAATGTCAGTCCACTTATGTGGTTCATGAGCACTCATGGCCACGTCATCATCACTCCCATCATCCCCCTTTGTTGTTGTTGCCTTGGATTCAGAAGATCCCTTGTCCTTATTCTTAGGACAATGGCTGGTGAAGTGTCAAATTTCACCACAATTAAAGCACCAGACCTTGGATAGGTCCCTCTTCTTCTTCCCTTGCTTCCTCTGTCCCTTTGATGCAAGGGATGCATCCTCCTCCTCTTCTTTCTTTACTTTAACTGTCTCACTGTTGCTACTTTCCCTCTTGGTAAACCTCTTGATTTCCTCCTGTCGGAGGATTACCCACATGTCTGCCTAGGATGGTAATGTTTCCCTGCCCAAAATGCTTTAGACAAATGTTTCCCATTCCTCGGTGACTGCATTCAGAGCAGTCCTCACCAAGAGCCCCTTAACTAGAGTCGTACCCATGGCAATCAGTTGATCTCGGATAGTCTGAAGTCTGAAGAGGAAGGGATCTATTTCCTCACCCTTCTGCATCTAAAACAAATGCATCTGATTCTCCAGAAGCATCTTTATTTGGACAGAGCCTCCCTGATACATCGTGTCCAAAGTTGTCCATATTTCATTTGTAGTGTTCTTCCCGACAATATGTGGCACGACATGATCTTTGACTCCATCCATGATCAAGCGCATTTACCTCACTTGATTATCCTTGAATTCTTCAGAGGATCTGCATCGGTAGCCACAGGTAGGACTCTCTCAACATGGTCCTTGATGTCGTACTCATCTAAGATTCTCAAGATCCTGGCCCTCCAGATAACGAAGTTGGACATGCCTTCCAACCTATCCTGATCTCTCAGTCCATGAGACATCATCTATGCTCAAATCTATCATAACAAATACTACTCTCCCTCTTTCTGCTTTCACTCAACAGAAACCTGGATCTGGGTTTCTTGGTGATTAGAAACCCTCTATAGTAGTTTCTCCCTCTGACAACTGATTTCCCTCCCGGAAATCCTCCACCAAAAAAAACTGAATCAGTTATCTACAATCACTCTCCTAATAGAATCTCAAATATGTTTGGCGCAGATTTGTTGAGAAACTATTTTCCTCCCGCTCTTATCACCTTTGTTAGGCATGGCTCTGCACCGACAGAACCTCTGCCACACCAACAACCTCTGAAGATTTGAAGATCCTCTTACAGACTACGAAAAATTTGCACAACAACCTCAAAACTAGACTGCGTCCCTCTGGCTGGCCTCTATGTGAGCAGACTGGCTCAGCGTAGCCTCTGCGTAGTGACTACGCAACGCAAGCTACTCCTACATCACTCTGGAAGGCTCTGCATCACTCAGTTGGGACTGCGTCAGCCTTTGTGTGGCCTCTGTTGGGACTGCACCCTCCTGGTGTTGCACTGCCCTCTCTGGAACTCTGTTGCTTCAGTTGCCTTCACTACAACAATCATCTTCAGCCGCTCTGCTGGTGGATCAGTTTGATCTGCAATGCTTTAATACCATGTGAAAGTTTCAAAACACAAACCCTACTGTAGAATCTAGATCTACTTCACCTACTTGTTTCATTAACATTAACAAGTTATTTAACTAAAACATTCAGAAAAAAGCTAAAGTAGACACTAAATGCGACTTACATGTCTACATATCATTTACTGAACAATGCGCACATGTGACAAGATTACACGCGATTTTTCGGACAAATGTCCCTAAAAAAACCCAATGCTGGAAAAACGGTGCAGCATCTCTAGAGGATTTATATTATTATGCATAATCTGAATACAACATTCGTGACACCAGACATCGTTGGACCTATAGAGAAATTACACGGAAATAAGTACCTTTCACTCGAAGACAGAAGATATGGTTGTATCACACCCTCAGACGGGATTTATAGATCGTGAGCCCCTTCTAGCCCACTGGAACCCTCAGCGCTGCCTCTGCAGCCTCTGCGTCAGTGCTCAACTGGCCAGCGTCCCCATTGCGTCACCCTGATTGGTGTTGCAGTGCCTCTGCGCTACCCCGACTGGGATTGTGTCACCCTCGTTGGTGTTGCGCTGCGTTGGCTGGGTCTGTGTCGCCCTGGCTGGGCTTACACAGCCTCTGCGTAGAGCTGGCTGAACTGCATCCTCCTGGTTGGCTCTGTGTTGACTGGTACTCACTGCCCCTCTATCTTGTTGTATTCTCGGCCTTGGATCAAATCATCCCTCACCGATCTCTGCCCCTCATTGCACTGCAACTCCTTTCAAATTTCTCAGCAAAACCCTGCCCCATAAATTCGACCTAGCTTCAGTGCTCTGCTAATGTGTGTGTGTCTCCAACTAACCCCAAGCCTTTCCTTTATACTTTTCACGTTGGGAAACCAACGATCGTGATTTAATCTCTAATCGACAGCTTAGATTAAAATACTGCTTGATCCGCATAACTTAGAACATTTCATCATATATATTTAATTGATTCACTTTAATTTTTCTAATTTCCTAAGTTAGAGTTAGGGTCCTCATTAAAAAAATTAATTATTTGAATATCTCATACACCAGATGGAATTTCTCCAAATGCTTTCTAGGTTTTGGAGGTCTCGTGTGTCTTAGTCCCTCCATAAAATTTTAGGGCTAGATCACACCCGATGCTACCTCAAATCTCAACAGGAAGAACTGAAGGTTGAACTGATGCCCGGTGTTGAAGGTCTGATGGATCCTATAGATCCACCCTCTTCAACTAAAAGGAGACCTTCATGGCTAAGAGACACTCTTGAATATGTCGAGAGACATATTTCTCCTAGGGGAACATTCCAGTAAATTAAGAAGCCGAATAGGTACCAAGGGTACCTAGCATCCATGAGTACTATTTTACAATTTGAGCCTGGAAATTTTGAAGAAGTCGTAAAGCATCAAGTTTGGAAGGATGTTATGCAAGAGGAATATGAATCGATCATGAAGAATGATGTTTGGGATGTGGTCCCTAGATCGAAGAACAAATCTGTTGTCACCTCGAAATGGCTCTACAAGATCAAGTATGGAGCCGATGGAAGTGCTGAAAAGTACAAGGCAAGATTTGTTGCCCGAGGCTTCTCCCAAAAGGAACGCATACATTATGATGATATATTTGCACATGTTGCCTGCTATACCACCATTCGATTGATCATTTCCCTTACTACAACGCAAGGATGGAGTTGTTGGAAATACTGAGAGGGGGGTGAATCAGTATTTCTTTTCAATTGTTAATTTTACTAGTTAGATCACTTATATTTAGAACACAAAATGAACAATGATGGAATAGATACTTTTATTAATTTCTTCTTTACAATAAGTAAAGTACAATAATGATATAGGGCTCCAACCCTAGATGAAGACTCCAATCTTCCAGGCTCCAACCTGTATTGTGCCAAGCATCGTCTTGGTCTTTCCAAGGCTCCAACCTTGTCAATTTGAGGCACCAACCTCTAGGGCTCCAACCCTATCTCTGGTACAGGCTCCAACCTGGTTTCTTGAGGACTCCAATCCTCTAGGGTTCCAACCCTATCTTCCAAGGCACCAACCTTGTCTCTATAAGGCTCCAACCTCTTGCTTCATTTCGTCAAGATATATTTGGTTATACTTCACGGCTCCCAATGTATTCTTCAACGAACCCTAACGATCTTCAGCTTACCCTTCACTGTAGTCTACACATCATGTCATCAATGACAACCTTTTCTTCTTAGAAGGTGTCACCACTACTCTTCATCGTACCCAAACAATTTCTCCAAGTTACCTCATGATGGCTTCATTGCATCTAGTCTAGATGATGTCCTTCTTCAAGGATTCTTTAATGACTGCTCTTCAAGTATCTTTAAGTTTACTTCAACAACTCTCCAATGGTGCTCCAATTATACTTCTTGTAGTAGCTTCAATACTATTCAAAGATTCAGTACCAGGTCTTCTAAGCCTCCAACAATTGCTACAAGAGATCTTCAGTAATCTGCTTCAATAAGACATCTTAGGGTTTCTTCAATCAACGCTTCTACTATCTCTTTCAACAAGATAAACTGTCTCCAACATTATTCTTCAAGAATGCTTTTGTGGTTTTCTTAAGAAGTGTTCAACTCCAAAAATATAAATTCTGTAAGAACACCAATCCTTGTGCTTCCAAGGCCTTTAAGTAGATGATGTTAACAATTATGTCCTTCAAAAAATGCTCTAATACTACTACAAATTCCCAACCAAGGTATGCAACCGATGACTTTGGGAGTGCTCTAAAAAGATTCGAATCTGGTGTCTATTTGTTGTAGGTTGGGCTGACTGGTTAGGGCAAGATGATTTTCCACATCAGTGTACTTAAACTCCTCCAAACTGCCTCCTAACTGCTGCAACTGTCTTCCACTTTAGTGCTACTCCAATGTGCTTAAGTTCTGGACTGTTTTTAGTCCTCCAAAGTCTGCTTAAACTATGTTTTCAAGGGATACAAAGTGTCTTTGATATTCTTCAAAAAGTTTCATAAGGGTTGTTTCAACAATGATTTCTTTTATGATGCTCCAACTTCATTTTTAAGTTTGCCACCTTTTTCTCTAACTCTGGTTTAGTGTACACTGTTGTAACTTGTTACTTTGGCTGCCTGGTAGGTTTGCCACAGAATTCTGATATACTTCCCAAACAGCTCCTAAAAGCCCTTAACTAGCTGCGACTTTCCTCCTTAGAACAGAGTTCGGTTTATTGTTAAAAATCATGTACTTATCTGCAACCTCAAATGACGATATTATGCCACAAACACAATATCAAATAACCCAGAACAATCCTTATCGCTATGGCACCCTTCCTCTCTAGCTTGGATCTGCAAAAAACACAAAACAACCTTTCAAAACTGCCCAGATTTCCCTTCAAGCCATGTGGTTATCTCTCTGTGGTATACTCAATCAAATAATTCAAAAAACAGAATTAGCCCAACACTTATTTTCCTTGTTTCCTCAACTTCTTTCTTCTTTTGTTTTTATGAACCTTTTATCTGCAATCTTCACCGAAAATTCTTTGTCAAATGAATGCTTCAACTAACCGTTTTATATGAGTTTGACGTTGAACTGAAAGGACACGTCTTTCTAAAGGTAGGCCGACATGAAGGCAAGGATAGGTCGCTCACTGCTAAGGTTAATTTTTCTAGACTTAAAAATTCCATATCTCCTCAACTGCTGGGAGTTTCGGGGCAAGTAAAGGCTCATTAGAACAGGAAAAATATATTCTACAATATGGTATAGGACCCATGTTGATAGTATGCCTCCAAGGTGGTAAAAACAATTTTTCTTTGTGACTGTCCTTAATTTTTGTGTGCAGGAGGTGAATAGGACAGCTTGCCTTTTCCACTTCTAGGATTCTCCTTTGTTTGTCTTATCAATCATAGGATTATAGTGTCATCCTGCATGACATCCATGTCATCATGATAGTATCCAACATCATCATGAAGGTATAGATCATATATTCAATAATAGTGCAGTAATATGTCATAGTGCAGCTCATTAGGAGAACTTCAAAATAGTCTTCCAACCATCAAATGAGATCTTCCACATCATCATCTAGTCTTCCAACCTTCATCAAGTGTATGACTTCATAAAGTATCATCCAAGTGTATGACATCATCATATGTCATCATCAAGTATCATCCAAGTGTATGACATCATTGGTTAAGATCTAGATCATCAAGTGCATGTAACATTAGATCAAGTACTTAGGGCTTCCTTCATTAGTGGTTTGACTTCTTCGTGACTTGACATCTTCATTGATAGTATCATAGTCAACCAAGAGTCATGGCATCATCATCTGGAACCAGGCATCTCAAGAATATTGACATCTCGGTCAATGCCACATTGACATCAATGACAACCTTGATTAACAGGAGTCTCCATCAGATGGATGTGAAGACTGCCTTTTTACATGGTTCAATCAAAGAAGCAGTATATGTGGAACAACCTTTGGGGTTTAAAGTCCAATATAGAGACACATATGTATGAAGGTTGAAGAAAGCCCTCTATAGGTTGAAGCAAGCCCCCAGGGCTTGGTATGAGAGGATTGATAGCTACTTAATGAAGTTGGGCTTCACTCGAAGTGATGTTGATCCAAACCTTTATTTAAGGTTGATAATGACAAGCCTTTCATTTCGGTTCTCTATGTGGACGATCTCTTCCCAACAGGTGTTGACCCTATAATTCATCAATGTAAGAGGGAGCTAACTTACGAGTTGGAGATGAAGGACCTAGGATTGATGAACTATTTCCTAGGCTTGGAAGTCTAGCAAAAGCCAGGTGAGATTTTCCTTTCTGAAGGAAAAAATGTTGTGAAGTTGTTGGAGACATTTGGGATGGTGGACTACAAGTCCGTGACGACTCCGATGGAATTCAACTTTAAGAAGTTTTGCGGAAGCACTGCTGGGCCTAAGTTGGGAAATCCCACCAAGTATCGTTAACTTGTGGGGTCCCTGATGTTCTTAGTGAACTCACGTCCAGACATATGTTTTGCAGTGAATACATTGAGTCAATATATGGTTGACCCTCATCACATTCACTGGATTGGTGCCAAGGATCTTGAGATATCTTCGGGGCACAATCAACCATGGGTTGAGATATACTGCCGGGAGTATGAGGCTCCATGGATATAATGATGCCAATTGGGCAGGAATTGTGGTGGATCGTAGGACCATATCTGGATGTTGCTTCACTCTTGGTTCTGCTTCGATATCTTGGATGAGCAGGAAGCAGAAATCGGTTGCTTTGAGCACCATCGAGGCTGAATACATTGCAGCGAGTATGGCTTATTGTGAAGCTATTTGGTTGAGAAATATCTTCAGTGAGTTGTTTGGACATGTGTTTGATACCACCGTTATCCTTTGTGATAACCAAAGTGGGATTTGTCTTTATGAGAATCCTGTATTCCACGACTGATCCAAGCATATTGATATTAGGTACCACTTTGTCTGGGACATGGTACAGCGAGGTGTCGTAAGGCTCCATCACATTGGGACTAATGAGCAGGTCGCATATATTCTCACGAAGCCCCTAGGGAAGGTCAAATTCTTAACCTTCGGTGAGAAGCTTGGAATCATGGACAAAACCTATTTTGAGGGTCCCGCTTGATTTGCACTATGACCTCTAGGAGCTTCAGGGGGCTTGGGGATAGCTTCTTGGAGCTATAAGCAACCACAGGGCCAAGTTCGCCGAAACTTGTTGGTGTGCTTCTTCCCCACCATTATGATATTGAGCTGGTTCACCTTCTCTTTGATCTATGCCCTGCATGCATCCTACCCATGTAGTTTTAGACTCATGGGAAGTACCTCTCCTTTGGCCAATTAGTTGGTAAATGTGGATAGAGACTGATAGCATGACCAATGGAGACATCGGGGATTGCCCTACTCTCTATGTCTAGGATGGGATGTCTAACACCTTGATCTGGGATCAATTCTGATGAGGTTCTCACCCCTAAACTGACTTCGGGTTAATATGTGACTCTCTTGAGTCCCATTGAGGTTTTAACCTCTAAGTTGACTTCGAGTTAGCAAAGTGTGATGTCTTTGTGCCTCACTCTCATTATGTAAAGAAGAGAGAGAAAAGCATGTTACAAAAGGATGACACAGGAGTGCAAGATGATATATGATAGTACACTATGGTACTATATGACACGATGGCATAGGTGGACAGATGGAGTTCTCCCTAGTTGAGAGGGAGTGTTAATTTTGGGAAACTAGGTCCAAACTCCATGTTGCATTGCTCATATGATGATGATGATGTTTTGTTGGATTCCTATTTCGGAGAGGTGCAAGATTGATCTAAATATCATCTTGTTTGGATGAGCAGAACTTATACTTTGAATTTATTTTCCACAAATGTGCAAATTGTCAAGGTCGGCCAGAATTGTAATGTAGGATCACAAGCCCCAAAATATGTGTCACACACCCTCATTCATGGATATAAATTGGAGAGACTTGATGCTCATTTGTTCATCATCTCATCACACGCATTCCTCATCATTTGATTGGTCCGTACAACCTTTAGAGGCTTCTCTATCTCTCCCACGTGTGAAAAAGGTTGCTGAAGTTTTCGGACTGGTTTAGGGAAAATCTGGACAACGTTGACTTTGGGTTAGCCCACAAGCTTTAACTTCGATTTGACTATAGAAATTCTGATTTTTGTGGGCCACATTGGAGGGCACAAAAATCGAGGTTGAACATTGACTTTGAACGCAACCCCTTGACTACAGTGTTGACCACTGTTGACCGCAACATTGACTGAAGTTTGACTTGTGTTGATTGTTTTGGAAGTTGACTTTTGAGGTGTGTGTGACACTGAAGGAAGGTTGATCTTGTTTGTGTTTGATTGAACCTCCGAGAGGTTGGAAGAGTTGGTTTGACCAACAAAAGTCTTTGTTGGCTAGGGCATCTTGTTGACTGTTGTAACAAACATTTCTCTATATCTTTGTTGGACAAGAAGAATTATAAATTATTATTGATTATATTGGCTTGTATTCTATCAATCTATTATTATGTTCTATCAACATTTACTTTCATGTTTATGTGATTGCTAATTTGAATTGAGCCTATAAGAAAGATTGAAGTAAACTGCATTAAGCATAGGACATACCATGGTTATCTAAAATTAACAAGGACCCTTAGAGAAGAAAGGGGCGGGAAAAATCACTCAAATTAGAGGTCTCTATCTTGAGTTATTAATTTTTATGTGTCATTGTTGGGCATGCACACACGTAGGACAGGTCAAATAGTGCTATATTAGCCCTCATGATAGGTTGGACAAGTCCATAGAGAAGTCTATAAATAGAGGAGCTTGTTGAGGCCTAGTGATGCATCCAAGAGCAACAAAATCACAAGGAGCACTTATGTTTTGGGTCGCAAATCTAAGGAGCAAACCTTGGTGAACATTAGAGAAGTCATGGGATATCTCTTCTGACTGTTGAGGGCCGAGTTTGATTTGTGGAGGAGGTTGGGACTTGAGGGACAGGTCTGGGTCTATTTGTGCATAGTTTTGATGGCGGATTCCTTGTTTTGAGGGGTTGAGATACTCTATTTGCAGGCCAAGCCATCTCTGCGAAAATTGGTGTGTTTTTTTGTGTATGAGCAGACCTCCAAAAGGAGCTACAGTCATATACAACGGTTGGATAGGAGGGTAGAAGCCATTTATCTCAGTTGGAAGGTGGTTGAAAGGCCTAAACAATGTCTCAAAAGTACCTTATAGTCTGATGTATGGGAGCAGGAAGAAAAGGGAGGAAGGACACAATATTTGGAAGGATGTTGGAGCATTTTGGAGAGGGCTAACCGTTGAGAATTTGGAGGGTTGTAGGTTAATACAAATTCTCTTCTTGATAATTACTTGTGATCTTACTTGTAATACTTATGTCTTCTCTTCTTTTAGTTTAGTTAGTCTTCCATCAAGTCAATTATCAAATGGCACAAGACACGAAAGTTAGGCTCCTAGAGCTAGGGAAAAACCTCTCCCTCTTGGAGAGGAAAACCCATAAAGAGTTCTTCTTATAGATCTTCAAATGACAAGTACCATGACCCAGACTTCAACCCTTAATCTAGATGTGCTTCCAAGACCTTGAACTTCAACTTGCATATGCTTGTAGATGAATTTCTTGAACAGTAGGAAGGTAAATCATAGATTTACCTTCCTCACACTAACTGCCTCTTCTCCTCAACTTCTGCTAATTCTATATTGTTGTTACAGCCTTTAACAATATATATATCAGTTACTTGTCCTTGCAATAATTTTCTTAATTCTGCGCTGCACTTTTTCGAAATCATATGCTACTCTTATATACTATCTTTCCTGCACTTGTTTGTATACATATCCACACTGATATACTTTCATTTTATTTGCAATAAAGTCTGGTATATGTCCACACTATGATCTAATATATGTCCATAATATATGTCCGCAATATCTCCTGTAGTGGATACCCGCAGTGTCTACTGTAGTGAGGTATATCCGCACTTAGATGCTTGAGTTGATACGCATGAAACTATCTGCAATCCCTTCTGTATAGGGTTAAGTATTATCCGTAATATTTTCGCACTTCTTACTCCTAAGATTGATCTGCACTTCCAACTGCACCCATATATTGCCATGTGTCTGCAATGTAGCGTTACCTTCTTTCTTATCCGCAATGTAGTCTCCCTTTATACGCATTGTTATTTCAGAGATATGAAATATCTTCTTTAGGCTATCCACAGTCAGCCTTAGGTCATCCACAATCTTCCTTAGGTCATCCATAATCTGCCTTAGGTTGTCCACTATCCCTATTCCAAATTCGCTCCTTAAACCTTGTAACAACCTCAGAGAAATCCGCAAAAATCCGTGTCTCAAATGAACCGCAGGTCAGGGTATATATAGTGGTATGTCCTTATGTTTTAGGCCGACCATTCACCATCATGTAGGCCGACTTTAAATTTTGTTCATAGGCCGAGATTGAAGACTTTTATTCTAGTGTTGAGAGAGTAGCTTTGATCCTCATGTAGGAGTCAATTCTTCATGCTATCATGACAAGGTCTTGGAGCATAATTACATGACACTTAATTATACTTCTATACTTAGAAGACTCAAGCCTAGTAGACACCAAGAAGAAGTCTATCTACATAATAATAAAATATTGCTCATGAAACCCATGAAGCAAGTACACCAAGAATACATTTCATTATCTTTGACATCTTCTTTACATATATACATAAGTACATAGTCAACACGAGGACTGACCTAGTTACACTTTTCAACACTCCCTCTTAACTAGGGAGGTATTCATACAGGTACATGGTTACTATCAAACTGAAGAATCTCATAAGAAGAATCGGATTGGTAATCGCATCTGTATAGCATCATATCAACCAGCATTGTCCTAGTGCAAGGCTTTGACTAACAACCCCATCTCTCAACGAGACAATGGGCTACAATGCTGGCGAGACACATGACTAATAAACACCATAGTCATTGTCTCTCCAAGGTACATACCCCACCTAGGTGTTCCCAGAGTATGACCTTCTTGGACTATTCTTCTCTTGGGTAGCCAGCCCTCAAAGAATATCGGTCCACGACTACTCTTATCTTGAATGCCTTATCTCATTCTCAAAGAGTATCGAATGCCAGATGATTAACCAATCCTCCATTCTGTCTTCCAGGTGAAGACCAGAATGATGTGTCTATCCATTCTCTTCACATGGCCTTCACTAAGACTTACGGCTATTAGTCCTGGTCTAGTGCATGACACATGTAATAGAGAATCACATACGTCACCCCCTCTTAACACAGGAAGGACATATTTCAAGTTTCTTCCAAGAAATAAACTTACCACCAGGCACCTCATCAACTAGGGTCCTGCAACAGCAATCCAGCTACTCATGAAGAGTTCCTCTCCTTGATGTCATGGATTTCGATATTGAGGAATCTTCAACTTTTGGCTTCATAGGGCACAGATATCCATCACTTTTAGTCATGAGTCATGTCCACTATCAGAAAGTGATTCATCAGTCTTCCTCATCTAGTCCACCGTTATGCCATGTTGCTTTCCTTCGAATCATCCCCAAGGATCATAAATCCTTTCTTATGATTAGCATCCCTGCATAAATTCATCCAGATAAACATATACATATGAACTCTTAGAACAAAAGTTACCTTAGTGATGATATTTCACCATGACATCTTCCTACAGGCATCGACATCCTTCATATAAAAAAATTGACACATCTCCTAATGATATGTTTTGTCAAGGGTCTTCTTATTTACCAGACTTCTGTCAGAGTCTACATATCTTCCCAGGAGATCTCCAAGTCACATCTTCTGGGCTTCCGGATGATAACTGCCTATTGACATGGTTCCATTTCATGATCTCTTCCTTTCTGCACATTCTCCATTCCCAGGAACTTACAACCTTTCTAGTTTCTTGCTCATATACAACCACCTCATATTCCATGAGGACATATTATGTTGATTTCATATGTCCGTGCATTGAGAGATACTCCTCCATAGATCATACTTCTAAATACAGAAGTTCATTACCTGCAACCATATGACATGACTTCACAGCATCCAATGTTAGCATATAAATATATACATACCTCATACCCTTTTTCCCTTGAGTCATACTGTAGCAATTTCTCAAGAATGAAGAGCTTCATTCTCTTGGCATGCTCCATCAATATCCCAGAAATCTGTTTCCATGATGACCCTTGCTCTTGATGACTGCTTTCCATTAGTAATGTTATCAGAGAGGTTTTCCCGGAGCTGATTCACCAGGAGCTCCTACCATGCTTTCATCGGGATGCTACATTGCTTCCGAATCTTCCTTTCTTCCTAGACATGACTGAAAAGGCTTGATTCCTTCACTTGATCCTGTAACATCTTGGGCTTTCAATCTTGTTTCCTCTATTTACATAGAGACCCTAAATCGTGGAATGGTATGACTTCTATCTTCCCATATAATTGATAAGTGAGATTTCCCCACTCTTATCATAGAGCTTCTAACACCACTGTAGTCTTCTCCTAGTTCCTGCAGTTGATCAAAGAGATTTCTTCTCCTACAGTACTAATAGAGAATAGCTTCACTAATTTATTATAAACTCCTTTTGATGATTTTAAATTTGGTACATAGGAGAAGATAGAGTCTTTTGTGGATTCTATACGAATCCTTTGGGCTCTTATATCTCCCTTCATGAATTTGGCATGACTTGATTGCCCTTGTCTTCTATGGAAAGTTTGAAACCCCAAACAATTTGTTTCTTTCTTTTCAAAGGAGACATTTTAATAGATTCATATAAAGTCATAGATATACTTACTTGAGTAGATGCTTTTCTTCTTCTATCAGCGTGATTACCTTGAAGATGGCTGAAGCTTCCTTTGAATGGTGATTGATGAGGATATTCCGCTGCTTCTTTGAAAGATCAAGGATGATATGTAACTTCCCTTGAAGCTTTTGATGGCAATACTTCAATGATCTGCTGGCACATTTAAGATGGTTCTATAATATTGTCTTGTTTCTTTCACTGTGGAAGTCTGACCTTTCTTCTAAGCAAATCCTTGCTTTGATGCCATCCATGAAAATTGATCCTCGAGTGTCTCTATGCCCTTTCTAGCACCTTAGCTCTCATACCATGTCGAGAATTTGGAGGGTTGTAGGTTAATACAAATTCTCTTCTTGATAATTATTTGTGATCTTACTTGTAACACTTATGTCTTCTCTTCTTTTAGTTTAGTTAGTCTTTCATCAAGTCAATTATCAAAAGGCACAAGACACAAAAGTTAGGTTCCTAGAGCCAGGGCAAAACCTCTCCCTCTTGGAGAGGAAAACCCACAAAGAGTTCTTCTTATAGATCTTCAAATGAAAATTACCATGACCCAGACTTCAACCCTTAATCTAGATGTGCTTCCAAGACCTTGAACTTCAACTTTCATATGCTTGTAGATGAATTGCTTGAACAACAGGAAGGTAAATTATAGATTTACCTTGCTCACACTAACTGCCTCTTCTCCTCAACTTCTACTAATTCTATATTGTTGTCACAGCATTTAACAATATATATATCAGTTACTTGTCCTTGCAATAATTTTCTTAAGTCTGCCCTGCACTTGTTCGCAATCATATGCTGCTCTTATATACTATCTTTCCTGCACTTGTTTGTATACATATCCACACTGGTATACTTTCATTTTATTTGCAATAAAGTCTGGTATATGTCCACACTGTGATCTAATATATGTCCACAATATCTCCTGTAGTGGATACCCACAGTGTCTACTGTAGTGAGGTATATTCGAACTTAGATGCTTGAGTTGATACGCATGAAACTATCCACAATCCCTTCTGTATAGGGTTTAGTCTTATCCATAATATTTCTGCACTTCTTACTCCTAAGATTGATCCACACTTCTAACTGTCTAATCCGCACTTCCTACTGCACTCATATATTGCCATGTGTTCGCAATGCAGCGTTAAATTCTTTCTTGTCCGCAATGTAGTCTCCCTTTATACGCATTGTTATTTCAGAGATATGCAATATCTTCTTTAGGCTATCCGTAGTCAGCCTTAGGTCATCCACAATCTGCCTTAGGTTGTCCGCTATCCCTGTTCCAAATTCGCTCCTTAAACCCTGTAACAACTTCAGAGAAATCTGCAAAAAACTGTCTCAAATGAACTGCAGGTCAGGGTATATATAGTGGTATGTCCTTCTGTTTTAGGCCGACCATTCGCCATCATGTAGGCCGACTTTAAATTCTGTTCATAGGGCAACATTGAGGACTTTTATTCCAGCGTTGAGAGTGTAGCTTTGATCCTCATGTAGGAGTCATTTCTTCATGCTATCATGACAAGGTCTTGGAGCATAATTACATGACACTTAATTATACTTCTATACTTAGAAGACTCAAGCCTAGTAGACACCAAGAAGAAGTCTATCTACATAATAATAAAATCTTGCTCATGAAACCCATGAAGCAAGTACACCAAGAATACATTTCATTATCTTTGACATCTTCTTTACACATATACATAATTACATAGTCAACATGAAGACTGACCTAGTTACACTTTTCAACACTAACCAAGGTTGTTGGAAGCCCTAACCAGAGAGTAGAGGCTACAATAGAGGAACACCAGCCTTAAGGTATGTATTGATGATGTGTTCAAAGGTGACTTGTTGCTAGAGGATGGGACATTTGTATTGGACACTTGTGGATTGTTGGAGGGCAGCAAGAAAGTGAACCAAGGGAGCCTTAAGTGTAGTGCAAGGAAGGACACTTGAACTGCTAGGAGAGGCAGAGTTGATAAGTTCATTGACTGAAGGACTAAAGAAGGATTTCATAGAGGAGAATTTTTGTAGCCCAAGTTCATTGTTGGCGAAGACACGTTTGAAAATTATAGGTGGCGACCCTCCTGTCCTATGCTTGTCTTCTTTGGAGCAGCGCAAGGAAGAAGTCCCTAAGTAGATGAGTAGAAACAGTGGGAAAGAATTCTCAAAGGGTCGTGTCCATGAAGGATGAAGGAGCGACTAGTGAGCATGAAGATCCTATGTGTTGGTTGTAGATAGAATTATGATCAGTTAGAGGGAATATTGGAGATTTGAGTTCAGTGGCCTAAAGGAGATAGTGCATTGATAGAGGCAGTGTTGTAGAACAGAAGTGAACGACTTGCAGTGTGTTCAGGATACTACAAAGCAACTGTGATTATCGACCACATCATCTAGATTACCAGAGTATCTTGTTCTTATGTTCTTGTACTAGTGGATGTATGAGGCCCATTTTCCCTGGTACAGGAGCCCTAAACTATTATATTAAATTTTATTAATATAACGAAGTTAGGTTGTTACTGAAATTGTAAAAAGTTGTATATATTTTTTGCACTAGTATATTTACTGGTGTATATTGTTCCACTGTAAAAAGTATTTTTTTGTGATACTTGGATTGTTAGCGTTGGTGATTTTAAGATTCTAACCTAGACTCTAGTATCATGGAAAGCCCTAGACTCTGTATGCACAAGCCCTAATTTTTCTCTCTTCTTTTCTTTCCCAACTCTGAGAAATATGACTCTCTTTTGTTTTCTATAAACACAATTCTCATAGAAATCCAACATGCTTCAAACCTGTCAACAAATTTCTTGAGTGAAGAATGTGCATCCCCTTCTCACTCATGTGCCAAAGCTTGTGATACCACAGTGTTATATCTTCTCCTATGAAGTTTAAAGCATTAGAAAAATTAGAAAAACCATTGCATAAATAAAATTCTCCTTTTGCTATTACCATGGACCCTTTTCTAGCCTACCAGGTTTTGTCTGTAAATGTAGTTACACAACCTTCACCTCCCAACTACCATGTTGAAATTAGATTTTTATTTAGATCTGGAATATGCAATACCTCTGTTAGGAGTCATTGGTTTCCATTCTATTGTTTTATAAGTACCCTACCCATTCCAATGATTTTACAAGGTTTATCATCGCCCAGAAGAACTTGTCCAAAATCTCCTTGAACATAGTCATGAAATTTTTTAATATCAGGTGTGGTATGGAATGAATCCTTTGAATCTACCACCTAGGCATCAATAATATTTTCTAATGAAAGAACCAGACCATCTTGCAACACATCACCTGTTACATTTGCTTCAAGATTGTTCTCTTGTTTTCCATCTCCTTCTTTTCCCTTTCGATATTTACAATCTTTCTTCAGGTACCCTTTCTTCCCACATTTCCAACACACTATCACCGATCTGAATTTGGATCTGCCTTTCCTTGACTTACTGCGATATCCTGGAATCTTTCCTCTTTCTATTTTTCTTCCCCTAGTCTCAATAGTCAAAGCATTTCCTATTGTCTCACTTGAGCTTTTCCGTTGCATTTCCTCGCTAAGGATAGCACCAACAACATCATCAAACATTAAAGTGCTAGATCTAGAGACAAAATTATTGTTGTTTTTTCATGACACTAGAGAATCTAGGTTAGGGTCTTAGAATATCTGACACAACCAACTCAAATTCCACAACAAACTACTTTACACAACAGTAAATCAACACGTGCACAAATTAGACAAATTTTTACAATTTTTCAATAACCTAACTTTGTTATATTATCAATCTATAACATAATTGTCTAGGGATCCTGTACCATAGATCATGTCCCTCATACAATCATTAATACAAGAATACAAACTAGGGTTCGGTGTCAACAACTATGACCACCAATCTACCCTGAATAAGATACAACTCACCTACTAGTTGATGTAGTGCACCTCATAGCTCCACTTGGTCATACCTTGAACACATCTATTGGTCCTTTTTCTCCCAATATAAAGCAACATTAATCCGCCTCTATCCATGAATCCTGCTCCTTTAGGTCATTGAAGACGGCTCACCAATCTGCCCTCTAGTTGATCATTAGTCCATCAATGAATCAACACATAGGGTCTTCTTGTGAGTTGTTCACAACTCCGTTTGTGAACAACTCCTAGGCTACCCACTGTTGTTCCTCAACTCTTTAGGACTTCTTCCCACTATTTCCTTCCTATACTGCTATAATGAAGACAAACTTAGGGCATGGAAGGTTGCCCTATATCACTGCAAGATGTCCTTCTCTTTAGCAAACTTGGACTTAATTGCTAGTCCACTTGGCTACCTTCTTTTTTCCTTCACAACCCTTGACCTCCACACCATGCCACTTCTAGCAGACTTAATGTCCTTCTTAGGTATGCACTTATGGCTTCCTTTGGACACCTACTTCAACCCTCCAATCTGATCTCGATATGCCCAAACAATATTTTCCAAACTAGGACTCTATGCACTAGAAAACTATATATATATAAGGACTAAAACATACCTTGTTTACTAGCTTTTTGTTGCTTCTTTTCCTTGGATTTTGTGCACAATCTCTAAGATTTTCGGCCCACTATTAGGGCTTTTGCAACCATTGTTATATCCCCACATCTAGGGCCAAAATGCCTCCAAACATTGTGGCCTCCTCTCCTTTATAGGATCCTCCACTTGTTGATGCATAAACCCTCTTACAACCACCTAAAATGGTCTTTTTAGCCCTCAAAACAGGCCCTACCGGACTCAACCTTTTCTAGGGCACAATTTAGAAGGTTCAGACCTATTTCATGATAGAAGCATCCTCAAACATGGCACATAACTGCTCGGGTTTTACCTCCTAGCCCTCGACCCACTGCCTTATCAACTCAGCCCTCGAAACAATCACAGAAAGACACAAAACAAAATTATTTGTCCTTCACCTGAGCTCCTTATGATTTGCAGCTAGTTTAGAGGAAATTTTCCTTTGGTGTCTGTTGATTTGGAGTAGCATCGGATGTGCTATGAGTCTTAAACTTTGTGGAGAGGATTAGACACATGTATTCCAGATAACCCAGAAATTGTTTGGGGAAATGATTTTTAAAGTGACCCTAAGTCTAAACTTCGGAAAATAAAATAATTAAAGTGAATTAATAAAATATGGGAGTGAATATTCTAGAAAACGCAGATCAAGTCAAAATGTAATCTTAGTCATTGATTGGAGATCTAATCTCGGTCGTTGAAGTCTCAACGAAAGGACTATAAAGAAGGCTTGAGGGTCATTTGGAAAAATACACCGAGAAAATCAAGATATCGATTTTTTTAGTGAGAAGTGCTTAGGGAGAAACTGTTATCGAGAGATTCTCACGCAGAGGGGCAAAGATAGTTTTTGAAGAGAAATCTTTCTTGGTCAAAGAATCATCAACAGAGAAGGGCAGAGAGAGATCCAGCAACTCCAACGCAGAGCCAGAGAGGCTGAGGTTGAGCCACGCAGGGCTACACAGAGCTTGCGCAGAGGAAAAGAGGATATCCAAAGAATTTGCTGAAGAATCGATTTGTCATAAGGCCTCAATGACTATAGATAGCATGTTTGCAAAGTGTTTGTCAAAATTCTTGAATGGCTGTAGCTTTTGTGCTTATAAATTGTTAGTGTAAAATTCTTAGTTACTGTAGTTTTTATGTATTAGAAATTATAAATAGACTATTTAATGGGTGTAGCTTCCTATGTCTACAAGTTTTTGGTATGAATATGAAAATGAATTTAATAATTTGCTAAAGTGTGAATAGAAAATAAGACAGTTGTTTATTGTATTATCTAAAGCTTTCATAAAAAAAGATCTTGTTTTTGGAAACAATTTTACGGTGACTAATTCTGTAGGATTTTGTGTAAATGAGCATAATAAGTTTCGTTTGAGCTGCATGTATGCATGGGTGCATTATTGTGCTTCAATGTCTGTAGAAAACAACTACTTGGGCCCAATTTATGTAGGTCCATTTTTTAACTTGAGACTTTTTGAATAATAATATTCTTCTAAATTGGTAACAATAGTTTCTCTTGTTGCAACATTCATTATGTAATTCTCATGATTGAAGCATTGGCTTAATAATTGGGATTGATAATTTTAATTGATGAATTTAGAAATGTTGTTATGTCAATATATTTTGTGATTCCATTTCATAAACATATCATATTTATTAGATTTACTGATGAAGAGAGGCATATTCTTCCCTCAGTTACCTTGCTGAAGAAATCCTCCTGGGTCAAACACAACACATGCACATCCCTCCAATATCATATATGAAACATTACTTCCCAAAGAAGAAACTAGCCTTCCAACATCATGTCCATCGCATGAAGCAATCTCGATCATGCCAATCTCGTCTGTGCCAAAGTAACCCTCGAGTAGTGCCAATGATCTATGACAAGTCATAGGAAGTCCATGATCAACAACCTATCCTACAACAAACTATTGTTCACCAGGTTCACCACCAATCCACCAGAACTCCCAACCTCTCTTATTGCCAAGCCATTCAAGACCACATTTCCACGTCTTCAGTTGAATCCTCTGCTCCATGATCTAGACAATCTCAGCTCCCTCTGAGTTGCTTCATTGTGCACACTCTGATTCACTGGCCCCTCAAAATATCTTTGATACCATTTTTTTCCACGACACTAGAGAATCTAGGTTAGGATATTAGAATCTCTGACACAACCAACTCAAATTCCAAAACAAACTACTTTGGATAGCTACATAAACACAACAGGATATCAACACATGCACAAAATAGACAACTTTTTACAATTTTTCAATAACCCAACTTCATTATATTATCAATCTATAATACAAATACCTAGAGCTCCCGTACTAGAGATCATGACCCTCATACAATCACTAATACAAGAATACAAACTAAGGTTTGGTGTCAACAACTATGACCACCAATCTACCCTGAACAAGGTACAATTGACTTACTAGCTCCACTTGGTCATACCCTGAACACATCTACCGGTCCTTTTGCTCCCAATCTGCCTCTATGACTTAATCCTGCTCCTCTAGGTCATTAAACACGGCTCACCAATCTTCCCTCTAACTGATCATTATTCCATCAAAAAATCAACACATAGGGTCTTCTTGTGAGTTGTTCACAACTCCTAGGCTGCCCATTGCTACTCCTTAAATCCTTGGGACTTCTTCCCACTATTTCCTTCCTGTGTTGCTCCAATGAAGACAAACTTAGGGAATGGTAGGCTTCCCTCTATCACTGAAAGATGTCCTTCTTTTCAACAAACTTGAGCTCAATGTCTGGTCCACTTGGCTACCTTCTTTTGTCCTTCAAAAAGTCAACCCTTGACCTCCAAACCACTACCAATTCTATAAAACTTAATTTCCTTCTCAATTCTGCACTTAGGGCTTCCCTTGGACACCTACTTCAACCCTCCAAGATGATATTAAGATACCCAAACAATATTGTCCAAATTACGACTCTATCCACTAGCGAACAACATCAATACAAGGATTAAAACATACCTTGTTTACTAGCCTTCTACTACCCTTCTTGTCCTTGGATTTTGTGCACAATCTCTAAGAATTTCGGCCCACTGTTAGGGCTTACGCAACCACTATTACGGCCCCACAACTAGGGACCAAAATGCCTCCAAACACTACGACCTCCTCTCATTTACAAGCTCCTCTACTTGCTGATTCCTCAACCCTCTTACAGCCACCGGCAATGACCTTTTCAACCCTCAAAACAGACCCTACAAGAATCTGTCTTTACTATGGCACACTTCAGAAGGTTCGAACTTGTTTGATGAGAGAACCATCCTCAAACATGGCACAAAACTTCTCAAATTTCACCTCCTATCCCTAGGCCTATTGCCTTATTAACTCATCCCTTAAAGTAATCACAGAAATACACAAAACAAAGTATTTCTCCTTCACTTCAACTCCTAATCTACGGCTAGTTCAAAGGCATATTCCTTTGATGTGTTGCTCATTGGATGTGTGAATGAGGCTCCTCCTCATGTCCTTTTATATGTGTTTTTAAGGTAATGGATAGCCCTTCCAAGAGCGGTCTCTTCAACTAAGGCTGACTTGAACTTCTAGACTTTTAACCCACTCAAAACACATAAAAATTAATATCTCCATAATGACAAGTGCTCTCTTGGTGCTTGAAGCAACCCCTTGTTCCTCTAAGGGTGCTCTATCATCTCCAAGTTCTAAGTCATCAAATCTATGCATGATTTCACACCCACAAGCTTGGGTGCAAAGCCCACATCTTGGCTTCTTAGCCCATGAGGCCTTCTTTGTGGTGCAAATTCCTCCACAACCCTGTGCCCTAGGGTTTGGAGTACCTCCAAGCTACCAATATCCACAATTACTGATAGCCATGACTAAGCCATTCCAACTTTCTGGCAATGAGCACAGAAACCATAGAGCCATAGAGCCCTATATTCATCATCAAAATTTACCCCTACTGAACTTAACTGACTAGTAATCATGTTAAATTCATTTAAATGATCAACAATGGATCCACCTTCTGACATCTTCATATTAAATAAATGCTTTATAAGAAAAACTTTGTTTGAGGCCTAGGGATTTTCATATAGTTTGGCCAATGCCTTCATTAGAGTTTATGTTGTCGTTTCCTTTGAAATGTTGAATGCCACCGATGTTGTTAGACACAACCATATTGTTCCAAGTGTCTTTCTGTAAGAATCTCCCATTCTTCTTTTGTCATACTCATCGTCTTCTTTTCTTTTCCGCCCAATGGTAGTTAAAGATATTTTTGATACAAATAATCATCCATTTGCATCTTCCATAGTTGGTAATTTTGTTCATTGAATTTCTTAACCCTAAACCTACCATCTTCCACATTGCTCCCACTCGAACTAGGAACCCTTCTTTCCTATGAGTTTATCATCCCAATAGAACTTCAGTTCTAATACCAGTGGTTAGATATTAATAACAGAGCAATGGAATGCATAAAATATTGCGAAAAAACAAACACAGAAAAACATAAAAGAAGAGAGATAGATATACGTCATTCACCCAATTTGGCTACCTCCATGGTGAAACAGTCAGTGCTTCCTTTTATATTATCCAGCAAAATGAAGAGATACAACCAACAATAAATCCGTTGTAACTTCTTCTTCGCTCTCACATAGTCTACTCAGTTTTTCTCACACAGAATAATCATACACGGCCACAGTACAATTCCTTCATATAAACTGAGGGTTGTCTTCTAGGGAAAAAATCCCTAAATTAACATAGCTTCTACTATCATATCTTCCCCCTAATAAACGACCGAAATTGACTATGAAATTACAATATTTTACAAGGCAAATTTTATCTAATTTCTTGCTTCAAGGGCGCTGCCCCCAAACCCCCGCCAAGGGGGGGCTAAAGGGTTGTCGCTGCCCCCCCTTCCCCCACCCGGCAGCACTAGTGGAGTTGGGTTTTCTCCCAAGGTGGAGTTTTCCCAGGTAACAATTTTGTGTCTACGGTGCATGGTTTTCTTTCTATGATCTTTACCGTTTCCACTGCATTTACTGGTGAGATTTTTTGTGTATAATTATTTAATGATATCAAGGGCATGAGAACTACTTTTTGAAAATTGTTAGTAATTATCAGAGCAGAAAATTGTATTCTACTGCACTTGCCATAGAACCTCAAAACATATTGCTGCCTTTTTGGGAGCTTACAGTGATGGTAGGTGTGCCAATGGTTTGAGGTAAGACACTGATTTGACTGTGCACTTGCAACAGGTATATTTTTGCAGGATGAAACAGTTGAACTATATATTATGAATACCTTGACAAACAATTGACCCCTGAAACATTCAGAGTGACCCCTTGTACTTGCATTGACCCCTGAAACATTCACAGTGACCCCTTGTACTTGAATCGACCCCTTGTACTTGCATTAAAGAGTACAGGTAAATATGGCCCATTCTGCACAAATGATGAATTCTTATTCTTGTTTCACATGGAAGAGATGTGGTTATCAGGGATCCAGAATTGAACAAGTTGGAGAGAGGGAAAATGTCCTCCATTTATACTCAAAATATGAACCAACAAGAAAACATAGACTTTTCCGTGTCTCATGCCCTTTTATAGAAATATACAATGTGCAAATGAATAAAGAATAAGCAACAAAAGACTCAATTTGTAGCTAATGAGAGTGACATTGAAAACTCTAGGCTACTTCTTGACACAAACCTTGTCATTTAAACTGGAAATTTAGAATGGGAAACATGTTTCATCTTATGTCATCTTTTCCTGTATTCAAACGATGCAACCTCTTCATCCACTTCATAGGCAGGGCTGCAGAGACACTTGAAAATTCTACTGAACTTCTGCAAAAAAGTAACTAAACAGTCAATCAAAGTTGAAACAGTGAACATCTCCTTTTGAAAACTATGTGTTAAGTGCAGGCCACCCGACCATATTTAGTTCAAATCAATAAAGTTTCTGAAGTAGAAGTCTTAAGTCAATTTATCCCCTAATCAAGATACACCTAAGAGTAAAATTAAGCAACAGTAACAAACAGAGGAAAAAAAAAAGAAAACATTAATCTGAGATGTGTGAAAAGAATTTATTTATCACCTTCAACTGGTTCTTGTAAGTAATAGACAATAAATATATTTTGCATTTATCAGTTTAGTTAAATTTTATGTACAGGCTATTTGACATCCAAAGTTGTCCTTTTTGTACTATTTTGTACTAATTCAGGTCATTACACAACTATTTCAAAGTTGCAAATTTCTTTGCTGATATCATACTTTAATAAAGAAACACAATGTTGGTCTCAAACTCGTGGTGTGCTCTCTTTCGATTTTAATTACTGTTATTTTTTAATTGGTTATAATATTATAGTGATAACACAGGATTCCATATAGTACATCAGACTGCTGATGTCTTACAGAAGCCCTTGGTCCTATTAAAGTGATAAGAGATAGCATATCTTCCATGGACCAAATCCTAAAGCATCAATATCCAAAGGGTTCAAAACTAATCTAGATGTCACCTGATTTGCAAGGGCATCCTTAAACAATGACAATTCTCCTAGGTTTATTCTTGCCAAGTCTCCACTACTTGTAGCTCTACAACTTGTTTTATACGAGGAAAGTCCAAGCAACGTTTTTTACATTCCAATTTCTCTACCATATTGTGTAATCATTCCAATATTAGCAAGAGTTTTTTGCCTCAGGAAACTTTCAAAGCAAGAGAAACAACTTTCAGTGAAAAAATTCCTTGGACAAAAGTGGACGGAGACCTTCACTTTGAAAAACGGGAGGAGGTATGCCTCTATGCTTTGAGTCAGATTTTGTAAAGTCACAGAAGGCCCGTGGAAGTGAAAAATCTGCAAGGAAATAATAACATCTTGGGAAAAGTTATGGTGTGGATATACTTATGGTCAGAATGCAGGAATTCATGTGCAAAATGTTCTCAAGAACAATAGTCAGGTTGCAACAGAGGTAACCCATAGGTGTCCAATTGCAGAATTGCACATAACTACAACCAAATCTGACAACCAAGAAAGTCGTGATACAGAACATTGCGCAACCTTACAAGGGAAAGTCAAAATGAATGTTTCAAAAGCATGGGGAGATTATGAGTACATGAAATTTGTGTCATTATGGTTTGGCCTCTTTTCCAATTTCACAAGAGTAACAATGCTCAAGTTAAAGCACTCTTCACGGGACACTGTGTTTGAGCTTTTTGATATATTTCACTTGAAACTTACCACCTTTATTGCATTGAGAGAAGCAAGGTGCATTCTACGACCTAGTGAGAGGGAGGCATGTAATGTTTGTGCCTAGCACTGATGTGACCCCCTGACATAATATTTAAAATAGATAGAAAAATAACAGCATAGTATGGACAAGAGGTGTAACATATGTGCTTATAAATCAATATATAAAAATAAAACCTATGATGTAAAAAATAATTAAGAAAAGAATACCAAGCATTAATATATTTGCACACACAAGCACACAGACACAAGATTATATATCCATCTTAACTCGGGATTTTATAAGCATTGGGAGACTTCCATCTCATATTTTTTCAGTTCCTGTTGGTGCATAATAGATCTAGATTCAAAAATGGATCTATGATGATATGTGTTACCCACCACCAATGGGTGACACCATAGGAGAAATTTTCCCCTGGATTGTCTTCAGCCGGCAGCCAGCAGCCCCTTGTAGCCACCGATAGCTCGATGTGCCACCATCTCCACCACTTGAGCCATCCATTACGTGCCCTCACCCATCTGTTATGATCGTATGTTTGAAGGTGGGTCTTCCAACCCTGAAGGTATGGCTTTTCATTACGTAATTGGGTATTTTTTCTTACTTATCATAGACACATCTTGACATGGATTAGTGGGGGGATTCAGCGGAAAGAATGGGCTTGGTTTGTACTCGTCCCCTTGTCCAACTTGGTGGTTAGTCTTATACCCTAGTCTCGTGGGATCTCCTCTACTAGCTACTAGCTTTGGGAGTGGCACTATATGGGAAACCTCGATTTTGGTAGCATGGAGTGGTTTCTACCACTCCATGATCCTCTGCATGTGGCTGCTACACATCTTGAGGTTCATCCTTTGAAACTAAGAGTTCCTCATCTGCATGCAAATCATGTTGAACAGTCAACAAGAAATGTGTGTCTAATTTAATTTTCCCTTAATTAAATTGGACAATAAAATGTAATCTTATCTCATAATCACTTGTAATAGTTAACTGAGTGTGATAAACTCAATTAGCTCATGAATTTCGAGTTGAGGGTGGTTGGTGAGGCATGCAGAGTGATTCTATTGTTATGGAGTTCGAATTGCAATTAGTGCATTAGTTTAATGCATGAGAAATAAGTTAACTCAATTAATTGAGCTAAAGTCAGTTACACTAGTTGTAACTATTTGTTGCACTAGTGAGAGATCAAGTGAATTAAATCAGATTTGATTCACATGCAGTCATCTGCCATGCAGCTGATGATTTACTATTAGTAGTTGCATGCATGTCAGTTCCAGTGGAGACCCATTTGAGCCAAAGGTTAAAGGGATGTTGACTATCAGTTGTATCATTAGTAGGCTGCTAGCATGCAGCAAGAAATCCATTGGATTGCCCATGAGCATTGCGCAGTTTTGGAAGGCTGAAATTCCTAAAGAATAGGGATTGCATTCAACATGAATTGCGCAAGAAAAGTATGCTGATTAGAGGCATGAAATTGGCTAAGTGTTGGTCGATTTTGTCCGGGTTAGTGTGAGACAGTTGTGAGAGTGCAAGAGACTCTTGTGAGAAGAGTGCATTGTAATTGTTTCATGATTCCATGGTGAATATACAATAGAAGATAGAGGGGTTTTTAGTAGCAAGCTTTCCTCGGGAAAATATCTGTGTTGTGGTTTGATTTGCTTCTTTCTTTACTTGTTGTGATTGGCGATCGTGTTTATTTTACGCAATTGACTTGTAGAAGGATTCAGTATCTTGCTTTAGTACATTTCTTGATCGGATTGAATCTATTGATATACATATGTTTGTATAATTTCTACATGGTATCGGAGCACACGAAATCACTATAGTGGAGAAGAAATTGAGTTTGTGACTAAATAGAATTCGAATTTGCAAAAGTATTCTTAGTGCGACAGGCGAATCAGGATCGAAATGGCTTTCAATGGCTTGAGATTGGAGTATGCACTCGAGGGCAGTTCCAATTATATTGTGTGGAAAGATAGGATGGAGGCATTTTTGGAGGACAATGGGTTGAAAGAATTCATTGATAATGACATTCCCAAACCCATTGCAGCAGATGCCGCAAATATTGATGCTTGGAAAAAGAAGGTTGCAAAGGCAAGGAGGATCTTACTGGAGGGAGTACGAGACCACATTGTCTCAAGTCTCCATGAAAAAGCGACTCTATATGCAATGTGGAAGGCTTTGACAAATCTGTTTCAGAGCAGCAGTGATCATAGAAAATTGGCACTGAAGGACAAGCTCAGGAAAATCAAAATGGAGAAAGGCGACACTATTCTGAAATACTTAACCAAGTTTTTCCAATGTCGAGATGAGCTTGGGAGCGTCGGAATTACTGTCGCGGATGATGACTTGGTGAGCCTAGCTCTTCTAGGCCTTCCGAAGAGTTGGCATAGTTATCAAGACTCTATCAATGGGAGGGAGAAGCTGCGAGATTGGGAACGACTTTGGTCGGATATTGTGCAAGAAGAATTCAGGCAGAATACCAAGGATGGATCTTCATCTAAGACAGATGATGAAGAAAATTGTGCCTTGGTAGGTAAGGCGAAGAAGGGGAAGGGAAAGAAATCCTATTCCAAATCTAAGTCTGGAAAAGAAGGCAAGAAGTGCGACATGTCCAGAGTGAAGTGTTTTCACTGTCACGAGCATGGACATTATGCTACTAATTGTCCACAAAAGAATAAGAACAAGAAGGCTTCAAGATCTGCAGCTGGTGAGGCTTTGGCCTCGCAATTTGAGTTGGACTTCTCGCTCATTGCATGCATGGTGTCAAGTGCAATGGAATCAGTGTGGTACTTGAATAGTGGTGCATCTTTCCACATGACGGGAGACAAAGAACCTTTCAGTAGCTTGGAGGAGAAGGACCTCCAGATGCATATTGAAATGGGTGATGACGAGCGGTATAGTGCTACCGGGATTGGTACAGTTACCTTCCAAAGACAGTCAGGTAAACCCTTCTTATTAAAAGATGTAATGCATGTACTAGGCTTGAAAAAGAATTTAGTTTCAGTTGCAATGTTGGAGGATAGAGGCTATGATGTAGTTTTCATTGAAGGGAAATCTTTCCTTCAACACAAAGCCACAGGAAAAGCCAAGAAGATTGGGATTTGTGTGAAGAATCTCTATAAACTTGATGTAGATGGTTGCGCAGCATTAATGGGTAAGGAAGACAACATGGTGAGCCGAGATGAGGGTGAGTTATGGCACAGGAGATTGGGCCATCTACACCACGGAGCCTTGAAGGTCCTGCAGCAGATTTCTACGGGTCTTCCCAAGGGTACTCTTGTGTAGATAGACACATGCAAGGGATGTACTATGGGGAAGATGCAAAGGCCACTTTTCACAAGAAGGAGAACCGAGCTTTGGAAATCCTTGAGAGAGTTCACTCAGACGTGTGTGGACCATTCTCTACAGTGTCGACAACAAAGCACAGGTATTATGTGATTTTTGTTGATAATTTTTCTAGAAAGTGTTGGATCTACTTCATGCAGAAGAAATAACAGAAATTCTCAAAACTTTGTGAGTTCAAATCACTGGTGGAGAAAGACACGGGGAAGCATGTGAAGGCTCTTAGGAGCGACAATGGTGGTGAGTACATCTCTAATCAATTCAAGAACTTCTATAGCAAAGAAGGAATTCAAAGAGAGTTGATTGCGCCTCATAACCCATAACATAATGGGGTCGCAGAAAGAAAGAATAGAACAATTGTGGGTGCGGCACGAGTGATGTTGCATGATCAGGGCCTACCGTTGCATCTGTGGGCGGAGGCATGCAACACAGTGGTATTTGTGCAAAACCGCAGTCCTCATCAGATACTTGGCATGAGTACACCAAACGAGGATTTTTCTAGTAAGAAACCTGATGTTTCATATTTTATAATTTTTGGCTCATCAGTGTATTGCCATGTGACCGAAGATTCCAGGAAGAAGCTCAAACCAACAGCTGAGATTGGGATATTTTTGGGGTACACTGATACTCCCCACAACTATCGGGTGTATTTGCCAAACATTAGAATGACTGTTGTGAGACGGGATATAAAATTTGATGAGAGAAAGCCATGCGATTATCCCTTGAGAGGGAGCTGGATTTGCATGCAGATGAGGAACTCTTCGTTCCAAAGAATGAACCTCAAGATGTGGAGCAGCCACATGCAGAGGATCATGGAGTGGCAGAAAACACTCATGCAGAGTTGCAGGGTGAAGGAAGAGGAGGGTATCAGCAGCAGTCAAAGACAAAGGAGGAGGGACGCAAAGCAACAGAGAGACAGCGCAGAGGGACAACGTAACAGAGGACACAGTCCTCAACCAGTCTTCTCCTTGAAGAGGACGTAGAGGTGACGCAGTGGAGGCTGGAGGGTCTCTAAGGTGTCATAATTTCTCCAGTGACTGGAGGAAAGCTATGTCAGGTGTTTTCACAAATGTTTCTCCATTATTCTGCAAATCATTCCTTGTAAAGAGATTGTTGTTGAAGAATAATAAATAAACCCTCATCCGCTGCACCGGTTTCCCCGCATTGGCTTTTTCTGGAGACAATTGTAAAAAAATAACTGTGATGATGTGATTGGTTCTTGTGTTTGCACTTCTCTATTCTTTTCTCTATGTAATTATGTGATAACTGCGTGAAAATTTCTGAATACAGAAACCCTACTGCAACATATTGATTTACTTCTCCTACTTGTTTTATTTATTTAACAAGTTCTTTAACTGAAATATTCAGAAAAATACCAAAGTAAACACAACTTCAGCCTACACATACATACAGATCATTTCCATGAAACATAGTGCACATATGACAAAGGACACGCATTATTTTTCGGAAAAATGTCCCCAAAAAAACCCAATGCGGGAAAACCGGTGCAGCAGCTCTTTGAGGGTTTTATTATTAAGCAGAATCTGAATACATCATGAGCACAAGTAGTGGTTTTCCCGACATCACTTGGAGACAGAAAAATATGGTTGATTCAAACCCTCAAGGGAATTACTGAATATGAGCCCTTTCTAGACCACTAGAACCCTAGCGTTGTCTCTCCAGCCTCTGTGTCAGCCCCTGAAACCCTACACTGCACCTGCGTCACCCCTTTGTGCTCAGCGCTGCCTCTACATCACCCTGAAGGGTTTGCATCAGCCCCTGCACTGCCTCTACGTCAGGCTCGCTGGGTTGCGTTGCTCCTACTGGGCCTCTGCGCTGCCTGGTACAGATCTGCCTCTATGATTATCAATTATCGGCCTTGGATCAAGGTAATCCCTCGCCGATCTGCCCCTCACCAGCACTTCAAGCTCACTCAAAAATTCTCAGCAAACCACGCCCTAGAATTTCGACTTAGCTCAAGTGCTACTGCAATGTGTGTGTTCTCCAACTGACCCCAAGCCTTCCTTCAATACTTTTCTCGTTGAGAAATCAACGACCATGATCCAATCTCTAATCAACGGCTTAGATTAGAAAAATCTTGATCCACGTAACTTAGAACATTCTCACCCACATGTGTAAATTAATTCACTTTAATTTTTTAATTTCTCTAAGTTAGACTTAGGGTCCCCATTAAAAAATTTAATTATTTGAATAAATTTTACACCAAGTGGAATTTCTCCAAACAATTTCTGGGTCTTGGAGATCTCATGTTTTCTAGCCCCTCCACAAAGTTTCGAAGCTAGAGCACATCCGATGCTACCCATAATCTCAACACTCCCTCTTAGTGAGGAATGTGCTCTAGCAACACTTCACTCCAGAAGCGCTACTCTGATCTCTGGAATCGATCCCCTGCACTGCAGATGCTTCGTCTGCTGCCCTCCATCCACTGCATTGTTGCTTTCTGTACTGCTTCCCATGACTGTGCCATAGTCACTGCCACATCTGTGCTGTAGCTCCTTCTCAAATTGTTGCATCATGCTGCCTATAGCACTGCAACTCAATTGCTGAGAAGTAAACTACTGAAGCATAATCACCCAACAACTAACAGACAAGTCAGTTTGGTTGCATCTCATCATTGAAGCACCCTCTGCTGTTGCTCTACGTTGTCTCTCTGAAGCTCTGCTTTGCTGCTGCTCTGCACTGCCTAAGCACTGCCCCTCTGCGCTGTTAAAATCCCATCAACCTCTAAGTTGTTGCCTCTCCTCCGTGTTGCTCTAGTCTTTAGCGTTCAAGCATTGCCTTGTGCCTTTCTGTGATCCTTTGCATCCACTGCTCCAATCATCTTGCTATTGTCTTAAGGCTCTCGTAGCTCGTATGCGATCCAAGTGTTTGGGCACCTCAAGGATCCCGCCAGCACCATGTGTAGCTCAATCTACAGATCTATGTCGCCCCACCTCTTCTCTCGAGGTACATGAGCACTCATGGCCACATCATCATCACTGCCATCATCTCCTTTTGTTGTTGTTGCCTTGGAATTTGAATCTTCCTTGCCCTTCTTCTTAGGAAAAGTATTGGCGCAGCATCCCAATTCACCACATCTGAAGCACCGGACCTTGGATAGGTCATTCTTCTTCCCTTGATGCCTCTGTCCCTTAGACGCTAGGGCTGCATCTTCCTCCTCCTCCTCCTTAATTTTGATTCCTCCGCTACTGAATTCCCTCTTGGTTATCCTCCTAATCTCCTCTTGACAAAGGATTGCCCACATGTCCCCCTAGTTTGGGAGTTGTGCTCTGCCCAAGATACTTTAGAAAAAGGTCTCCCACTTATCGGTGACTTCATTTAGGGCAGTCCTCACCATGATTCCATCATCAGCAGTTGCCCCCATGGAAATTAGTTGGTCTCGAATAGTCTGCAATCTAAAGAGGAAAGGATCAATCTCCTCTCCCTTGTGCATCTGGAACATTCGCATCTGATTCTCTAGAAGCATCTTCCTTCGGATGGAGCTACCTTGATACAGCGTGGTTAATTTTGTCCACACCTCATTTGTCGTCTCCTTCTCGGCAATATGAGGAACCACGTGATCTTTCACTCCATCCATGATCAAGAATTTAACCCGCACCTGATTTTCATTGAACTTCTTTAGAGCATCAACATCGGTCAGCACAGTTAGAACGTTCTCGGCATGGTCTTTGATGCCATACTCCTCAAGGACTGTCAGGATTCTAGCTTTCCAGATAGCGAAGTTAGACACACCGCCTAACCTATCCTGATCTCTCAATCCATACAGGGTCATCTCTGTGAAAGTTTCAAAACCGAAACCCTACCGCAATATCTAGATCTACTTCTACTTGTTTCATTAACATTAACATGTTATTTTACTGAATTATTCAGAAAAACATTAAAGTAGACACTAACTGCAGCCTACACATCTACAGATCATTTACTGAACAATACACACATGTGAAAAGATTACACACGATTTTTTGGACAAATGTCGACGGAAAAACCCAATACGGGAAAACCAGTGCAACAACTCTAGAGGGTTTATATTATTATGCAAAATCTAAATACAACATTCTGGGCACCAAACATGGTTGACCCTACAGAGAAATTACATGGCAGATTGTACCTTTCACTCAGAGACAGAAGATATGGCTATATCACACCCTCAAACGAGATTTACAGATCACGAGCCCCTTCTGGTCCACTGGAACCCTCAGCGCTGCCTCTACAGCCTCTATGTCATCCCTCACTGACCAACATCCCCACTGCGTCACCCTGTCTGGTGTTGCGCTGCCCCGGCTGGGACTGCATCACCCTAGCTGGTGCTGTGTTGCCCCTGCATTGTGCTAGCTCGGTCTGCGTCACCCTGGCTGGGCTTACGCAGCCTCAATGCAATCTCTATGTGGTGCTGGTTGAACTGCGTCTTCCTGGTTGGCTTTGCGCTGACTGGTACTCACTGCCACTCTGCCTGGCTGTATTCTCGACCTTGGATCAGATCATCCCTCACTGATCTCTGCCCCTCACAGCACTACAAACTCGTTTCGGATTTCTAAACAAAACCCCGCCCCATAAATTTGACTTAGCTTCAATGCTTTGCCAAAGTGTGTGTGTCTCCAACAGACCCCAAGCATTTCCTTTATACTTTTCTCGTTGGGAAAACCAACAGTCGTGATCTAATCTCTAATCGACAGCTCAGATTAAAAGACTGCTTGATCCACATCACTTAGAACATTTCATCACATGTGTTTAATTAATTCACTTTATTTTTTCTATTTCCCTAAGCTAGACTTAGGGTCCTCCTTAAAAAAATTAATTATTAGAATAACTTCAACACCAGATGAAATTTCTCCAAACGCTTTCTACGGTTTGGATGTCTCGTGTGTCTTAGCCCCTCCACAATATTTCAGGGCTAGAGCACACCCGATGCTACCTCAAAATCTCAACACTCCCTCTTAGTGAGGAGTGTGCTCTAGCAATACATCCACACCAAGTATTCCCTGATCTCGACATCAGTCTCTATGCTGTTGATGCTTGGCCTGTTGCCCTCCATCCACTGCGTTGTTGCTTTCTGTACTATTGCTCATGTCACTACCACTGACATTGCTACATTCGTACTGCAGCTCCTTCTCAATTTGTTCTTCGTGTTGCCCATAGCACTGCCACCACTAACTATTGCACTGCAACTCAGTTGCTGAGAAGTAAGCAATCGAAGGACCCCTGCCCAATCATTGACAGACAATTCAATCGAGCTGCACCTCATCACTGAAGCTCCCTTGGCTGCTACACTGCGTTGTCTCCCTGAAGCCAATGCGTTGCTGCAACTTTGCACTGCGTAAGCACTGACCCCTCTGCGTTGTTGAAGTCGCATCAACCTCTACGCTGTTGCTTCTATGTTGTTGATGCCTCTGCACTACGCTACACCCATCTACAACATCCCAGCTCTGCCCTCTGCTTCAATGTGATCTCCTGCACCCACTGCTCCACTTCTCCCCCTACTATCATAAGGCTCCTGTAGCTTGTATGTGATCCAAGGGTTTGTGCACCTCAAGGATCCTGCCTCTCTCCATCTGTAGCTACTCTACAGATCAATATCTCCCCATTTCAATGGCTCATGAACACTCATGGCTACATCATCGTCACTACCATCGTCCCCCTTTGTTGCTACTACCTTGGATTCCAAAGATCCCTTGTCCTTCTTCTTATGACAATTGCTGGCGAAGTGTCCATGTTCGCCACAATTAAACCACCGGACCTTGGATAGGTCCCTCTTCTTCTTCCCTTGTTGCCTTTGTCCCTTTGATGCAAGGGTTTCATCCTCCTCCTCTTTCTTTACTTTGACTGTACCGCTGCTGCTGCTTTCCCTCTTGGTAAATCTCTTGATCTCCTCCTGACAGAGGATTGCTCACGTATCCACCCAGGATGATAATGTTGCCCTGCCCAAGATGCTTTGGCAAAACGTTTTCCATTCCTCGGTGACTGTATTCACGTCATTCCTCACCAAGAGCCCCTCATCCAAAGTCGTACCAATGGTAATCAGTTGATCTCGGATAGTCTGAAGCCTGAAGTTGTAAGAGGAAGAGATCTATTTCCTCACCCTTCTGCATCTGGAACAACCGCATCTGATTCTCCACAAGCATATTTCTTTGGACGAAGCCTCCCTGATACATCATGTCCAAAGTTTTCCACATTCCATTTATCGTGTTCTTCCTGGAAATATGTGGCACGATGTGATCTTTGACTCCGTCCATCATTAAGCGCTTTGCCCACGCTTGATTCTCCTTGAATTTCTTCAAAGGATCTACATCGGTAGGCACAGCTAGGACATTCTCAGCATGGTCCTTGATGTCGTACTCATCCAGGACTATCAGGATCCTGGCCCTCCAGATAACGAAGTTGGACACGCTATCCAACCTGTCATGATCTCTCAATCCATGAGACACCATCTTTGCTCAAATCTGTCAAAACAGATACTCCTCTCCCTCTTTTTGCTGCAACACTCAACAAAAAATTGGATCTGGGTTTGTTGGCGATTAGAAGCCCTCTAGTAGTAGCTCCCTCTGACAACAGATTTCCCTCCCGGAAATCCTATGCCAAAAACAGCGGAATCAGTTCTCTACGATCACCCTCCTGATCGAATCTCAGATTTGTTTGGCACAGATCTTTTGAGCAATTGTTCTCCTCCCACTCTTGTCACCTCTATTTGGCACGATTTTGCACCGATAGAACCTCTGCCACACCAACAACCTCTGAAGATCCGAAGCTCCGCTTCCAGACTACGGAAAATCTGCATAGCAACCTCAAAAACTGGACTGCATGCCTATGGCTGGCCTCTGCGTGAGCAGACTGGCTCAACGCAGACTCTGTGCAGCGCAGGCTGGTCCTGCGTCACTCAAGAAGGCTCTACGCTGCCTCTGCGTCACTCTGGAAGGCTTTGCGCTACCTTTGCATCACTCAGTTAGCTTTGCGTCGACCTCTGCGTGGCCTCTGCGTCAGCCTGCCTGTGCTACGTCCCTCGTGGTGCTGCGCTACCCTCCTTCTGGATCTGCTGCTTCAGTTGCGCTCATTACAGCAATATTCTTCAGCCGCTCTACTGGTGGATCAGCTTGATCTGCAATCCTCTGATACCATGTGAAAGTTTCAAAACAGAAACCCTACTGCAGTATCTAGATCTACTTCTCATACCTGTTTCATTAACATTAACAAGTTATTTTACTGAATTATTCAGAAAAACATTAAAGTAGACACTAACTGCAGCCTACACAGCTACAAATCATTTACTGAACAATACACACATGTGACAAGATTACACACAATTTTTCGAACAAATTTCCCCAGAAAAACCCAATGCGAGAAAACCGGTGCAGCAACTCTAGAGGGTTTATATTATTATGCAAAATCTGAATACAACATTCTGGGCACCGGACATGGTTGGCCCTATAGAGAAATTACATGGCAGATTGTACCTCTCACTCGGAGACAGAAGATATGGTTGTATCACACCCTCAAACGGGATTTACAGATCACGAGCCCCTTTTGACCCATTTGAACACTCAGCGTTGCCTCTGTAGCCTCTACGTCAGTCCTCACTAGCTAGCGTCCCCACTGCGTCACCCCGGCTGGTACTGCGTTGCCCCGACTGGGACTGCATCACCCTAGCTGGTGTTGCGCTGCACTTGCGCTGTGCTGACTGGTATGCATCACCTTGGGTCTGCATGATTAAATTATACAAGTTATTTCCAGAAAATATTCCGAAAATACCGAAGTAAATACTACTAACAACCTACACATATGCAGATTATTTATTGAATAATACATTCATTCAAACAAAGTGTCACACAGATTTTTCGGACAATAGTCCCCGGAAAAACTCAATACGGGAAAACTGGTGCAGCAGAGATGAGGGTTTATTATTATTATGTAGAATCTGAGTACAGCAAATCTAGGTACCCAACTGGTTAACCCGAAAGAGTAAATAATGCAGCAATACCTATTGTTCTGAGACCAAAAGCTAACTAATCCACATCCTCAGACGGGATATACAAGACTCAGCTATTTTCTGGCCCTAGAAACCCCAACGCTGCCCCTGAAGCCCCTGCGTCAGCCCTGCTAGGCTCTGCGTGCCTCTGCGTTGCTCAGAAGGCAACTCCGTAACCCCAGACCGGGTGATGTAGTCCTTACGCTGCCTTTGTGTAACTCTGGAAGCCCTATGAAGTTGTAGCACTACCCTTCTTGGGCCTACTTAGCACCTGTGTAGCGACTGAAGTCTCTGCGCTACGTAGTTGCTACTGCTGCCCTTGCTCCTCTATGCTAACCTTGATTGCTGCTTCTCTGTCTCTTGCTGACTCTTGGCTCCAAAATCAGATCATTCCCTCAGCCAATAATACCCCTTGCTGCAGAAAACTCTTTCGGAAATTCTTAGCAAACCCTGCCCTAGAATTCCAAATCAATTCCTCAGCTCTGCCTCTCTGTGTGTATCTCCAACTGACCCTCAAGCCTTTCTCTTATACTTTTTCATTGAACACATCAACGACTGTGATTAAATCTCTTATCAACGGTTGAGATTGAAAGACTGCTTGATCCGCGTCACTTAGAACATTTCAACACATGTGGTTAATTAATTCACTTTAAGTTTTCTAATTTCCTAAGTTTAGACTTAGGGTCCTCATTAAAAAAATTAATTATTTGAATAACTTCAACACTAGATGAAATTTCTCTAAACGATTTCTGGGTTTTGGAAGTGATGTGTTTCTCAGCCCCTCCACAAAGTTTTGGCGCTAGAACACATTTGATGCTATCCCAATACACAAAATCTCAACAGTGAATTCTTACAAATTCTTCTGCCAGTATTTCTCTGTAATTGAACTACCCTAGGGCTATTCAGAGATGTATTCAGACATTGCTACTGCTTAATAATAAAATCCTCACATTTGCTGCACCAATTTTCCAGCATTGGGTTTTTCCAGGGACTTAGTCCAAAATAAAAGTGTCATATGTGTGATTGATTTCCTTGTTCAGTTTCCTCGTTTCAGAATCATGAGTATTATAGTGTAGGTTGCTTCAGTATTTCATGTATGATTCAAAAATAATTGTGTAAAGTAAATTACATAATAGAAGAAGTAATCCAGTGGTTTGCAGTAGGATTCCTTAGATTGTTAAGATCTAGGATTTTTCACACTATCTTCTCTGTTGAACTTCAGCGACTAAGAAAATTGATCTTTCTGGACAACTGAGTAACTGCACTAGTGTGTTCTCCATCTACCCATTAACTTCTTCTTATAATCTTCTGTTGGAGCACCAACGACCAAGATTAAAACATAATCGATGGTCCAAATTAATTCCTTGTTGATTCGTGTGAGTTTCTAGAACATTCAAACCATGACTTAATTAATTCTTATTAATTAATCATATTTCTTAAGTTTAGAATTAGGAAATATTAAAATTGATTAATAAATCTAATTAAGTTGTTTCTAGGTGGAATTTCCATAAACGATTTATGGGTATTGGAGAATACATATATTCTAGCCTCTCCACCAAATCTCGTGGCTAGAACACATTCGATGCTACAAAAATTAACACTCCTTCTTAGCGAGGAAAGTGTTCTAGTGCTGCAACTGTTGCCACAACACATTGTCCCTGCACCATCCTCTGTCGCATTGTTGATGTCTGGCCACTGCTTCCCACCAACTACTGCGCAACTCTGATATGCGTTGCATCTATGTTGCTGCTAACTCTGATGTATGGTTGCCAACTACAACATCTGCACTGCAACTCCCTCTCATCTTCTGTTGTTGCAACTGAGAATCAATCTGTTTTTGCTACTGCAACGAGTTCTCTACCATACCCATCTGTTCCCGGAAATGGATGAAATTAGCACTTCTTAGAGCTTTTGTGAGTATGTTTGCTACCTGATGTCTTCTGGGAACATATTGCAGTTGGACTACCCCACGCTGAACACAATCTTTGATAAAACGACATATGATATCAATGTGTTTCGACCTTTCATGAAATACTGGATTATCAGAGAGTTTTATGCAATTATGATTATCACAGTAAACACTGGTAGCTCCCACTTCTTCCTGAACAAACTCATAGGCATTTTTGTAAGCCATATAGCTTCGCACGTAGATGTGATGGCTGCCATATATTCAGCATCTGCCGAGCTTAGTGCTACTGACTTCTGCTTCCTACTACGCCAAGAGACCATTCTTGATCCAACATTGAAGTAGTACCCGGATGTACTTTTCCTGTCCACTGAACTACCTGCCAATCTGCGTCTGTGAATCTGCTCAAACTGACGTCATCTCCTCAAGTATATTTCAACCCATATCCGACTGTTCCAAGCAAAAATCTAAGAATTTTCCTAGCTACTACCCAATGTACCTTTTTCGGTTCCACCATGAACTGACTAAGGGTATTGACAGCGAAAAAGATGTTTGGCCTAGTGTTGACCAGATACATGAGCAACCCAATGAGTTGTCTGTACAAGGTGGAGTCGACTTCCTTGTCCCCTAATGCATCTATCTTCTTCCAATTAGTGATCATGGGTGTTGCCATAGGTCGGTAATCCTACATTCTGAATCTCTTCAGAATATCTGTAGCATATCTCCCTTGCCTAAGGAATATCCCCCATTCTTCTACCATACATCCAATCCTAGAAAATAGTGCATCAGCCCCATATCTTCATATCAATTTTTTCTTCAAGATTCCTTTTGCAATCCTTTATGAGCCCAGATGATCCTTTAAAAACATGTCATCCACATACAAAACCAGAATGAGAGGCTCATTCTCCACCATCAAATAGTAGAGATTGGGATCTGCATCACTCTTGTTTGTTGAGATTTTGGGGTAGCATCGGATGTGCTCTAGCTCCAAAATTTTGTGGAGGGGCTAGAACACATGAGATATCCAAGACCCATAAAGCGTTTGGAGAAATTCCATCTGATGTAAAAGATATTCAAATAATTAATTTTTTTAATGGGGACCCTAAGTCTAACTTAGGGAAATTGAAATATTAAAGTGAATTAATTTACACGTGTGATGGGAACTTTCTAAGTGACGTGGATCAAGCTTCTTCTAATCTTAGTCGTTGATTAGAGATTAGATCACGGTCGTTGATTTCTCAACGAGAAAAGTATAAAGGAAGGGCTTGGGGTCAGTTGAAGGACACACACAAAATCTAAGAGATTGAATTCTTCTGACACAGCAGTGCTTGAACAAAGATCAGATCTGAGTGATTCAGAGAAGCCGTGAGGGGCGAATGCAGTGATTGGTTGGAGGACCATTGATCCAGGTGGATATTGGTGGCCACCCACCTATTCCACTTGGGGCCCCACCATTGTCTCTTTCAGTTTTTTAGTTTCGGCACAACTTACTATTTTCGACAGTTTTTCGGGTCCTGAACTTCCGGAGCCGTTTTGAGGCCCTAAACAACGGTTTTTTGGGAAAACCGAGAGTGGTCGAGCCTATCTTTCTTGCACCAAAAGTTGTACTCCTCGGATAGATCTTTCTAACGAGCTATTGAGCGCGTCAAACGGAGGTCGTATGCCAAAGTTACGTCCCCAGGAAGTTGAAACACCAATTTACCCAAACGGGGCCCATAGTTTTGGCGCTTCATTTCCTAGGGTTAGGGTTTTGGATGTTTAGGGTTTTCCATTGTTTTTAAATAATAAATAGGCCCTCGAGCCTCATTGTAACTCAGTTCAGAGGCTTGTAGCTGCCACATCTCTTCTTAGAGATAAGCCACTAGCGCCCTAGCTAGTTTATTTCTATTATGTTTGTAAGCAAATTTTAGTTCTTTGATATTAATGAAATGAAGTGTTATTTTCCGCTACATATTTGTATCTATGGTTACATTTGTATTTTGTTGTGTTCCTACGTAAATCTAGATCAACCAAGAGTACAACGCAGAGCAAGGGTAACAGAGACGCAGAGGAGGCAACGCGCCATCAGAGGGTGTGATGCAAGCCCTCGAGAGGGTGACGCAGGCCCACGCAGGGGCAGCGTAGAGCCTCCAAGGAAAAGTATGAAATTCACTTGAGATCGGGGTTTCTAATTCGGGAGGGCTGAAACCAGATTCCAACAGAAGTTGATCAATGCAGAGCAAGGGTGATGCAGTCCCCAGCGCCACGCAGCCTTACACAGTGGCAGTGTAGAGACTGCGCAGAGCTAGCTGGGGTTTCACGAGTGACTCATCTGGATCAACTGAGACTTGCAGAGTGAGGTAAAAATCACATTTTCTCTGTTGCCAAGGTTTTCTCTGTTGGGTGAGCCAGATTATGGCACCCTAGATGTACTCAGAATACTGCTGCTTAATAATAATAAACCCTCAGATCTGCTGCACCGGTTTTCCCGCAATGGGTTTTTCCGGGGACATTTGTCTGAAAAATCATGTGTGTCATTTATCATATGTGCGTGATGTTCAATAAATGATTTGTATTTGTGTAGGCTGCTAGTTGTGTTTACTTCGATGTTTTTCTGAATATTTTCAGTTAAATAACTTATGTATAATAAAACAAGTAGGAGAAGTAAATCAATATTTAGCAGTAGGGTTTCTGTGCTCAGAAATTTTCACATGGTATCAGAGCATTGCAGATCAAGCTGAAGCCATCAACAAGGGGCTGAAGATTTTTGCTGCAGGAAGGGGCACTATAATATTCCCAATTAGCAATAGCCACACTGTAAATCAATATTTAGCAGTAGGGTTTCTGTGCTCAGAAATTTTCACATGGTATCAGAGCATTGCAGATCAAGCTGAAGCCATCAACAAGGGGCTGAAGATTTTTGCTGCAGGAAGGGGCACTATAATATTCCCAATTAGCAATAGCTAATTGGAAAATTTTTGACTATTTCACTTTAATAAAGTTAAGATAGAAATAAAGTGGGTGAAGAGAGACACTTAACTCACACTTAGGATAAAAGCATTTCCTAAAGTCATTTGAGAGATATGATTAATTGACAGACTAGGGCCTAGAGGTCGAACTGGCAGCGTGGGGAAGATGACAGCGTAGGCAGCGTGGGCCCAAGCCAGTGCAGAACTAGAGGGACAACGTGGCTCAAGGAGACAGCGCTGTTGATGGTGGGGCCTAGGTGAGAGCAAGGCTTGCCAAACATAAAAAGGGAGAGGGTCTCCTCATTTGATTCATTCGATTATGCATCTATGTTATTTGTCTCTTGACATTGAGCACGCTTTTGCTGTTTAGCAAAGTCTGCACGAGCTGTTCAACATATCGGGTGTCTCCGTGCGGAGATCCCAACCTTAGTGCTGGGAGACTTCGAGTGCCTGCTCGGGTGAGGAGTTCCATCCTTATTTTTCCGAAGAGAGTTGTAGAAACCACAGTTGGGAGCATTCACTTGCAAAGACAATGCAGTCTGTGAGGAGGACGCAGTATTTGGAGGAGGTGATTCTGGATTGAGGGTTTATCATGGGATTCAGCCCGGGAGAGTTGGAAAGGGGTCAGCCCTTCCCTATTCCATCATTTTGGTAGAGTTGGAGGGCATTGTTTGCAGTAGATTATTCAGGAACAACGTTTATTCAGCCATTTCCGAAAAGCTCTCTGGGCTTTTCTGGGTATTGGGTGGAGAGGCCATTCCCAAAGTTTCATAATTTTTTGAGGTGCGGAGTAGCCACAAATAGTCAGTTCATTCCAGCAGTAGTAGCAGTACTGCAGCAGCACCAGCAGCTTTGGAGATTACACAGTCATTGAGGGAGCAGCCATTCAGTGATATATTCTGAGAGTATTTCTATGCTTGCCTAGTGCAAGCCAAGGTGCCATCATTCCGATCACCTTTGTACTTATTTCATCTTTCAGTATTTAATAAAATGGCTCAGCGTACTCCATATTGTCTCTTGTTCATGTGATGTCTCTCTAGTTGCTGTAGTTCTTTGTTTATGTGCTTTATATTGTTGTTTATTTCTATTTGTAATATTACAGTGGTATTAGAGCTCATAGACTTGGCCTAGCCTGTGGAGTAGGTTGTATATGACACCAGCAGGAAAACCATACATCTGTTACCGAGGGAGGAAGTATAAAGACCAAGAGCGGAGGTTAGAGATCACTTTCGGGGAAGGTGACTGTGTTTCGGTAGTGGATAAAGAAGAGGAGGAACCAATGGTGGAGGAAAGAGATGTCGGGAAGGAGTTCAGTGAACTTCTCCTCAGATCAGTGCAGGATTTGTCGAGGCGAATAGAAGAGATGGGGCAAAGGTTCACTGCAGAATCTAGACAGCATGAAACCCCAAGGGGTTTCCATATCGGAGAGGGATCGGGCACATCCCATCATTTGCAGGAGCACCTCACAACGCAGCAAATGGCATCACATACACCCCCATGTTCCACGATGCCCACATTTCTTGCCGCAGACACTGGGGCAAGAGCACAGCAGGAGCAGGAACCGACTCACATGGGAGATTACTTTGTCGAGTATCAGTCCTATGGACAGGAGTTCAGAGATGCCCTCACATTCCATGATTTCGTACAGCTCCAGAGGGACAGCAGACCCCGCAACCATCACAAGGGAAACAAGCATTCTCAGGATGGGGATGTACAGCGCACGGTAGGCAGATTTTATCTACCGAAATTTGATGGGTCCACCAAGTGTTCGGCAAAGGCTTGGGTGGAGAAGTTGGATATATATTTCCAACTTAACCAGATGGCAGAGACAGAGGCAATCAAGGTGGCAACGCTGCACCTAGAGGGCGAGGCCCATGACTAGTGGTTTCACGGGATGGCTACGCTGGGGCACTCAGGAGTGACAGCATATGCCGAGTTTACACGGAGGCTTATAGAGCGATTTGATCAGAGGGATCCAGAGGAGCACTTTGTTGAGCTAACTAAGCTCAAGCAGACCGGGAGTCCGGACACATATATTTCAGAGTTCTTGAGACTCTCCGTGATGGTGCTTGATTTATCCGCAGCCCAGATGATCTACATGTTCATCAATGGATTGGCAGAGCCTCTTCGGAAGTTAGTCAGATCAACGAGGCCAGCTACACTCCATGACGTAGTCGGGAGGACTCGAGACTTGCAGGATGCACTACCCCGGACTAGAGCTCCTTTTCCCTAGAGACTGACATTCCAGCCGAAGGGGAAGGACATGAGGGTTCCACCTCCAAAGGGGAACCAGAGCAGAGAGCCCTTGGATGACGAGACCAAGAGAGATCTGAGGCGGAAGAGGCTATGTTTCACATGCCAAAAGCCATGGGCACCACGACACCGTTGTGTCGCGGGGAAGGCGCATTACATCGAGGTTTTCTCCAACAGTAGCGGGGAAGAGGAGGAGTATGAGGAGATAGAGGCAAGAGGCAGCAGTGCAGCGCAGAGGGGAGATCATCTGCCACCTCCACCACCAAGAGCGGGAGGTGCGGCATTTTCACCTATTGGAGGAGCCCTTGCTTCTTCGCGAGGAGTTCCCAAATACTTGACACTGCGTGTCCGAGGCACTGTGCGAGGACAGTGCATTTCAGTATTAGTGGAAAGTGGGGCCACCCAAAATTTTATTGATGCTCAGTTGGTAGATCGGAGGAGCATACCAACAGAGACCTTTGATGGGTTTTGGTACTGGTTCCAGGTGACAGGACCATGTAGTGTGCCAGGTATGTGCCAGCCTTGGCAGTGATAATGGGGACTTACACCCTGATAGATCACTTCTTCATGGTGGACATTCCGGACACCAACGTGATACTAGGGGTACAGTGGTTGATCACGCTGGGGAAGGTCACCACAAATTGGGAGACCTTGGAGATGGAGTGGACAGATAAGAAGACTAGGAGACAAGAGAACATTCGGGATATTCACACCTACCCACCACAGACAGTTTCAGCACACCGGATGGAGGCAGATTTCCGAAAGGGAGATATAGAGTGGGCAGTGGAGCTGCGTGTTTCAGAGGCAGGATCGACAGGGCAAGCCGTGCACCCAGATGTACAGTCCATTTTAGACAGATATGCCACGGTTTTTGGGGAGATACCACCAGGGTAGCCACCAAATCGGGGATTTGAGCACACGATTGAGCTGGAGCAGGGCATCCAGGCTGTCATCACTACACCCTATAGCCATCCTAAGGCCTACTAGGATGAGATTGAGAGGGCCATCCATGAGCTCTTAGCTCTTGGGCACATCCATCCTAGCACTAGCTCTTTTGCTTCTTCAGTAGTATTGGTGAAGAAAAAGGACAACACATTGAGGATGTGCATTGACTACCGGGCCCTCAACAAGAAGACCATGAAGAACCGGTACCCCATTCCACGGATAGATGAGTTGATGGATGAGCTGAGGGGATCGAAGTTCTTCTCGAAGATTCACTTGAGATCCGGGTAGCATCAGATTCGCATGAGGGATCAGGATGTTCCCAAGACTGCTTTCAGATGTCATTACGATCACTTTGAGTTCTTGGTGATGCCCTTTGGGCTGACCAATGCTCCGGCCACTTTTCAGTCATGCATGAATCACATCTTCCGTAGTCACTTGTGGAAGTTTGTGTTAGTGTTTTTCGATGACATCTTGATTTACAGCATGACATGGGAGGAGCACCTACAGCATATTGAGGTTGTATTGTGCATATTGGAGGAGCAACAATTTTATGCTAAGCTCTCCAAATGTGAGTTTGGGCTGACAGAGATGTTCTACTTGGGGCACATCATTGGGGTGGACGGAATGAAGGTCCACGAGGAGAAGATCAGGGCCATTAGGGATTGGCCAAAGCCGAAGAATGTGACGGAGCTTTGGGGGTTTGTAGGTATCTGCACCTACTACCGGAAGTTCATCAAGGGATTTTACCAACTTGGTGCACCCCTTACAGACCTTACCAAAAAGGGGGCATTCAGTTGGACTGACACAGTGCAGTAGGCTTTTGACAGGCTCAAGGAGGTGATGAGCAGTTGTCCAGTTTTGGCATTGCCAGATTTTACGCAGTCCTTTGTCCTAGAGTGCGATGCATCAGGGGAGGGGATAGGCGCAGTGTTGATGCAGGGAGGCCACCCCATAGCTTTTTAGAGTCGGAAGCTATTGCCACATGAGAGGTTGTATGCTATATACGACAAGGAGATGTTAGCCATCATGCATGCATTGGCCAAATTTCGACAGTACCTGGTGGGGAACAGGTTCAGAGTGAGAAATGACCACAACAGCCTCTGATTCTTCCTAGAGCAGAAGCAGTTGCAGGAGAGGCAGCAGAAGTGGGTCAACAAGATCCAGGCATATGATTTTGACATCGAGTATGTCAAAGGGAAGAACAACGTGGTGGCCGATGCACTTTCCCACAAACCAGCAGCATTGTCCTTGATGAGTTTGGATACAGACTGGAGGGCTCAACTTCTGGTAGAGTACTCCAAGGACCGTTTTTCCTGTGAGGTGTTGGATGGACAGGTTACAGATGACAGGTACAGGTTGATGGATGAGGTGATCTACTTTAGGGACAGGATCTTCTTGACTGAGAGCTCCAAGCTCAAGGAGAAGATATTGTACGCCTCACATGACTCACCATTATCAGGCCATCAGGGGTTCACTAAGACCTATAGGGCCATCAAAGAGAGGTTCTCGTGGAAGGGCCTCAAGGAGGATGTACTCCGACATGTCAGGGAGTGCGAAGTTTGCTAGCGGAACAAGGGGGAGATGAACCATCCGACGGGGTTATTGCAACCTCTTCCCATACCTGAGGGGAAATGGGAGAGTATTTCGATGGATTTCATCACAGGGTTGCCCACTGTATAGGGCAAGGATTGCATATTTTTAGTCATTGATCGGTTGACAAAGTATGCATATTTCTTCACTATATCAGCACGTTACATTGCAGCACAGGTGGTGGAGTTATTTTTCAGGGATGTTTTCAGATTGTATGGTCTCCCAAAGACCGTTGTCAGTGATAGGGATAGCCGCTTCATGGGCGGGTTTTGGCAGGAACTTTTCCGTTTGGTGGGCACCAAGTTGACCCCGAGCACTAGTTATCACCCACAGATGAAGGGCAGACAGAGATAGTGAACAAGTGCCTGGAAGGCTACTTGCGAAACTATGTCAGCGAGCAGCAGAAGGCATGGTTACGATAGTTGCACTTGGGGGAGTACTGTTATAACACCACTCATCATATGTCTATCGGTATGTCTCCATTTTATGCTTTATATGGGTATTGTTGACCACACTTTGTCAACAAACCCATAGTAGTACACCCCCATTTTTTCAAATGGGATTCATCATGTTCGACGTGGTCGCGCCATTCAAATTCCATCATCAGTCGACAGTTTTATGAATAATGTAAACCCATTCTGCATGTTTATGATGTAAATGATCTAAGTAAGACTGTCCCATTCTGCATGTTTATGATGTAAATGATCTAAGTAAGACCGTCATGTATGTAACAACCTAGGTAAGCCTAGTATATTGGTGACGATTTCTATCCTAGGAGCAAAGTAACAAAAATCGCGATGTTATCGCGATTTTTTCAAAAAATCGCGAGTTTTTCAAGCGGCCGATTTAATCGGCGATTTTTTGAACGATTTTTTGAAAAAATCGTCATCGCGATAAAATCGCGATTTTTACGAAAAAATCGCGATTATTTTGGTAAAAATCGTGGGCCCATCAAATAGAAACCCTATAAGTTCAAAAAATCGATTTTTTTTTTTGTCATTTTTGCAGCCCTCTCATTTTCCTAACACACCCTGTTGGCAGTTCATGGTAATGTTAAATTCTTAAAGTAAAAGTGATATTTCCTTTATTTTTCATTTTCATCCTTTTACTTAAATTTTTAATATTACCATGAAATGACTCAGGATGTTTAAGAGTGGTTTCGACCTCATTGGATTTCATATGGAGAAACTAGAATTTTAGATTTCACTCAAAATTCAGCAGACTTAATGGTTTTCAGGGTTTCATGGTTTGGAGATTTGCATTGTTTCCATTTGATTCTATTATGTGTAAGGGTATGAGATTGGCATTTGATCAAGAGTATGAAGTCCTTTAAGAATCTTGATGTTGGTGGCATTGATTGTTGAACTTTGTTGATGTTGGTGGTATTGATTGTTGAACTCCCCTACTGTGGCCTTAACAAGAATGTACCCTTCACTTAAAGGAAAACAACTGGTTAGGCATGTTAATCTTTTTCTACCGCATTTTAATGTTGAGCAATCCAAGTCTGAAGACTTTGAGCTAGATGTTGTTTATGTATCTCTTGTTGATGATCCCATTTCTAGTAGCGATGAATCAATGATGAGTTTCAAGAGGAGGAGGAGGAGGAGCAACAATAGGAGGAGAAGGTGACACCACCTACCCCTGCTACTGGTAGAGGACGTGGTCTACCTCCTTTAACTCCTAGTGCTTCAGGATCTGGAGCACAACAGAGTCCATTGCCAACCCCGCCAACTTCTTCGTCTAGAGGGAAAGCTGTTACATTTTCTCGCAAGAGGGGCAGAGGAAATCAGTAGTATAGGTTATTTGGTGCATTCCTTTGTATATAACATTATGACTCATGATATGAGATACATTATTATATTTTTTGTTGGTATTTTGAGGTTGAGTTGAGACTTAGGACTTAGTATTCAGGACAGGATTCAGTTTTATGTGTGATGTAGCACTAGACATGATATTACACATCTTATATATTAGTTTTTTTTTCATATTTTTGTGTCAATGCATTTATTTTATGCTGTAGATGCTTTAGATATTAAAAAAATTGAAAAAAAATGAATATTTTTGTATGTGCCGATTTTTTCCCGATTTTTACGATTTTTTCCCGATTTTTACGATTTTTTCCGATTTTTTCCCCTCGGCGATTTTATCCCGATCGCGATTTTTGTTACTTTGCCTAGGAGGTATTTTGTCTCACCGATTTAGTTGTGTTTTTCGACACAAGTTATCGGCAGAGTTTTCCCCTCCAGCCTCACCCTAAAGCTAAGGTGGATTTTGTCATCAGCATGCTAAGTGAGTCCTAGTGTTTTCTATTGAGTCTTTGTAAAAGTAGTTGGGGAATAATCCTAGCTATTTGGCTAGATTATTTTATTACAAGCTACTTGGTCTACTAGATCATGTTTTGAGTCGCAGAATTGGGTACCTATTTGAGGGTCTATACGAATGGGAATTCCACCTTCATGTGTCTAAATGTATTTATCTTATGTAAAGAGGGTTGGAAAAATAATTAAAATTCCCTCTCAGTCAATTAATTAAATTTTCTGGTCAAATTAATAAAAAAATCTTAAGCCAAAAATTTAATTAATTTTAAGTCCTAGGTGAGTATAAAATTCTTCAAAGGCAAAATTCGTTGGTCCTTAAAAAATGACTTTTTAAAGGCCTCAAGCCAAGGGAATATTGAGAAGTTTAAGAAATTTTGAACCCTTGGGCCTAGGTGGTTAAGTCGAAGTCAAAATTTTGGGGTAATTAACTCAAAAATAGTATTTTTGAGTTAATTAAAATGGATTTAAATGATAAATTCGTTTTTTCCCCAAATTTATAATTTTGACGGTCCAGATTAAAAGATGATTAAATTTTTTCGACGGTCGAGATTATTTTGACATGGATCAACCAAACTAGTCGTTGGAGATTTTGTCTTATAAATTAGAGGTCTTTGTCAGTCTTGAGTCATCGGATCTTTGGATCGTGCACTTGTCTTGGAAGCTCTTGTAATTCCTTTTGATCAATAAAGCATAAAGACTTTGGGGTTACAAACTTTGGTGTTCCTTTTCCAGATCTATGTGGTGATTTATTTCTAAACTCTGCTACTTTATTTTTGCATTTTTATGGTTGATGGCCTTCATGGATTAATCTGCATACAAGTATCTTGTGCAGTTTTATGGGTTCATAAAATGACATTTTTGATTTAACGGGAAGAATAGTTATCTATTTTTCTGAAGGATCTCATGTTATTTTCTTAAATCTCTATCAATCTAAATTTCAGATTTAAGTGTGCAGGGAATTTTTTTTTAAAGGTTTGAGCATCTGGGGAAGTCTTCAGTTGGACCAACAGACTCTCAGATTTCGAAAATCTGAAAAAGCCCATTGTTTCTAATTTTTCAAAGCTATCTTAAAAAAATTGTGGTTTTCAGGAGTCTTCTAGGACTTGTGCCTCTCTTTAAAAAATTTCTATCTTCAAAATTGTGCTGAAATGTTTTAAATCTGGCCATGAGGGCCTCAGATCTGTAAATTAGCTTGTAAATTTGTTTTTTTTTGGGCTGTAAGGGTTTTATAAAATTTTGTGCATATTTTTTGGATCTGTCTGGTTTTTTGTAGGCTGCAGGGTTTTCTCAAAAACTTTTTTAAAAGATCTAAGCTAGATCTAACCCCCGAGGGCGAGATCTGGCCTCAGAATCTCTTCTGTTGGCGGATCTGCATGATATTCGATTTAAAGAGCATAAATTTTTTTTTGAACTTAACGGAAAGAATTGGAATTTGCTGGACGTTTTTTGTGTATTGGTTTTATTTGAAATTATCTCTGCCTTCGTTGCTGTCAAAAACTCGTCCCTTCCTCTGCCTTCATCATTCCTCTGCGCCTTCAGTTTCTGCATTAAACGTTGCCATCGAATCAGTCTTGTCGCCCTCCATTACATTCCTTTTCCCTTAGATGTTGACTTGCATTATCCTCCTCTTTACCGCAGCCCTCGTTTTCCTTTTCATCGACCCTCGTTTCTCATTCATCCATACGCTGCACCCTTCCATCTCTTCATCCGACGTCCTCCATCTTCTTGCCGTCCTCCCAATCTTTCATGTTGTTGAGCCGCTGTATCCCTTTAGTCGCCAGACCCCTCGACCGTTTCCCTCGCTCCTCGACCTGCAGAACACTCAAACAACAAACGTGTACATTTCAAGTTCGATTCTGCCCTCACGACTATACGTTAATTTTTTTTTAGTTTCATTTTTGTATAGACGGTTTAGTGTTAGGTTTCAATTAAATTTTCGATTTTTTACTGTTTAATTTTTAGTTTTAATTTGTTGGTCGTAGTTTTAGATTGTATATTTTTTTTGTTAGATTTTAAAATGTGTAGTTGGATAGTGTTAGTTTAGTTCAAAATTTAATTCGATTTCTTTTTTTTAGTTTTTGTTTTATTTTTTTATTTTTTTTTTAGTTCTTAGATTTTAATTTTAATTTAGTTTAAGTCTAATTTAGTTTTAGTTTTAATTTGTGTGGTTAGTTTAGTTTTAGATTTTAACGTGTGACTTTAGTTTTAGTGTTAGTTTTAAATTTTTGTTTTAATTTGTTTTAAATAATAAAAATATAAAAATATAAAAATTCCAAAAAATTCTAAAAAGTTTTATAGTCAAATGAGCTTTTAATTTTTTTATCCTAAGTTTGACTATATAAAATTTTTCATTTTAATTTCTCGATTGGAATAAATTGGAACATTATAAATTCAGAAATATTGCAAGCATCTGGCATTTATTATTTAATGATCGTTTCATGATAGCTTTGTTGTGGGCTTGAGTATCTTAATGAATGGTTGTGGTGCTTTTTATTGAATATCATTGTGGTCATTTGTGTTTTCATAGCAACAGTTATACATCAATTACTTGGCTTTAATTGCATAACGGGATCTTTTAACTCCATAAGGCACTAGTTTTAATATAATTGGATCTGTGAAATCTCGTTAATCTCATCAAGTACTTGGTTATTTGACTGTGTCTCCTGAGTTGGTTGACTTGCAACCAATTCTATTTCTTCATTTCTATTAGGGTCTACCTCCCTTAGCTTGCAAGGAGACAGCTTAGATAGAGAGATTGGGGATCAGGGTGACAGCCCCCAATTTGAACCGTTGTCGCGGTGCCTAGACAATCTATGCGAGAACATTTTTTGGCGCCGTTGCCGGGGATAGAGTTTTTTTGTCCTTGGTCTTAACGACATTTTCTAATCTTCTAATCTTCTTTTGCCATTCATTAGCCTGTCACAAGGGACCACATTTTCTCGCATCATTTCAACTCCTCATCTCTTCATCTTTTCATCATCTCACTAATCATTTCATCATCGTATCTTTAGCACCTGGACATTTTGGTTGGCTTCTTGTTTGGGTGGCGACTCCACTTATTCATCTATTTACTTTCAAACAAGAATCCCCCCTTGATATCCATCTGCTACTCTCGATTATTTCTTCTGTTTCAGAATTAGTTTCATGTTCAAGTGGCGACTCCAATTCTTTCATTTCTTACAAGAGTTCCTGCTAAGAAGTTCGCTTCTTGAGGACCTTTTGACTATTCTTGAACACGGATCTATTTCTTAAATTTTAAGCAGGTCATCATGGATGACACCTTTCATGACATGCCAGAAGAGGTCATTTCTAAATAGCCTTTTTTCTCAGGAGGTGATCCAGGCCATGCTCTACAACATCTAAGGATGGTCACTTATTTTATATATAAATATTGTCGTCCTTCACAATATAATCATGAAGATGTCAAGATACGTATCTTTGGCTATTCCTTAAAAGGTGATGCTATCGATTGGTTTCGAAATTGTCCTGAGGAGTATTGTTTACAACACATCATCAATGCTTTTAAAGATAAATATATAAAACAAGTTGACTTGCCTTGTGCTCCCAGTATTATGCAAAATAATGAAATTGATCTTGTAGAAAACTCAACTATCCGTAGGAGATTTCTAGACAGTTCTCAGGATGAATCCACTTGTACCACGACAGCACAAATCCGTGATAGTGGTGAAGTAGAAACAAGTTGTCAAATCAGTGTTGACAACAATAAGCATCTTGTTAACAAATTGATTCAGATGGTTAAGGATATACAGCTAAATCAAGCTCAGGTAATCAAGAATATGGAGGCCAACCAGGCTCAAATCATTAAGAATATGGAACTTAATCAAGAGAAAATAATAGCGGATCACGCTAGGGAAATTGGTTCTATGCAGAGCAAGTTATTGGCCTTAGAGGAAAATATGACAATCATGGAAGTAAATCATGAGAAGGAGATGAACTGTATGCAAAATTTCTTCATGGCTATAAAAGCGGATAATGATGAAGCAATAAAAAACATGGAAATTGGTCAGATGTCTCTTCAACACAAATTGTTAACTATTGAAGAGAGTCCTGCGAAGGAAATCAATACTATAAATATTAAGCATTCTAATCAAATGACTGCTATTCTGAATAAGTTGGAAAAAATGGAGAGATCACACATACAAAATTTCCAACCCAAGTCAGATTTGTCAACAGATCATAGGCCTCCCAGTTTGCTGAAGAAATTTCCATCTCATCACACGGAGGTCACTTTTCCCATTAAGGAAAAATTAACTATGGTTGCAAAGGATGTCAAGAGAGACCAAGCTTATGTGTCACCTTTAACAGAGTATATTCAAAATAAGATTGGTCACACTCCAAGTTCATCAAATGTTTTGTACAAGCATTTTCAAGATAAGGACAAGAAATCTACAGTGGTCTCATTACTGACATCGTAGCCCACTAAGAAGAAGAGAAAAAAGCAGAAAATAAGTAAGCGGTTTGATTTTTCTGATGGTCGAGAGCAACTTGACATTCGGAAAAGACAGAGTCCTACAATATGCAAGATTGGACATGGCACATATGAGAAACAACCTACAGACTTGCCTAAAAGCAGGCAAATGCTCAGCATGCACTATATTGAACACATCTGATGCCACAGGGCATCTTTTGTATTGTATCTCTAACCTTACACCTTGTTATTTCAGCATTTCATTTTGCAGTTAGAGTAGATTTACTTTTCATGTTAAGTAGAATAATAAATGATAGAAGAGCTTCTATTTTTCATGTGCTTAATGTTATATGATGATATTTGGATGGATGCTACTTATGTAATTTTGTGTGTTGCTTGGATATAGATTCTGGATTCTCACATTCCTCCAATGAAGCAACGTGTCCCCAAGTAGAGCCAGATGTTGACCACACTTTGTCAACGACCCCATAGCAGTACACCCCCATTTTTTCAAATGGGATTCATCATGTTCGACGTGGTCGCGCCATTCAGATTCCATCATCAGTCGACAGTTTTATGAATAATGTAAACCCATTCTACATGTTTATGATGTAAATGATCTAAGTAAGACCGTCATGTATGTAACAACCTAGGTAAGCCTAGTATGTTGGTGACGATTTCTATCCTAGGAGGTTTTTTGTCTCACTGATTTACTTGTGTTTTTCGACACAAGTTATCGGCAGAGTTTTTCCCTCCACCCTCACCCCAAAGCTAGGGTGGATTTTGTCATCAGCATGCTAAGTGAGTCCCAGTGTTTTCTATCGAGTCCTTGTAAAAGTAGTTTGGGAATAATCCTAGCTATTTGGCTAGATTATTTTATTACAAGCTACTTGGTCTACTAGATCATGTTTTGAGTCACAGAATTGGGTATCTATTTGAGGGTCTATACGAATGGGTATTCCCCCTTCATGTGTCTAAATGTATTTTATCTTATGTAAAGAGGGTTGGAAAAAATAATTAAAATCCCCTCTCATTCAATTAATTAAAATTTCTGGTCAAATTAATTAAAAATCCTAAGCCAGAAATTTAATTAATTTTAGGTCCGAGGTGAGTTAAAATCTTTCAAAGGCAAAATTCGTTGGTCCTTAAAAAATAAATTTTTAAAAGCCCCATGCCAAGGGAATATTGAGAATTTTAAGAAATTTTGGACCCTTGGGCCTAGGTGGTTAAGTCAAAGTCAAAATTTTGGGGTAATTAACTCAAAAATAGTATTTTTGAGTTAATTAAAATGGATTTAAATGATAAATTCGTTTTTTCCCCAAATTTATAATTTCGACGGTCCAGATTAAAAGATGATCAAATCTTTTCGACGGTCAAGATTATTTTGACATGGATCAACCGAACTAGTCGTTGCAGATTTTGTCTTATAAATTAGAGGTCTTTGTCAGTCCTGAGTCATCGAATCTTTGGATCGTGCACTTGTCTTGGAAGCTCTTGTGATTCCTTTTGATCAATAAAGCATAAAGACTTTGGGGTTACAAACTTTGGTGTTCCTTTTCCAGATCTATGTGGTGATTTATCTCTAAACTCTGCTACTTTATTTTTGCATTTTTATTGTTGATGGCCTTCATGGATTAATCTGCATACAGGTATCTTGTGCAGTTTTCTGGGTTCAAAAAATGACATTTTTGATTTAACGGGAAGGCTAGTTGTCTATTTTTCTAAAGGATCTCATGTTATTTTCTTAAATCTCTATCAATCTAAATTTCAGATTTAAGTGTGCAGAGAATTTTTTTTAAAAGGTTTGAGCGTCTAGGGAAGTCTTCAATTGGACCAGTTGACTCTTAGATTTCGTAAATCTGAAAAAGCCCATTGTTTCTAATTTTTCAAAGCTATCTTACGAAATTGTGGTTTTGCAGAGTCTTCTAGGACTTGTGCCTCTCTTTAAAAAATTTCTATCTTCAAAATTGTGCTGAAATGTTTTAAATCTGGCCATGAGGGCCTCAGATCTGTAAATTAGCTGGTAAATTTTTTTTTTTAGGGCTGTAAGGGTTTTATAAAATTTTGTGCATTTTTTTTGGATCTGTTTGATTTTTTGCAGGCTGCAGGGTTTTCTCATAAATTTTTTTAAAATATCTGAGCTAGATCTAACCCCCGAGGGCAAGATCTGGCCTCAGAATCTCTTCTGTTGGCGGATCTGCATGATATTCGATTTAAAGAGCATAAATTTTTTTTTGAACTTAACGGAAAGAATTGGAGTTTGCTGGACGTTTTTTGTGTACTGGGTTTATTTGAAATTATCTCTGCCTTCGTTGCTGTCAAAAACTCGTCCCTTCCTCTGCCTTCATCATTCCTCTGCGCCTTCAGTTTCTGCATTAAACGTTGCCATCGAATCAATCTTTTCGTCCTCCATTACATTCCTTTTCCCTTAGACGTTGACTTGCATTATCCTCCTCTTTATTGCAGCCCTCGTTTTGCTTTGCCGTCGACCCTCGTTTCTCAGCCATCCATATGCTGCACCCTTCTATCTCCTCGTCCGACATCCTCCATCTGCTTGCCGTCCTCCCAATCTTTCACGCCGTCGAGCCGCTGTATCCCTTTAGTCGCCAAACCCGTCGGCCTTTTCCCTCGCTCCTCGACCTGCAGAACACTCAAACAACAAACGTGTACATTTCAAGTTCGATTATGCCCTCACAACTATGCGTTAATTTTTTTTTAGTTTCATTTTTGTATAGACGGTTTATTGTTAGGTTTCAATTAAATTTTCGATTTTTTACTGTTTATTTTTTAGTTTTAATTTGTTAGTCGTAGTTTTGGATTGCATATTTTTTTTGTTAGATTTTAAAATGTGTAGTTGGATAGCGTTAGTTTAATATGTAGCGTTAGTTTAGTTCAAAATTTAATTCGATTTCTTTTTTTTAGTTATAATTTTTTAGTTTTTGTTTTGATTTTTTTTTTTTTTTTTAGTTCTTAGATTTTAATTTAAATTTAGTTTAAGTCTAATTTAGTTTTAGTTCTAATTTGTGTGGTTAGTTTATTTTTAGAATTTAATGTGTGACTTTAGTTTTAGTGTTAGTTTTAAATTTTTGTTTTAATTTGTTTTAAATAATAAAAAATAATAAAAAAATATAAAAATTCCAAAAATTCTAAAAAAGTTCTATAGTGAAATGAGCTTTTAATTTTTTATCATAAGTTTGACTATAGAAACATTTCAATTTCTGGATTGGGTTATATTGGAACATTACAAATTTGGAAATATTGCAAACATCTGGCATTTATCTTAATGATCGTTTCATGATAGCTTTGCTTCAGTACTTTAATGAATGGTTGTGGTGCTTTCTATTGAATATCATTGTGGTCATTTGTGTTTTCATAGCAGCAGTTATACATCAATTACTCGGCTTTAATTGCATAACGGGATCTTTTTTAACTCCATAAGGCACTGGTTTTAATATAATTGATCTGTGAAGTCTCGTTAATCTTATCAAGTACTTGGTTATCTGACTATGTCTTCTGAGTTGGTTGACTTGCAACCAATTCTTTTCCTTCATTTTTGTTAGGGTCTACCTCCCTTAGCTTGCAAGGAGACAGCTTAAATAGAGATATTGGGGATCAGGGTGACAGCCCCCGATCTGAGCCGTTTTCACGGTGCCTAGACAATCTGTGCGACAACAGGTATCATGCTTTGTCTTTCGCTGACGTGATGTTTGGTGCTAGCAAGGCCCCTAGGGCCAAGGATTGGATCCAAGAGAGTCAGGATATACTCCGAGCTCTTAAGGATAACATAGCTACAACACAAAATCAGCAGAAGCTATATGCTAACAGGGGACGTGTTGAGAGGCAGTTTGAAGTAGGGGACTTGGTCTACCTACGATTGCAACCATATCTGCAATCCACACTGAAGCAGAAGGGGGCTGAAAAGCTCAAGCCCTGCTTTTATGGACCATACAGGGTGACACACAGAATTGGAGAGGTTGCATATGTGTTAGAGCTGCCCACTAGTAGCCGGATTCATAATATTTTCCATGTGTCATGCCTGAAGAAGGCACTAGGACAGCAAGTGACTGCAACTGAGGAGCTCCCACCCACAGATGATGAGGGGCATTTGGTGCTACAGCTGGAGGCCATTATTGACACTGGGGAGAGGCAGTTGTGGCGCAGGACAGTCAAGGAATATCTGGTAAGATGGAGGAATCTACCGGATGAGGATGCCACTTGGGAGAGTGAGAAAATTCTACAGCATCCATCATTGTAGTTGCTTGAGGACAAGCAATGTTTTTCTGAGGAGGACTGTAATAATCCCAATTAACAATAGCTAATTGGAAATATTAATTTTTGACTATTTCACTTTAATAAAGTTAAGATAGAAATAAAGTGGGTGAAAGGGACACTTAACTCACACTTAGGATAAAAGCATTTCCTAAAGTCACTTGAGAGACATGATTAATTGGCAGCCTGGGGCCTAGAGGTCGAAGTGGCAGCGTGAGGAAGATGACAGCGTAGGCAGCATGGGCCCAAGCCAGCGCAGAGCTAGAGGGGCAGCGTGGCTCAAGGAGACAACGCAGTTGATGGTGGGGCCTAGGTGAGAGCAAGGCTGTCCAAACATGAAAAGGGAGAGGGTCTCCTCATTTGATTCATTCGATTATGCATCTATGTTATTTGTCTCTTGACATTGAGCATGCTTTTGCTATTTAGCAAAGTCTGCACGTGTTGTTCAGCACATCGGGTGTCTCCGTGCGGAGATCCCAACCTCAGCCCCGAGGGACTTCGAGTGCCTGCTCGGGTGAGGAGTTCCATCCTTATTTTGCCAAAGAGAGTTGCAGCAACCACAGTTGGGAGCATTCACTTGCAGAGACAGCGCAGTTAGTGAGAGGGAGGACGTAGTCTTTGGAGGAGGTGATTCCAGATTGAGGGTCTATCAGGGGATTCAGCCCGGGAGAGTTGGAAAGGGGTTAGCCCTTTCCTATTCCATTATTTTGGTAGAGTTGGAGACCATTGTTTGGATCAAATTATTCAGGGCCAGCGTTTATCATTGGGACAACGTGGAGCCTCAAGGGAGGTCATTTTCGGAGGTCAGCCATTTCCGAAAAGCTCTTTGGGCTTTTCTCAGTATTGGGTGGAGAGGCCATTCCCAAAGTTTCATAATTTTCTAAGGAGGGGAGCAACCCCAAATAGTCAGTTCATTCCAGTAGTAGTAGCAGCACCAGCAACTTTGGAGATTACGCAGTCATTGAGGGAGCAGCCATTCAGTGATATATTCTGAGAGTATTTCTACGCTTGCCTAGTGCACGCCAGGGTGCCATCATTCCGATCACCTTTGTACTTATTTCATCTTTCAGTATTTAATAAAATGGCTCAGCATTCTCCATATTGTCTCTTGTTCATGTGATGTCTCTCTAGTTATTGTAGTTCTTTGTTTATGTGCTTTATATTGCTGTTTATTTCTATTCGGAATATTACAGGCGCTGAAGCAACATACATCCAGGAGAACGTAGTGCAGCACCAGGAGGGACGTAGAGCCAGTCTGCTCACGCAGAGGCTGATGCAGGCGCTAGTGGGTGACACGGAGCTTGTCAGGCTCACGTTGGGCTGACGTAGTGGATGACGCAGGCCCTATAGGGCGACGCAATCCGAGTTGGAGAGACGTTGTGAAGATTGTCGAGGCTGGAAGTGCTACTTTTGATCTTCAAAAGTTTTTGGTGAGGCATCGATTCTGTTGGTGCAAAACAGTGCCTAGCAAAGGTGACAAAGTGAGGGGAAACAATCCCTCAGCAAATTTTTGCCAAGAAATTTGAGATTCAATCAAGAGGGTGATCATAGAAGGATGATTCGGCATAATTGACAGAGCATTTCTGGGACGGAAATGAGTTGTCAAAGGGATCAGTTTGTCTAGAGGGTTTCTATTGCCAAGAAACCCAGATCCGATCTTCTGTTGAGTGCAGCAGCAAGAGAAGGGAGAAAAGGACTTGTTTCGACAGTTTACGCAAAGATGGCCCTGTGCAGACTAAGAGATCAGGATAGGTTAGTCAGTGTGTCTAACTTTTCGATCTGGAAAGCCAGAATCCTGACAGTCCTGGAGGAGTACGATATCAGAGACCATCCGGAAAATGTCCTAGCTGTGCTGACCGATGTGGATGCTATGAAGAAGTTCAACGAAAATCAGGTGTGGGCTAAGCGCTTTATCATGGATGGAGTGAAGGATGACGTGGTCCCGCACATTGTCGAGAAGAAGACGACAAATGAGGTGTGCATAGCTTTGACCACGCTTTATCAAGGAAGCTCCATCCAACAGAAGATGCTTCTAGAGAACCAGATGTGGATGTTCCAGATGCACAAGGGAGAGGAGATCGATCCCTTCCTCTTTAGATTGCGGACTATCCAAGATCAATTGATTTCCATGGGGGCAACTCCGGATGATGGGCTCATGGTGAGGATTGCCCTAAATGCAGTTAGCGATGAGGGGAAGACCTTTGCCCAAAGAATCTTGGGAAGATCACAACTCCCAAATTGGGGTGACATATGGGCAATCCTTTGACAGGAGGAGATTCAGAGGGTGACCAAGAGGGAATTTAGCAGCGGAGGTGTCAAGTTAAAGGAGGAGGAAGATGCAACCCTAGCATCTAAGGGACAACGGAAGCAAGGGAAGAAGAATAAGGACCTATCCAAGGTCCGATGCTTCATATGTGACGAACTTTGACACTTCGCCAACACTTTTCCTAAGCGGAAGGACAAGGAAGCTTTAGATTCGAAGGCAGCAACAACAAAAGGGAACAGTGGTAGCGATGATGATGTGGCCATGAGGACTCATGTGCCTCGAGAGAAGAGGTGGGGCGATATAGATCTGTAGAGCAGCTACAGATAGTGGAGGAGGGATCCTTGAGGTGCCCAAACTCTTGGATCACATACGAGCTACGGGACACTTAATACAGTAGCAGGATGACTAGAGCAGTGTGAGCAGAAGATCATGGAGAAGCAGAGGCAGAGTTGGGATGCTGAAGTCTGAAGTAGTGCAGAGGAGAGGCAGCAACAATGCAAAGGTTGATGGGATTTTAGCAGCGCAGAGGCAGTGCTTACGCAGTGTAGTGCAGCAGACAACGCAGTGCTTCAGAGAGATGGCGCAGAGCAGCAGCAAAGGGTGATTCAGTGATGAGATGCAACCCCGACTGACTTGTCTGTCATTTGTTGGGTGATGGTCCTTCAGTTGCTTACTTCTCAGCAACTGAGTCGTAGTGTAGTAATTAACAGTGGCAGTGCTATAGGCAACATGATGCAACTATTTGCGGGGGAGCTGCAGTACATATGTGGCAATGTCAGTGGCAGTGAAATGGGAAGCAGTACAAAGAGAAACAATGCAGTGGATGGAGGGCAGCAGGCCAAGCATCAGCAACGCGGAGACCAATGCCAGAGATCAGGGTGATGCTTCAGTGGGGAAGTATTGTTAGAGCACACTCCTTGCTAAGAGGGACTGTTGAGATTTTTGGGTAGCATTGAATGTGATCTAGCACCGAAACTTTGTGGAGGGGCTAGAACACATGAGATCTCCAAGGCCCAGAAAGTATTTGGATAAATTCCATATGGTGTAAAAGATATTCAAATAATTAAATTTTTTAATGGGGTCCCTAAGTCTAACTTAGGGAAATTGAAAAATTAAAGTGAATTAATTACACATGTGATGAGAACTTTCTAAGTGACGTGGATCAAGGAAGGGTTTGGGGTCAATTGGAGGACACACACAGAATCTAAGAGATCGAATTCTTCTGACAGAGCAGTGCTCTTACAAAGATCAGATCTGAGTGATTCAGAGAAGAAATGAAGCGTAGATGCAGTGATTGGTCGGAGGACCAAGAGTACAACACAGAGCAAGGGCAGCAGAGATGCAGTGGAGGAAGTGCAACCATGAGAGGGTGTGACGCAGACCCTAGAGAGGGTGACGCATGACCATGTAGGGGCAGCACAGAGCCTCCAAGGAAAAGTCAGAAATTCACTTGAGAATAGGGTTTCTAAGCCCGCAGGGCTGAAACCATATTCCGAGAGAAGCTGATCAGCGCAGAGCAAGGGTGACGTAATTCCTTAGCCAGGGCCACGCAACCTTACGCAGTGGCAGCGTAGAGATTGCACAGAGCTAGCTGGGGTTTCACCAGTGACTCATCCAGATCAGTCGAGACTTGCAGAGTGAGGTAAAACTCACGTTTTCTTTGTTGCCAAGGTTTTCCCTGTTGGGTGAGCCGGATTATAGCACCCTAGATGTACTCAGAATATTGTTTCTTAATAATAATAAACCCTCAGATCTGCCGCGGTTTTCCCGCATTGGGTTTTTTTAGGGACATTTGTCCGAAAAATCATGCGTTTCCTTTGACATATGTGCGTGATGTTCAGTAAATGATTAGTATTTGTGTAGGCTGCTAGTGTTTACTTCGATGTTTTTATGAATATTTTCGGTTAAATAACTTGTATATAATAAAACAAGTAGGAGAAGTAAATCAATATTTAGCAATAGGGTTTTTGTACTCAGAAATTTGACATTGATGAATCCCAACAGCTGCAAATAACTGTCAATTTGACCAATACCATGCTCTGGGTACCTTCTTGAGCCCGTATAGAGGTTTATTCAACCTACATACATGAGTGTGCTTCTGATGAGTTTCAAAGCCATCAAGCTGCTCTATATACACCTCTTCTTCTATCACCCCATTCAAGAATGTTGTCTTAACGTCCATCTAGTGAATCTCCCATCCCATCTGCGCTGCTAGGTATATAACAGATCTGATAGAGGTATATATAGCAACTGGGGCAAAGATCTCCTCATAGTCTATCCCTTCCTTCTGTGCATACCCCTTTGCCACGAATCTAGCCTTGTACTCTCTACACTGCCATCTGCAGCGTACTTGATCTTGTAGATCCATCTGCAACCTACAACTAATCTATCTTTTGTTCTAGGCACTAACTCCCAAACATCATTAGTCACAATAGAATTGTATTCTTCTACCATGGCATCCACCCACACCTGATATTGTGCAGATTCCTGAAAGTTGGAGGGTTTTGCAACCTGATCTACCAAAGCTTAGTATGTGTCTGGCTGCATGTGCTGCCTCTTGTGGGTTCTAGAAGAACAAACAAACTCCTCTACGTCCCTTAAAGTCTGACGCACTTCCCTATTGTTTCTACCATTGGTGGTGGGAGGTTCAATCAATTCCTCCTCCTGTTCCAGCTACTCCGTCTGCTGAGAACTCCCTGGATCTCCTACTTCTGAGGAGCTACTGGCACTGGTCACTTTACTCGATCCCTATGACTATCCTCCGGCTTGTCCTACCTACTGTCCCTGCTGTTGAATTAACAGAACATCTACTAACTGATCACCTGCAAGCATCTCTCGAGATCTTCTCAAAGGTCTGTCTTCCATGAATCTTCTTGCTGCCAGGAATGTAGATCCTCTATGCCTTTGAGGTCTCGCTATACACTACGAGGTACCCCTTATCTGTAGTTTGATCCAACTTACTGTGCTTCTCATCTAGAATGTGGCAATAAGCCACACTCCTTAATATCCTCAAATGACTTACTTCAGGCTTCTTCCCCGTGAAGACCCCCTCTAGTATTTTCTTCCCCAATGCTCAGTGAGGAGTTATTTTTGAATGTACACCGTTGTGTTGCATGCCTCTGCCCATAAACATCTAGGCGAAACTTAGTCATACAACATAGCCTTTGCAACCCCGACTATAGTTCTGTTCTTCTGCTCTGCTACCCCATTCTGTTATGGATTATATGGAGTTGTCCATTCTCTTTTGATACCTTCCCTCATGTAGAAATCTGTGATGTCTTTATCCCTGTATTCACCACCAATATCTGAACATAATAACTTGATCTTTTTCCCTATCGTTTTTTCTACGAGAGCCTTGAAATCTCTGAATCGATCAAAGACCTCATCCTTGGTCTTTAAGAAATAGATCCAGGTTTTTCTGGAATGATCATCAATAAAGGTGACGAAATACTCGCCACTGCTAAGAGCTCTAGTGGACATAGGGTTGCAAATATATGAGTGTATCAATCCCAACACGCCATTTTCTCTGTTGTCACTTCTGGGAAATGCTTCTTTTGTAGATTTCCCAAGTACGCATCCTCTGTTGAGTTTTGGTAGCATAGAATGTGATCTAAGTCTCAAAATTTGTGGAGAGGCTTAGACACATACATTACAAATAACCCAGAAATCGTTTGGTGAAATTCCACCCACAGACAATTTTATAAGAAAAAATAATTATTTTTAATAAGGACCCTAAGTCTAACTTAGGAAATTAAAATAATTAATCAGTATTAATGTAAATTGTGGGTGAATCTTCTAGATAAAGCAGATCAAGTCTAATATAATCTTTGCCACTGATTGGAGATCTAATCTCGGTCGTTGATTTGTCAACAAGAAAGTTATAAAGGAAGACTTGAGGGTCATTTGTAAATTACACCGAGAGAGTCTAGAGATCGAATTTTTCTGACGGAGCAATGCTCGGATGAAAATAAGATCTAAGTGATTCTTGATTGCAGTTGAGGGGTAGAGTAATTCCGGTTGGAGATTTTCCTGAGCTATGAATACACAACAAAGAAGGCAGAGAGAAGATCAGCAGAGGCAGTGTAGGAGCTACGCAAAGGCAACCTAGTCCCACGTAGAGGCAGCGCTGCAGCCTTGAGGAGATCCAAAGTTCAGCTGAGGATCAGTCAGATCCAGTGCTGGAAAGATGGGATATGAGACTAAAAGAGGCCAGAAGGGCAGATCCAGCCAGCAGAAGACCAGCAACGAAAAATCCACACAATCCCCACGCAGAGACTATGCAGTGACTTCACAGTGCAATGGAGGGCTTACTGTCCGAGGTTTGTTGGCTAGTTCGGCTTCTAGTATCAGTGTGAGATTTCTCTCACTAACTATTTGTCAGGCATATTCTCTACAGTGATAGCCAAGAAGGCATCCCAGATTTGTATTCAGAAAATCACTGAATAATATATAAACTCTCAGATCTGTTGCACTAGTTTTCCTGCATTGGGTTTTTTCGAGGACGTTTGTCCAAAAATAACGGTGTCCTGTGTTTGCATTATTCTATCTTGGTCAGTTTCTGTTTTCAAAAATGTATTTTAATTGTTGAAGGTTTCTTTAGTAACTGCTTCGATATTTTAAGAAGTAATCTTATAATAACTTGTTAAATCATATTTGCACGTAGGAGTAGTTCAGCTTGTTGCAGTAGGGATTCCAGATCTAGATCTTGGAATTTTCACATCCTCTACACACATCATCGTGCTCTGTGCTGAGAATTAGAACTACTGTTAGAGTTTCTCTGAGCATCCTAAGTGTGCCATGGTGTAAAATTGTAAATGTCCCGTCCTCCTGTGCCATAGTTCGTTCAGCTCCTTCCCACTGCTATTATGACTGGCTATCAGTGCCATTGGGGAATCGATCTGCAACCTATATAACCTGTTGCTCTGAGCTCCAACCTGTCTCACCTTATTCCAGATAGGGTGCTTGACATACACTTTATTTCCTACGAAACATACATCGTACCCCTTGTCCTGTAACTCAGACATTGAAATTAGGTTCATACCCAATCCTGGCACATACAGTACATTAGTAGCACTGGTGCTGGTTCCTACTTCCATTTGAAAATCTATGGTGCCTCGCCCTACTGGGGTACACTTTCTTTTGTTGCCCATAGTGATCTGGAAGTCCATCTGCTCCTCTTGATAGTTAGAGAATTATACTCTAACTCCTGTCATATGAGCTAAAGCTCCACTATCAATGTACCAAACACTAGATGATGTCGAACCTGAAAATCACGCGAACTCATCCTCCAACCCGGAAGATAATTCCAAGGCTTCCTGACTGTCGATTCTATCCATGATTTCCTGTGCTATTTCTCCTTTCCTCCCCAACGTTGATTTTGTTGTTGCAAAATACTATGTTCTAGCTGAAGATTTGCTTTGCAAAGAAAAATGCTACTGGTCCTTCTGCCTCTGACAATCTTTGATCTGAAAATTTTATTCTCTGTCGACTCACTCAGAGAGATGAATTTTCCTCAAAAATATGTCCTGGATAATGGACTATGCAGTGTCCTAGGGTTTCGAGCAACTGCCTACATAGTACTTCGACTCTCCCTCTTCCTTTCTGCACTGAGCTCTTCTGCTTCAACCTTGCTCTAATACCATGTAAAAATTCTGAATCTAGAATCCTGCTGCAATATTGATAATGTTTCTTCTATTGTTAAATTAATTAAACAAATTATTTGCAGTGTACTACGGAAATATCGAAACATATACATTGCAGCCTTCACAAAATAAATAGTGGAAGAAAATAAATGCCAAAAACTTAGAAATTATAGCACACACACAAAGATATTGACATAATTATTTTTGGACAATTGTCCCCAAAAAAACGTAATGCGAGAAGACCAGAGCAGCAGATGAGCGTTTCTTTATTAATCTTCAACAATAATTCATGTACAAAAATTCAGACATCAAAATAAAGGAAAAATATTGAGAGAAATTTAGTAACAAATTTCTCACTCTCCATAGTGATCTTCTGACCTCGAAATAGGCCCTCTGCCCTTATGTTTGTCTCACTGCGTCACCCTTTACGCAGTGACTGCGCAGTGCTCTAGTGTACTACATCCTTCCTCATACTAGCCCTTCTTGAATTCGTCCTGCACTCTCGGACTACTGCTGATGCCCTCTCTCTCTCTCACCTGCAACTCACCCACTAGCTCTATCTTCTCTGTTGAACTTCAACCACTGAGAAAATCGATCTTCCTGGGCAACTGAGTAACTGCACTTGTGTTCTCCATCTATCCATCGACGACTTCTTATAATATTCTGTTGGAGCACCAACGAACAAGATTAAAACATAATCGATGGTCTAGATTATTTCAATGTCGATCCATGTGAGTTTCTAGAACATTCACACTATGACTTAATTAATTATGATTAATTAATCATATTTCCGAAGTTTACACTTGGGAAATATTAAAACTGATTAATAAATCTAATTAAGTCATTTCTAGGTGGAATTTCCAGAAACGATTTTTGGGTATTGGAGAATACATATATTCTAGCCTCTCCACCAAATCTTGTGGCTAGAACACATCCGATGCTACAAAAACTAACAATGCCTTCAAATGTGTGGATCCAAAAGGAGGTTCCAAGCTCATGACCTGATTTGCTGATATGGCTTGTTGACTATCAAAACCTCCTCCATTTGCATGCACAATATGACCTACTTTAGAATTGGAATCAACTTTCCTTAATGCAGAAAATTCCTTCCTTCAAAAGGGAAGTCGACCTTCTGATAATTCAGTCTCATCTTGCACAACGACTGATGATGGTTCACATCCTCTACAATAACATCTCTGCCATTGATGATGGGCATCACTTCTCTCTGCAAGTCAATGGTATCGGTCTTCAAACAAAGGTATACTTCAGGTATTAACGCATCCCACAAGTGAAGAACAAGACTCATAAGAAAGTAGGACTCCAGCCCTACACTCCATTACGAGCTTCACATGCACTGGCGATTATAATATAGGAACCAATCCACTGTTGAAACTCTTTACTTGGCACAAATGTAGAATGGTTACTCTGTCTCCAGACTAATTGATCTTCTGTATGCGCACAGACTCATGCACTGCGGAGATATGCACCAAATTTACCAATCTGCTACTGCCATCCATATTTGACCTCGAACAGAACCATTACATGACCAAATCAGCCGCTGGATGATCCAGCATAAGGCATAAGCATCATTGCCACAGGACTCTCAAAACAAGTCACGATCTAATCATTCCAAACTCTAGCGTGCTCTAGTTACAACTCACATGCATCATACACAAGCATCTGTAATCTGGAATAAGCGACTCTGAGAAAATCCGTTTTGCCTTTCTCAACAAATCTATCACAACCAATAACAACGTGTGCTCATATTCGCACAACTATATTCCCACGTTTAGATCGTGTTGATTTGAGGTAGCATCGAATGTACTCTAAATCTCAAAATTTGCAGAGAGGCTTAGACACATGTATTCCAGATAACCCAGAAATCATTTGGGGAAATTCCACCCGAATTGTATTTTATTAAAATAATTAATTATTTTCAAAGGGACCCTAAGTCTAAACTTAGGAAAATAAAATAATTAAAGTGAATTAATAGAATATGGGTGTGAATGTTCTAGAAAAGGCGGATCAAGTCAAAAGTTAATATTAGCCATTGATTAGAGATCTAATCTGGGCAGTTGAAGTTTCAAGGAGAAGACTATAAGAATGGCTTGAAGGATCATTTGGAAAATACATTTGGTGGAATAAGGATCAAGAGATGGATTTCTTAAGTGAGCAGTGCTCAGAGAGAAACTTCGATCGAGATATCTTTTGCAGAGAGGGGAAGTAAATCTAGTTGGAGGAATTCCTGATCTGGAGAGTGCATAGCAGAGGAGGCCGTGAGAGCCACAATAGCAGCACAGAGCTTATGCAGTCACTACATTGAGCCTGAAGGGAAGTCGTATTTTTGCTGAGGAGATGGCATTGGGCTAGTGCCAGATCCCGGAGAGATTTTTCGAAGGCTAGAAGGGCTCAATTTCCAGTGAGCAGAGAGACCAACACAAAGATAGAGAGCAGCCATAGCTGTGACACAAAGACTACGCAGAGTGATGCAGTCACTGCGCAGAGGCAGCACAGGGCAGTCCATTTTGGGTGTTGATAATTGACAGGTTCCTGTGGAGGAGTGAGGTTTGTCTCAAAAGATCTTTCTTGTCAGCTCCTCTGCATGATTTGACAGATGTGTCATTCATAGACTTGTACTCAGAAATAATTACTGCATAATAATATAAACCCTCAGCGGTTGCACCAGGTTTCCCGCATTGGGTTTTTCCGGGGACATTGGTCCAAAAATAATAGCGTCAGATGTGTGTGTGATCTATTCTTGTTCAGTTTTGTTTCCGCACTTGTATTTTTTCCGCAGTTTACTTGTGAAGGTTGCAGTGTGATGTATTCAGTGTTTCCCATAGGAAACTGCAAATAAATTGTTAAGTTAAAATTAAAAATTAGGTGAATATATTCCAGTTGTTGCAATAGGATTCCAATTTTACATAAATTTCACATGGTATCAGAGCTTGTTTAATCTGAGTGTAGGAGGAGCAAAGAGTAGATCTAACAGATCAGTGTTGAAGCAAAAGTTGGGGATCAAAGAGTTGCGTAAATAGTAGATCGATTTCCTAGTGAAGTGCGCAGTCCAAGCCATGAGGGCTAGATTAACAAGGAGAATCTCTCTGAGTGAGCCGACAGAGAGGTAGGATTTATCCAGATTGTTGTTTTTCTGAGACAGAGGGAGCAACACAACAGATCTACGCAGATCAGCAGCTGGAGGGACGCAGTTTGTTGTGCAGCAGTGATTGTTGGTGCAGAAGCGTCAGAAAGAGTAGTTGAAGAAACTTTTTGGGGATTTCTGACCTCGGAGAGGTTCTTGCCCAAGAAACTCAGTTTTCCCATACAATAGCAGCAGAGTTTGTGGCTTGCTCCAGCAGGGAGTGCGTAAATCCAGCTGCACAGAGGGTTAGAGGCAGCAGATCAACAGTAGTTGGGTGATATGGCCACTAGTGGATTGCATGACCAGGACCGATTGGAGGGTGCCTCCAACTACGTAATTTGGAAGGCAAGGATTTCCTTCCTTCTAGATGAACATGACCTCAAGCACTTTATCGATAGTGCTCAGGCTGAACCGGTGGATGTAGCACCATTAAGGGCCTTCAAGAAGAATATGGCTAAAGCCAAGCGGTGGATCCTCGACGGAGTGAAGGATCATATTGTGTCATACATTTCTAGCAAAGGTACAACTAGGTAAATGTGGGAAACGTTGGCTACGCTGTATGAGGGGTCTTCCGAGTAGAGGAAGATGATTTTGGAGGGGAAAATGCAGACCACCAAGATGCAGAAGGGAGAGCGGATTGATCCATTCCTATCTAGAATTCGGGAGAACCGATATCAGCTGGCAGTTGTGGGATCAGCTCCGCAGGCCAAAGAGATGGTCAGACTTGCCTTAAATTCCATGTCTGAATACAATCAGGTCTTTGTCCAGAGAATCTTGGGCAGAGAGAAGTTACTAGGCTGGGAAGCGGTGGGTAGCTCTTCAACAAGAAGAGATGAGGAGGGACTTACTCAAGTGTCAACTTGAGAGCAGCAACAGCAGTGGTTCGAAGGTCAAGAAGGAGGAGGAGGAGAATGTAACCCTTGCATCAAAGGGGCAGCAAGAGCAACACAAGAGGAAGAAGGATCTTTCCAAGATAAAATTCTTTCGGTGTAGCGAGATGGGACATTATGCCACATGATGTCCTCTCAGGAAGAAGGACAAGGATGAGAAGCAGATCCTCAGGCCGCAGTACAGTTGCAGTGTTGACAGTGGCAGCGTCAACAGCACAGTTGCAGCATTTGCATAGAGTTCATGGGCAACAGTGTAACACATCAGCAGTGCAGAGGGGGATGTTACAGAGTCAGAGCAGTACTCAAAGGGTGTATTGCTAGAGCACATTCCTCGCTAAGAGGGAGTGTTGATTTGAGGTAGCATTGAATGTGCTATAAGTCTCAAAATTTGCATAGAGGCTTAGACACATGTATTTCATATAACCCAGAAATCGTTTGGGGAAATTCCACCCGGGTTGTATTTTATTAAAATTAATTATTTTTAAAGTGACCCTAAGTCTAAACTTAGGAAAATAAAATAATTAACGTGAATTAATAGAATATGTGTGTGAATGTTCTAGAAAAAGCGGATCAATTCAAAATTTAATCTTAGCCATTGGTTAGAGAATGAATCTGGGTCGTTGAAGTTTCAACGAGAAGACCCTAGGAATGGCTTGAAGAGTCATTTGGAAAATACCTTTGGCGGAGTAAGGATCAAGAGATAGATTTCTTAAGTGAGCAGTGCTTAAAGAAAAACTTTGATCGAGAGATCTTTTGCAGAGAGGGCCAGTAATTCTGGTTGGAGGCATTCCTGATCTAGAGAGTGCATAGCAGAGGAGGCAGTGAGAGCCACAGTAGCAGCGCAGAGCCAGTGACGTAGAGCTTATTCAGTCACTTTGCAGAGCTTGAAGGGAAGTCATATTTTTGCTGAGGAGACAGTGTTGGGCCAGTGCCAAATCCCGGAGAGATTTTTTGGAGGCCAGAAGTCCTCAGTTTCCAGCCAGCAGAGAGACTAACACAGAGACAGAGGGCAGTCGTAGTTGTGACGCAGAGACCGCATAAAGTGATGCAATCACTTCACATAGGAAACACAGGGAAGTCCGTTTTGGGTATTGATCAGTGTCGGGTTCCCGTGGAGGAGTGAGGTTTGTCTCACAAGATCTTTCTTGTCAGTTCCTCTGCATGATTTCACATATCTGTCAATCATAGACTTAGTACTCATAAATAATTACTACATAATAATATAAACCCTCAGTTGTTGCACAGGTTTTCCCGCATTGGGTTTTTCTGGGGACATTGGTCCAAAAGTAACAGTGTCAGATGTGTGTGTGATCTATTCTTGTTCAGTTTTGTTTCTACACTTGTAGTTTTTCCGCAGTTTATTTGTGAAGGTTGCAGTGTGATGTATTCAGTGTTTTCCATAGGAAACTACAAATAAATTCTTAAGTTAAAATTAACAATTAGGTGAATATCTTCCAATTGTTGCAATGGGGTTCCAGATTTACGGAATTTTCATAGATCGGACCTTCACAATCAACGTACCAGCAAAATTTGAGGTGACATTGATTGATTTACTCCTCTTCGCACACACAACTATTAAACGCATAGGTGTATATTTATCGCTCTACATCTAACTATTGACAGTGGATTCGTAGCCATGCCAAACGATACGGCTCCGAAGATTTTGTCCAATTATCAGCACTGACGCAACGCACCTTTAATTCCACGTGCAGGTACCATAGTGCACTCCAAATTCCATTGTGCCCTGCCACTGGAAAATGATTTAATGCATGGTCCGACGTGAAGATAAGGGTGCGATTCTTGAATTAATGGCAGGGCTCACCAATGGAATTTTGGCTTTAACTATGGCAATTCGACCTTTGAAGAGTTTTTTGTCCACCATGGCTTGGAAATGAAGTGATCTATGCCTATGATAAGCGGAATGGACCCTTTTGAAATAATTTTGGTTTTTGTTATAATCGCTCACGACCATCTTTTAAAATTTGCACGAATTTTCACAAATATGGCTCCACTTGGAAATATGATTTTGGCCTTCGTAAGCAATTTTACTGCACGCCCTTTCATAAATAATTTGGCCTTTTATACCCTCTCCAAAACCTAGCTATTCTCAAGTATTAGTTTCACGACCCTTCAAAATAATATGTCAGGCCAAAATATTTTTTGCCCTCTTTAACAAAAATGCTACTTCTTCTGCAAAATCGTTCACACAATGGCTTTCTCTTAAACCCTCAATCTACCTGAAGTTGATTTGCGATTAACCCGCACGCTAGAAAGATGCACTTCTCTAATACCATTGTAATATCCCAAATGGGATATTTGGCTAATTTTGCAGAAATCTAACTCAACCAAAATTTCTCCATAAAATTACCATTCAATTAACAGAAGATTTCCATGTAAAATATAACAAATAGAGTGCATGTAATTCAATAATATGATAAGAAGAAATAATCTCAGATTTTATTATAATAGAAACTGGGGTTTATATGCTGATACAATAAAATAGTTGAGATGAAAAACTGGTCTCAAGAATCTTCCCTAATGTTGTGTCGACCCTCCAAAATTTAATTGAAATGTCACTGTTGAGCTCTCCTGTGAATTCAAGATGAATTCACCAAGGGGAGATGGGTACTTGCCCAAACTCGCTGAATCACCCGAGTGTTTCCGTCCTAGAGCTACCAATGAAGTAGAGAACCAGACTCTCAACCTCTCATACAAGAAGATATATCAAATCCAAGATGTTCTCTAATGGCCTCCTCCTTCTCTTTTGTAAATCTGATGGACCCCTCTAGAACCTCGTATTTTATTATTATTTAATCAATGAGCACATTTCCCTCTTTTTATTTCAATTAAAATCAGTGCTGATAATATCAATATCGGCAAAATATCGGTGAGGGTCTAGAAATATCTTATCGACAATATCGGTGAAAATATCGACAATATCGACAAGCATAAAAATGCATAATATATTCATTTTTTCAGATTTTTAAACATATAAAGCAATAACAACATGAAATAAACACATTGGCACATAAATATGAAGAAAGCACTGATATATATGATGTAGTGGATATAAAATAAAAATGATACATCAAAGGCGATACCCAAATCCTGTTGATCCCTGATAATTGTCCAATCAAGGACTCAAATGTGGAGAACCAATACAAAATAACATCACACATATAAAATTATCTCATCATCATGAGTTATATGTAGCAAAACAAATAAAACTAGCAGCTATCTATTTGAAATCAGTGCCCTCTCCCCCTTTTATGGGAAAACATGAGGGGTTGTTTATCAGGCCAGACCCTAGCAGTAGAAGGCCCTGACCCTGCACCTAATGTCAAACACTGACTGTTGGGTATGGAGCTTTTCTCTCCTATATCTATAGCAAATGGTGTTGATGTTGATGCTCCCACAGTGTCCTCCTCTTCCTCCTCCTCCTCCGAGTGCTGCTCTTCCTCCGAGTCCTCCTCCTCTTACTGCCCCTATTCTAATGGTTCCTATGGATCTAACCATGCAGGTGACTCGTCCAAGATGGGATCCTCACTCTCCACCCTCCACTAAGACAATACATCAATATTGTCTAAGGAAATGGCATCTAGTTCCATTAGTGCTTGCATTTTTTTCACTTGAAGTCAGATATTGTAATGCACATACACTAAATCTTTGAGACGTGCGAACTCCAACCTGTAAGAGTGTCAAAAAAACTAATTAGTCTTCCCTCTTGACACTTAAAGGTCATAAATTAAAATTACAATAAATGTAATTGCTCAACTGAAGGCTGAAGGTCAAAGTTATACCTATTGCGCTTTTTTGGGAGTATTTTCTCAAATACACTCCAATTTCACTCACACCCTGAAGAACTAGATGTTTGACTCAGGATTCTTATGGCCAATTTATACAAATTTGGTGCCCTTGCACCATAGGTTCTCCACCAAATATCTACAACAAAATAAAGAAATAAAAAATTCAAAAACATAAAACATAATTAAACTTTCAAATCCAAGTTACATAATTTAATTTTAAAAATCTAAAAGTATGGATAAGTAAATTCTAAATTGAAAATTGTAATGAGTGATGGCTTGTCACTTACGTGGCATGAAGAGGGTCCTTTCCATAATAGCATCATAAAGGCCAAATAGGCCTACATAATCCTGATAAAACTGTATCTTGCAGTTGATTTTTCTACGAAGCTCGGGATCGGGTACCATCCTCTGAATACAAGAATGGAGCCCTTCCATCACCTCACCATCAAAATCAAAGGCGTATTTGTATGAAAATGCAGGGTTGAGGAAGAGTGTTGCTGCATGAATGGGTCGATGAAGCATCCCTGTACACCGACTATCAATCACATCCCATAACATCATATGTTTATCAGGCCCAGTGTTGAGATTTTGTATAGTTGGTGTAGCATCGGGTGTGCTCTAGCCCTGAAAGTTTGTGTAGGGGCTACAACACACTTGATCTCCAAAACCCAGAAAGTGTTTTGAGAAATTTCAGTTGGTGTTCAAGTTATTCAAATAACTAATTATTTTAATGGATTTCCTAAGTCTAAACTTAGGAAAATTAAATAATTAAAGTGAATTAATTAACACATGTGCTGAAATTGTCTTAAGTCACATGGATCAAGCAGTCTTTTAATCTCAGTCGTTGATGAGTGATTTAATCTCGGTCGTTGAAGGGTTCAACGAAAAATTATAAGAGAAAGGATTGAGGGTTAGTTGAGCACACACACACAGTTGTAGAGCTGAGGAATATATCTAGAATTCTATGGCGGGTTTGCTAAGAATTTACGGAGGAATTTCCTGCAACGAGGGGTAGTATTTCCTAAGGGGATGATCTAATCCCAGAGCCAAGAGTTAGTAAGAGGCAGAGGAGTAGCGACAAGGACAGCGCAGAGAAGCAGCTACGCAGGTGTTGCACAGTCGCTACACAGGACATCGCAGAGGCTCCACGGAGCTGCAGAAGTTACGCAGACGGTCTCTAGGGCCAGCGTAAGGCCTGCGTCACCCTTCCAGGGGTTACGCAGTCCCTCTCTGGGCAGCGCAGTGGCATTCTAAGGTTAGTAGAGCTGACGTTGGGGCTTCAGGGGAAGCACTGAGGGTTTCTAGGGCCAGATCCGGGCTGAGTTCTGTAAATCTCATTTGAGGGTGTGGATCAATCAGATATTTGGCACTAGAACTTCAGGTTCGCTGCAGATTTTATTTCTTTTATTCTTTGTTAGGTTTTTCAAATCTGAAACCCAGATTTACTGTACTCAGAATCTACTTAATAATAAACCCTCATTTCTGCTGCACCGGTTTTCCTGCTTTGGGTTTTTCCGGGGACTTATGTCCAAAAATCCATGTGTCACTTTGTTGTATGAACTTATTTTCAGTAAATGATCTGCATGTGTAAGTTGTAGTTGTGTTTATTTCGGTATTTTCTAAATCTATTTTTTGAAAATAACTTGTATTAATCTAAATCAAGTAGGAGAAAAAAATCAAGATACTGCAGTAGAACCTTCACATGGTATCAGAGCGATAGAAGATCAAGCTGAATTTCCAGCAATCGGCTGAAGAAATTTTTTTCTACTGGGTGGCAAAAGAAGCAGCAGATCCAGAAAGGGCATCTTGACAGCAGGAGAACGCAGATCTAGAAGAGGACAGTGTTGAAGCTGCAGAAGGCCTTCACGCATACGCATACCCTTCCCAGGGCAACGTAAGGACTGCGTCACCCAGTCTGGGGTTACGCAGTGCACTTCTAAGCAGCACTGAGGCTACGCTGGGCCAATCAGTGAGACACAATCCAATCATTTCTCCAATTGCAGAAGAATTTTGCTAAGATCCAGAAGCAGTGCTTCAGATATTCAGCAGTGCTGGTGGGGTGGAGATTCTGCAGGTGCAGAATTGTGCCTAGCTAAGTCAACAAAGGCGGGAGGAAGAAAATTACTCAACAGATCTAATCCAAACAGATATGAGATTCGATCAGGAGGATCAGAGAGTGTTGTTCGTTTGTGTTTGGTGAAGGATTTCCAGGAGGGAAATCAGTCTTCAGCAGAAGCAGTTACTAGAGGGTTTCTAGTCACCAAGAAACCCAGATTCAGAGGAGGAAGTACTGGTACAGTCAGATCTGAGCAAGATGGCTTGATATGGACTGAGGTATCAAGATAGATTGGATGGCATGTCCAACTATGCTATCTGGAGGGCCAAAATCCTTTCAGTTATGGATGAGTATGGTCTCAAAGATCATGCAGAGAAGGTTCTTGATCTACTAACCGATGCGGATCCTCTAAATAAGTATGAAGAAAATCAAGCGCGGACTAATTTGATCATAGTCGGAGTCAAGGACCACGTTATTCCTCATATTGCTGGAAAGACTTCAGGAAATGACATGTGGGTAGCCTTGGACACGATGTACCAAGAAGGCTCTGTCCAAAGAAGAATGCTTCTGGAGAACCAAAATGTGGTTTTTCCAAATGATGAAGGGTGAAGATATAGATCCATTCCTCTTCAGGCTTCACGCCATCCGAGATCATCTGGTTGGCATTGGTGCTACTCCAGATGAAGGTCTCTTAGTGAGGATTGCTCTGAATGCAGTCTCGGAAGATTGGGAAACATTTTTCCAGAGCATTTTGGGAAGGGCAGCGTTACCATCTTGGGCTGACATGTGGGCTATCCTCTGCCAAGAGGAAATCAGGAGGGTAACCAAGTGGCAAAATATCAGTGGAGGAAGCGGAAAGGCCAAAGTCAAGGAAGAGGAGGAGGATGTAGTCCTTGCATCAAGGGAAAAGAAACAACAAGGGAAGAAGAAGAAGGACCTTTCCAAGGTCCGGTGCTTTAGCTATGGTCATCTTGGACATTTCGCCAGCAATTGCCCTAAGAAGAAGGACAAAGGATCTTCTGATTCCAAGGCTGCAAAAGCAAAAGAAGATGGCTCTGATGATGATGCAGCCATGAGTGCTCATGTGCCTCGAGAGAAGAGGTGGGTGACATGGATCTGTAGAGCATCTATAGACAGTGGTGGGATCTTTGATTAAGCCCTATTCATGGATCACATACGAGCTACGGGAGCCTTAAGACAGTAGCGGGATGAGTCAGGAGATGGTTGCAGAAGGTCACATTGAAGCGGAAGAGGGAGCTGAAGAGCTGAAGAGGGAGCAGCGTAATGCAGAGGAAGCAGCAGCGCAGAGGGGTTGATGGGACTTCAGTAGCGCAGAGAGGTTGTGCTCATATAGTGCAATGTTGCAGCATGACAATGCCTCCAAGGGGACAGCGTAAGTCAACATCCAGGGAGCTTTAATGATGGAAGGAAACCTAACTTATTTGTCAAACAATTGGAAAGAAGTCTTTCAGTTGCTTATCTCTCAGCAACTGAGTTGCAGTGCAGCAGTTAGCAGTGGTAGTGCTATGGGCAGCATGATGCAGCAATATGAGAGGGAGTTGTAGTACAGATGTGGTAGTGTCAGTGGCAGTGACATGGGTAGCAGTAGAGAGAACAGCAGTGCAGTGGATGGAGGGCAGTAGGCCAAGCATCAGCAACACAGAATCCAACTTCAAGATCATGTAGTGCATGGTGTGGATGCATTTCTAGAGTACACTTTCCTAGAGCACACTCCGTGCTAAGAGGGAGTGTTGAGATTTTGTATAGTTTGTGTAGCATCGGGTGTGCTCTAGTCCTGAAAGTTTGTGGAGGGGCTAGGACACACTTGATCTCCAAAACCCAGAAAGTGTTTTGAGAAATTTCAGTTGGTGTTCAAGTTATTCAAATAATTAATTATTTTAATGGATTTCCTAAGTCTAAACTTAGGAAAATTAAATAATTAAACTGAATTTATTAACACATGGGCTGAAATTGTTTTAAGTCACATGGATCAAGTAGTCTTTTAATCTCAGTCGTTGATGAGTGATTTAATCTCGGTCGTTGAAGGGTTCAACGAAAAAGTATAAGAGAAAGGCTTGAGGGTCAGTTGGGCACACACACACAATTGCAGAGCTGAGGAATAGATCTAGAATTCTAGGGCGGGTTTGCTAAGTATTTCCGTATGAAGTTCCTGCAGCGAGGGGTAGTATTAGCTAAGGGGATGATCTGATCCCAGAGCCAAGAGTTAGTAAGAGGTATAGGAGCAACAACAAGGATAGCGCAGAGAAGCAGAGCAGCAGCTACGCAGGTGCTGCACAGCCACTACGCAGGTCAGCGCAAAGCCTCCAGGGGGTTGTAGAAGTTACGCAGAGGGTCTCCAGGGCCAGCGTAAGGCCCGCGTTACCCTTTCAGGGGTTACGCAGTCCCTCTCTGGGACGCGCAATGGCATTCTGAGGTTAGCAGGGCTGATGCTAGGGCTTCAGGGTAGCGCTGAGGGTTTCTAGGGCCAGATCTGGGCTGAGTTCTGTAAATCTTGTTTGAGGGGGTGGATCAATTAGATATTTGGCACTAGAACTTCAGGTTAGTTGCAGATTTTATTTCCTTTATTCTCATCGGGTTTTCCAGATCTGGAATCTAGATTTATTGTACCCAGAATCTACTTAATAATAAACCCTCATATCTGTTGTGTGAAATTTTTTTAATCTTACACTTATGCAAAAATTTTTACTGTTAATCTGGTTATGCTCCTCCTACTTAGATAAGTTATTAACTGAATAAATTCAAGTAAAAATCGAAGCAAAAAACATAACAGAACTTCACCAATTCAGATTTAGAACAAGTTCATGCACACATAGATAAAGTGACACAGATATTTTCTAGACAAATAGTCCCCCGAAAAACCCAATGCTGGAAAACCGGTCTTCTAGCTGCTGGAGGGTTTTATTATTAAGAATTTTCTGAATAAAACAAGCCTAGGTTCCAGATTTGTAAAACCCGAAAGAGAAATAATAGATCTACAGCTCACTGTCTGTTCTAAAGCCAAAATAATGACTGATCCACACCCTCAAACAGGATTTACAAAACTCAGCCAAAATTAGGGCCTAGAAACCCCAGCGTTGTCCTTGAAGCCACTGTGTCAGCATCTGAAGCCTCTGCGTCCCTCAGCGCTGCTCCGGAAAGGGCTGCGTTACCCCAGACTGGGTGACGTAGTCCTTACGTTGCCCCTTACAGTCTCTGCGTAACCCCTAAGGGCTTCCTGCTGAAAACACGATGTCCTTGAGGAACTGCACAACACTTGTGTAGCATAGTTCCTACCCTTCCTGCTGCTGCTCTCCTACTTCTCTGCGCTGCCTCTCTGAGCTGATCTCTGCCTCTTGCTAATTCTAAACCTTGGGATTAGATCATCCCCTTGGCCTAAATTCCCCTCTCTGCAACTGAAACAACTCTGAGAATTCTTAGCAAACCCGCCCTAGAATCTCAGCTTAGTTTCAGTGCTCTGCCTCTGTGTGTCTTTACAAATGACCCCAAACCTTTCCTTTATACTTTTCTCGTTGGAAAACCAACAGCCATGATCAGATCTTGAATCAATGGCTAAGATTAAAAGAAAGCTTAATCCATGTGACTTAAGACAATTTCATCACATGTTTAATTAAATTCACTTTAATTATTTAAGTTCCCTAAGTTTTAACTTAGGAAAACATTAAAATAATTAATTAATTTAATATCTCCTAAACCAAATGAAATTTCCCAAACCAATTTCTGGGTCTTGTAGATCAAGTGTACTCTAGTCCTTCCTCAAACTTTGGCAGCTAGAGCACAACTGATGCTACCCCAAATACACAAAATCCCAACACTCCCTCTTAGCATCAAGGGTGTGCTCTAGCAATACATCACACTATGCATTACAAGACTTTGGGCACTGGTTTTGTGCTGCTGAAGCTTGGCCCGCTGCCACTTTACTCTACACTATTGCTGCCATTCTGTACTGCTGCCCATGACTCTGCCACTGCCACTGCAACCTCTGTACTGTAGCTCCCTCTCAATATGTTGCATCTGTGCTGCTCATAGCACTACCACTATTGATCTGTTGCACTGCAACTTCAGTTGTTGAGAGAAACAATTGAATCTCCTGCCCAATCTTTGACAGACAAGTTAGATGGGCTGCATCCTCATCAATGAAGCCCCATTGGCTACATATATGTGCTATCATCTAAAGGATGATGCACAACTACAACTCTGCACTGCGTAAGCAAACTCCCTCTACACTACTGAAGTCACATCAACCCCTTGTGCTGAAATCTATCACTTTGCTGATGTATTGCGCTGTCCCTCTGAAGCATTTTGCGTTGTTACAGCTCTGTACTGCGTAAGCAGCTCTGCTTTGCGCTGTTGAAGTCACATCAACCTCTGTGTTGCTGCCGCTTCTATGTTTTGGCTTCTCTACTCTGCACTGCTCCTCCCAGTCTTAAGATCTGCCTCTGCTTCATCTGTGATCTATGCACCTACTGCTCCACTTGTCCTGCTACTTTCTTAAGGCTGTCGTAGCTTGCATGCGATCCAAGAGATGAGCTACTCAAGGATCCTGCCTTAGACTATGTAGCTCCTCTACATATCCATGTCGCCCCACCTTCGTGGTTCATGAGCGCTCATGGCTGCATCATCTTCTGATCCATCATCTGCCACAACAGACTTGGAAGAAGAAGCTTCCTTGTCATTTTCCTTCTGAGGAAAATTGCTGGCAAAATGTCCCATTTCACCACATTGGAAGCACTTGATCTTAGATAAATCCTTCTTCTTCTTTCCCTGTTGCCTCTTTCATGCCAAGGCTGCATCTTCTTCTTCTTCCTTCTTCACTTTGCTTGATCTCGTGCTGTACTGCTTCTTGGTGAATCTGCAGAGTTCTTCTTGATGCAGAATTGACCACAAGTTGTTCCAATCTAGGAGGTCCGCTCTGCCCAAGATACTTTGGACAAAGGTTTCCACTCATCTGTGACTACATTGAGGCTAGTCCTAACCATCACATCGTCTTCCACCTTAGCACCTGTTGCAGTCAACTGATCTCTTATTGACTGCAATCTGAAGAGGAAATGCTCCATGTCTTCTCCCTTGGTTATCATGAATGACCTCATCTGTGTCTCCAATAGTATCTTCCTATGGACAGATTTTCCCTCATATAGGGAGATTAAGGCCTTCCACATCTCATTAGTTGTCTTCTTCTCAGCTAAGTGTCGTACAATATGGTCTTTAATTCCATCCATAATCAGCCGCTTGGCATGCCCAGTAGCTTCCTTATGCTTCCAAAAGGGATCCAGATCGGTTGGTGTGGCCAGGGTTTGCTCTGCATAGTCTCTAAGATTATATGCCTCAAGGACTATCAAGATCCTTGCCTTCCAAACTGAAAAGTTGGAGAGGCCATCCAATCTGTCTTGATCATGCAGTCCTTGAGGAGCCATCTGCTCAGAAATGTGTCGAAACTTCCCTTTCTCTTTGCTAGAGAACTAGATCTAAGGTCCTTGGCGAAACAGGCACCTTCCGCTCCCTCTAACGACTGATTTCCCTCCTTGGAAATCTGCCAAATCAACAATGATTCAGCTCTCTTTGATCCTCTAATCAAACTACAAGTTTCTTTGGCAAGAAATTCTCTGAGCAGTTGATCTCCTCACGCTCTTTGTCACTTGTGCTTAGGCTAAAAATCCGAAAACTTCAGAAATTTAACCCCACCAGTACCTTCTGAATTTCTGCAGCTAATCTTCAGTCTTTTCTGGATCTGACAGATTCAGATATGCATCACCCTGGCTAGCTTCAAACCAATCCAGCATTGTTTCTGAGCTGCCTTTGCGCAATAATTGTGTGGGCTTGTTAGGAGACAGCGTTAGACTACGTCACCCCTCCCTCTGCGTGAATCTGCCTCTGAAAACTGCGTTGTTCCTTCATATCTGCGTTTCTACTGCTTTTCCAGCTGCTTTCTGCTACTAGAACCTTCAGTGTTTTGCTGGTGACCCTCCTAGATCTGCAATTGCTCTGATACCATGTGAAAATTTCTGAATCTTACACTTATGCAAAAAAAATTACTATTAATCTGGTTATGCTCCTCCTACTTAGATAAGTTATTAATTGAATAAATTCAAGTTAAAATCGAAGCAAAACACATAACAGATCTTCACCAATTCAAATCTACAACAAGTTCATGCACACATAGACAAAGTGACACAGATATTTTCTGGACAAATAGTCCCCGGAAAAACCCAATGCGGGAAAACTGGTCTTCTAGCTATTGGAGGGTTTTATTATTAAGAATTTTCTGAATACAACAAACCTGGGTTCCAGATCTGTAAAACCTGTTGACCACACTTTGTCAACTAACCCATAGCAGTACACCCCCATTTTTTCAAATGGGATTCGTCATGTTCGATGTGGTCCCGCCATTCAGATTCCATCATCAGTCGATAGTTTTATGAATAATGTAAACCCATTCTACATGTTATAATGTAAATGATCTAAGTAAGACCGTCAATGTATGTAACAACCTAGGTAAGCTTAGTATGTTGTTGATGATTTCTATCCTAGGAGGTTTTTTGTCTCACTAATTCACGTAAGTGATCGGCAGAGTTTTTCCCTCCAGCCTCACCCCAAAGCTAGGGTGGATTTTGTAATCAGCATGCTAAGTGAGTCCTAGTGTTTTCTATCGAGTCCTTGTAAAAGTAGTTTGAGCTACTTGGTCTACTAGATCATGTTTTGAGTCGCGGAATTGGGTATTTATTTGAGGGTCTATAAGAACGGGTATTCCCCCTTCATGTGTCTAAATGTATTTATCTTATGTAAAGAGGGTTGGAAAAATAATTAAAATCCCCTCTCAGTCGATTAATTAAATTTTCTGGTCAATTAATTAAAAAAATCAAAAGCCAAAAATTTAATTAATTTAGGGTCCTAAGTTAGGATTAAATCTTTCAAAGGAAAAATTCGTTGGTCCTTAAAAAATGAATTTTTAAAGGTCCCAGGCCAAGGGAAAATTGAGAATTTTAATAAATTTTGGACCCTTGGGCCTAGATGGTTAAGTCAAAGTCAAAATTTTGGGGTAATTAACTCAAAAATAGTATTTTTGAGTTAATTAAAATGAATTTAAATGATAAATTCGTTTTTTCCCCAAATTTATAATTTCAATGGTCCAGATTAAAAGATAATCAAATCTTATCGATGGTCGAGATTATTTTGACATGGATCAAACGAACTAGCCGTTGGAGATTTGTCTTGTAAATTAAAGGTCTTTGTCAGTCTTGAGTCATTCGATCTCAGGATCGTGCACTTGTTCTTAGAAGCTCTTGTAAATTTTTGAGTAATAAAGCATAAAGACTTTGGGGTTACAAATTTTGATGTTCCTTCTCGGATCTATGTGGTGATTTGTCTCTGAACTCTGCTACTTGATTTGACATTTTATGGTTAATGGCCCTCATGGATTAATCTGCATATAGGTATCTTGTGCAGTTTTTTGGATTCATAAGATAGCATCTTTGATTTAACAGAAAGACTAGTTTCCTATTTTTCTGAAAGATTTCATGTTATTTTCTTGAGTCTCTATTAATCTAAGGTCCAGATCTAAGTGTGCAAGGAAATATTTTTTTTTTAAAGGTTTGAGCGTCTGGAGAAGTCTTTGGTTGGACCAGCCAACTCTCAAATGACATAAATCTGAAAAGCTCATTATTTGTTAAATTCCAAATCTATCTTACGAAATTGGTGGTTTTGCAGGGTTTTCTAGGGCTTGTGCCTCTCTCTAAAATTTTAAATCTCTAAAAAAATTGTGCTACAATGGTTTCAAATCTGGCCATGAGGGCCTCAGATTTGTAAATTAGTTTGTAAATTTGTAATTTTAAAGATTGCAAGGGTTTAATCATTTTCTTGGTGTGTATATCTTCAGGATCTGACTGGTTTCTTGCAGGTTGTGGGTTTAAATTAGAAATTTGTTTAAAATCTGAGGCAGTTCTAGCCTAAAAGGGCCAGATCAAGCCTCAAACTGCTACTGTGGGCAAAATTTGAGTGTTACTCGATTTAAGGAAAATCAAAATCTGGGTTTTGACAGAAAAAATTTTCAAGTTCTGCTGGACGTCTTGGGTTATTCACGGCACAAACATTGTTTCTGTCTGCTGCCAAAAACTTACTCTGCGTTCTCCTAGTTGCATCGATTTCACTGTTTATTTCTGTCTCATATCCATCATTCAATGTTGCTCCCGTTTCATCGTTGACCCTTTCCTACATTTGAGTTCTCCTACGCATCTTCCCTACCATCATTCCATCCCTTTCTGCATTTGTTGCCCCTTTATGTTGTATTACCTTGCCTTCACGCTGCCTGGCCAAGCCTCTTTCTCTGCCTGCGTCCTCATCCCTTTTCCCCTGCTCATACGTCCATCACTTCTGTCGTCCGACTGTTCATCCTTGCCATCGACTCCTTCGCATTGACCCTCCCTTCGACCTGCACACACAATACAACAAAGGATTCACGCAAACGTCAAGCCCATATTCCAAATTTTTTGTGCGGATTTCTCAGGTTAGCGTCGATCTCATCTTGCCGTCGTGCCCTACCTCCTCGCTCGTTGACCTGCAAAACAAAACGAACATGAACCCTTTACGCATATGTTCCAAAAAAATTTTGATGCAGATTTGATTTTTTTTGTATAGCGTTAGCTTTTCCTTTGGTTAAGTTTTTAAATTTAAATTCGATTTGTAGGATAGAGTAAGGTTAGCGTTAGTTGTTAAATTTTAGATTTTAATTCTTAATTGTTTTCATTTTGATTTTGGTTTAGTTTAGATTGTAATTTTTTGATTTAGATCTAACTTCTAGTTTTAATTTAGTTAGATTTTGATTTTGTTAATTAGATAGTTTTTTAGATTTTAATTTTGTTTTAATTAGTTTAGTTTAGATTTTAATTTAGTTTGATTATTAGATCTAATTTAGATTTTGGTTTAGTTTAGCCCTAGTTCTAATATTTTTTTAGTTTAGCTTTAGCACAGGTGTAGGATTTAATTTTGATTTTTGTTTTGTTAATTTCTAGTTTTCAATTTTACTTGTGGACTTTAATTAATGTTTAGTTTAGTTTAAAATTTAGATTAGAACTTTTATTTAGATTTAGATTTTTAATTGGTTTTATATTTAAAAAATAATAAAAAATATATATATATAAAAATTTCAAAATTCTAAAAAAATTTCTGAGTCCTATGGTCAAACGGGCCTAAATTTTTCTATTTAAAGTTTGACTGTGGAGCATCTTAATTTTCGAACTGGGTTATATTGGAAATATCATAATTTCGGAAATTTTTCAAGCATCTGCCATTTATCTTAATGATCGTTTCATGATAGCTTTGCTTCAGTATCTTAATGAATGATTATGGTGTTTTCTACTAAGCTTCATTGTGGTCATAGCAGCAGTTATACCTCTAATACTTAGCTTTAATTGCAGAACGGGATTTTTTTTTAACTCCATAAGGCACTGGTTTTAATGTAATTGATCTTGGAAATCTCGTTAATTTTATCAAGTATTTGGTTTTTTAGCTGTGTCTCCTAGATTCTTCCTCTTCATTTATAATAGGGTCTACCTCCCTTAGCTTGCAAGGAGACAGCTTAGATAGAGAGATTGAGGATCAGGGTGACAGCCCACGATTTGAGCCGTTGTCGCGGTGCCTAGACAATCTGTGCGACAACATTTTTTGGCACCGTTGCCGGGGATAGAGTTTTTTCTGTCCTTGGTCTTAGCAACATTTTCTAATCTTTCCTCGCCATTCATTAGCCTGTCACAAGGCATAGCATTTTCTGGCGTCTTTTCATCTCTTCATCTCTTCATCTTTTCATCATCTCACTAATCATTTCATCATCATATCTTTAGCACTTGGACATTTTGGTTGGCTTCTTGTTTGGGTGGCGACTCCACTTATTCATCTATTTACTCCCAGACAAGAATCCCCCCTGATATCCATCTGCTATCTCTCGATTATTTCTTTTGTTTTAGAATTAGTTTCATGTTCAAGTGGCGACTCCAATTCTTTCATTTCTTACAAGAGTTCTTGCTAAGAAGTTCGCTTTTTGAGGACCTTTTGACTATTCTTGAACACAGATCTATTTCTAAAATCCTAAGAACGATATCATGGAAGTATTTAACCCATGTAATTTTGCTAATATTCAGGGTTATCCCCATGATTTCCCTCAAGTTGGAATGGATAAATTACCTTCTTTTCAAGGAGATGATGCAGTTAGTGTCAAATCTCATTTGTTTGCTTTCGCTAATTGGTGGAATAGATTTGCAGTTGCAAATAACAATTTTGAGGATGTAAAGACGAGACTCTTTGTGCTTACTTTTGGCCAAGATGTTGCAGACTGGTTTACTGAAAAACCTGATAATTCATTCAATACCTTTGAATCAATTGTGGCTGTCTTTAAGGACAAGTATGGTGATAAAAGGGAAGATAAGCATTTGGTTAGAGATATCAGCGTCATAAAGAAAAAATAAAATGAAACAATAGAGGAATTTAATAACAGGTTTAATGGTATTATTAAAGATTTATCTCAAGATTATAAACCTCCTGCCCAGTTCCTTTTTTATTGTTATATTGATGCCTTTGATATTGATACTTCTTATGAGTTGAGGCGAGCTAAAGTTAATGATTATAAGGCTGCCCAGGTTTTAGCTGAGGAGATTGAAAAGGATAAGAAAGCATCTAGAATGTCCAAAACTCCAGATTTTGATAGGTATTTGACAGATTCTAAGGGAAAAGAAATTGGAAAATCTGATGAGGACCCTATGCATAAATTGATGCAAAAACTTGAAAGCATAGAACTTGATCAAGAAAAGTTAATATCTAATCATTCTGAACAAATAAGTGTCTTATAGGCTAGGTTGGTCCAAAGGGAAGGATCTCAAGCACAAAATTTCCCACCTAGAAATAATAATTCTTTGCAAAAGAGAGGCCTATCCAATGAGCAGAGACCGACAAATCAACTTGAGTTTGCAAATCTTGTGGATGAAACTTTGCCTTATTGTAGAGCCTATAATGCTCTTCATAAAGAGGTTACTTGCCATGTTGTCAAAAGAATCATAGATAGTAGAATGGCAGGGTCGAGCCATCAAATTAATGTTGTTGGTAAGGACTATCACATGCATATAGAAGATCATGAAAGTCATGTTAAGGAACCAGCTCAAATGATTAAGGATATGCAACCCAATCATACGCAAATGATTCAAAACATGGAAGCTAACCAAATCAATCTTCAAAATAGGATAAATTCCATGGAAGCAAGTCATGCACAGGAAATAAATGTCATGGAAAACAGGTTAAAGATAATGGAAGTTAATCATTCTAATCAGATGTCAATTTTACAGAATCATATGATTGCAATGGAAGCGAGACACACCCAGGAAATGACTACCATGAAGGAAAATCACTTGTTGGAAATAAAAAATATGGAGGCAAATCAGACCCATCTACAAGACAAATTCATGAAAACAGAAATCAATCAAGCGAAATTAATAGTAAGGCATGCCAGGGAGATGAGTTCCATATAGAAAAGTTTGGAAAAAATGGAAAAATTACATATACAAAAGTTTCAGCCGAAATTTAATTATGAAGATTCATCAACAGATCATAAGACTTCTTGTCTGCTAAAGTAATTCCCATCTCATCACAGGGAGGTCACTTCTCCCATTAGGGAAAATTTAATTATGGTTACAAAGGACATTGAGAAAGACCAAGCTTATGTGTCACCTTTAACAGAGTATATCCAGAATAAGATTGGTCACACTAGAGGTTCATCAGATGTTTTGTACAAGCATTTTCAAGATGAGCACAAGAAATCTATAGTGATCTCATTGCTGACATCACAACCCACTCAGAAGAAGAGAAAGAAGCAAAAAAGAAGAAGTAAGTGGTTTGATTCGTCTAATGGCCGAGAGCAGCTTGACATTCGGATAAGACATAGTCCTACAATTAGCAAGATTGGACATGGCACATCTGAAAAGCAGCCCACAGACTTGCCTGAAAGCAGGCAAATGCTCATCATGCACTATATTGAGCACATCTGATGCCACATGGCATCCTTTGTATTGTATCTCTAACCTTACACCTTGTTATTTCAGCATTTCATTTTGCAGTTAGAGTAGATTTACTTTTCATGTTAAGTAGAATGATAAATAAAAGAAGAGCTACTATTTTTCATGAGCTTAATGTTATATGATGATATTTGGATGGACGCTACTTATGTAATCTTGTGTGTTGCTTGGATGCATATTCTGGATTCTCACATTTCTTCAATGAAGCAACGTGTCCCCAAGTAGAGCCAGATGTTGACCACACTTTGTCAACTACCCCACAGCAGTACACCCTCATTTTTTCAAATGGGATTCGTCATGTTCGATGTGGTCGCGCCATTCAGATTCCATCATTAGTCGACAATTTTATGAAAAATGTAAACCCATTCTGCATGTTATGATGTAAATGATATAAGTAAGACCGTCAATGTATGTAACAACCTAGGTAAGCCTAGTATGTTGTTGATGATTTCTATCCTAGGAGGTTTTTTGTCTCACTGATTCACATAAGTGATCGGCAGAGTTTTTCCCTCCAGCCTCACCCCAAAGCTAGGGTGGATTTTGTCATCAGCATGCTAAGTGAGTCCTAGTGTTTTCTATCGAGTCCTTGTAAAAATAGTTTGAGCTACTTGGTCTACTAGATCATGTTTTGAGTCGCAGAATTGGGTATTTATTTGAGGGTCTATACGAACGAGTATTCCCCCCCTTCATGTGTTTAAATGTATTTATCTTATGTAAAGAGGGTTGGAAAAATAATTAAAATCCCCTCTCAGTCAATTAATTAAATTTTCTAGTCAATTAATTAAAAAAATCAAAAGCCAGAAATTTAATTAATTTAGGGTCCTAAGTTAGGATTAAATATTTCAAAGGCAAAATTCGTTGGTCCTTAAAAAATGAATTTTTAAAGGCCCCGGGCCAAGGGAAAATTGAGAATTTTAAGAAATTTTGGACCTTTGGGCCTAGGTGGTTAAGTCAAAGTTAAAATTTTGGGGTAATTAACTCAAAAATAGCATTTTTGAGTTAATTAAAATGAATTTAAATGATAAATTCGTTTTTCCCCAAATTTATGATTTCGACGGTCCAGATTAAAAGATAATCAAATCTTATCGACGGTCGAGATTATTTTGACATGGATCAACCGAACTAGCCGTTGGAGATTTGTCCTATAAATTAAAAGGTCTTTGTCAGTCTTGAGTCATCCAATCTTAGGATCGTGCACTTGTTCTTAGAAGCTCTTGTAAATTTTTGAGTAATAAAGCATAAAGACTTTGGGGTTACAAATTTTGATGTTCCTTCTCGGATCTATGTGGTGATTTATCTCTGAACTCTACTACTTGATTTGACATTTTATGGTTAATGGCCCTCATGGATTAATCTGTATACAGGTATCTTGTGCAGTTTTCTAGATTCATAAGATAGCATCTTTGATTTAACATAAAGACTAGTTTCCTATTTTTCTGAAGGATCTCATGTTATTTTCTTAAGTCACTATTAATCTAAGGTCCAAATCTAAGTGTGCAGGGAAATATATATTTTTTTAAAGGTTTGAGCGTCTGGGGAAGTCTTCGGTTGGACTAGCCAACTCTCAAATGACATAAATCTGAAAAGCTCATTATTTGTTAAATTCCAAATCTATCTTATGAAATTGGTGGTTTAGCAAGGTTTTCTAGGGCTTGTGCCTCTTTCTAAAATTTTAAATCTCTAAAAAAATTGTGCTACAATGGATTCAAATCTGGCCATGAGGGCCTTAGATTTGTAGATTAGTTTGTAAATCTGTAATTTTAAAGATTGTAAGGGTTTAATCATTTTCTTGGTGTGTATATCTTCAGGATCTGATTGGTTTCTTGCAGGTTGTGGGTTTAAATCAGAAATTTCTTTAAGATCTGAGGCAGATCCAGCCTCAAAGGGCCAGATCCAGCCTCAAACTGCTACTGTTGGCAAAATCTAAGTGTTATTCGATTTAAGGAAAATCAAAATCTGGGTTTTGACAGAAAAAATTTTCAAGTTCTGTTGGACGTTTTGGGTTATTCACTGCACAAACACTGTTTCTGTCTGCTGCCAAAAACTTACTCTGCGTTATCCTAGCTGCATCGATTTCACTGTTTATTTCTGTCTCATATCCATCATTCAACGCTGCTCCTGTTTCATCATTGACCCTTTCCTGCATTTGAGTTCTCCTATGCATCTTTCCTACCATCATTCCATCCTTTTCTGCATTTGCTGCCCCTTTATGCTGTATTACCTTGCCTTCACGCTGCCTGGCCAAGCCTCTTTCTCTGCCTGCATCCTCATCCCTTTTCCCCTGCTCATATGTCCATCACTTCTGTCATCCGACTGTTCATCCTTGCCATCGACTCCTTCACATCGACCCTCCCTTCGACCTGCACACACAATACAACAAAGCATTCACGCAAACGTCAAGCCTGTATTCCAAAAAATTTGTGCGGATTTCTCAGGTTAGCGTCAATCTCATCTTGCCGTCGTGCCCTACCTCCTCGCTTGTCGACCTGCAGAACAAAACGAATGTGAACCCTTTACGCATATGTTCCAAATTTTTTTTGATGCGGATTTGATTTTTTTGTATAGCGTTAGCTTTTCCTTTGGTTAAGTTTTTAAATTTAAATTCGATTTGTAGGATAGAGTAAGGTTAGCGTTAGTTGTTAAATTTTAGATTTTAATTCTTAATTGTTTTCATTCTGATTTTGGTTTAGTTTAGATTGTAATTTTTTGATTTAGATCTAACTTCTAGTTTTAATTTAGTTAGATTTTGATTTTGTTAATTAGATTAGTTTTTTAGATTTTAATTTTGTTTTAATTAGTTTAGTTTAGATTTTAATTTAGTTTGATTATTAGATCTAATTTAGATTTTGGTTTAGTTTAGCCCTAGTTCTAATATTTTATTAGTTTAGCTTTAGCGTAGGTGTAGGATTTAATTTTGATTTTTGTTTTGTTAATTTCTAGTTTTCAATTTTATTTTTGGACTTTAATTAATGTTTAGTTTAGTTTAAAATTTAGATTAGAACTTTTATTTAGATTTGGATTTTTAAATAATTTTAGATTTAAAAAATAATAAAAAATATATATATATAAAAATTTCAAAATTCTAAAAAATTTTCCGAGTCCTATGGTCAAATGGGCCTAAATTTTTCTATTTAAAGTTTGATTGTGGAGCATCTTAATTTTCGAACTGGGTTATATTGGAAATATCATAATTTTGGAAATTTTTCAAGCATCTGCCATTTACCTTAATGATCGTTTCATGATAGCTTTGCTTCAGTATCTTAATGAAATATTATGGTGTTTTCTACTGAGCTTCATTGTGGTCATAGCAGCAGCTATACCTCTAATACTTATCTTTAATTGCATAACGGGATTTTTTTTAACTCCATAAGGCACTGGTTTTAATGTAATTGATCTTGGAAATCTCGTTAATTTTATCAAGTATTTGGTGTTTTAGGCTTTAGCTGTGTCTCCTAGATTCTTCCTCTTCATTTATAATAGGGTCTACCTCCCTTAGCTTGCAAGGAGACAACTTAGATAGAGAGATTGGGGATCAGGGTGAGAGCCCCCGATCTGAGCCGTTGTCGCAGTGCCTAGACAATCTGTGCGACAACAAAACCCAACAGAGAAATAATAGATCTACAACTCACTGGCTATTCTAAAGCCAAAATAATGACTGATCCACACCCTCAAATGGGATTTACAGAACTCAGCTTAAATTAGGGCCTAGAAACCCTAGCTTTGTCCCTGAAGCCTCTGCGTCCCTCAGCGCTGCTCCGGAAAGGGCTGTGTTACCCCAGACTGGGTGACGCAGTCCTTATGCTACCCCTTACAGTCTCTGCGTAATCCCTGAGGGCTTCTTGCTGAAAATCACGTTGTCCTTGAGGAATTGCGCAGCACCTGCATAGCACAGTTGTTGCCCTTCCTGCTGCTGCTGTCCTGCTTCTCTGCATTGCCTCTCTGAGTTGATATCTGCCTCTTGCTGATTCTAGACCCTGGGATTAGATCATCCCCTTGGCCTAAATTCCCCTCTCTGCAGCTGAAACACTTTTGAGAATTCTTAGCCAACCTACCCTAGAATCTCAGCTTAGCTTCAGTGCTCTGCCTCTGTGTGTCTTTACAAATGACCCCAAGACTTTCCTTTATACTTTTCTCGTTGAAAAACCAACGACCATGATCAGATCTTGTATCAATGGCTAAGATTAAAATAAAGCTTGATCCGTGTGACTTAAGATAATTTCATCACGTGTTTAATTAAATTCACTTTAATTATTCAAGTTCCCTAAGTTTTAACTTAGGAAATACATTAAAATAATTAATTAATTTAATATCTCCCAAACCAGATGAAATTTCCCAAATCAATTTTTGGGTCTTGTATATCAAGTTTACTCTAGTCCTTCCTCAAAATTTGGGAGCTAAAGCACAACTGATGCTACCCCGAATACACAAAATCTCAACATGTTGCACCGGTTTTCCCACTTTGGGATTTTCCAGGGACTTATGTCCAAAAATCCATGTGTCACTTTGTTGTATGAGTGTATTATTTAGTAAATGATCTGCATGTGTAGGCTGCAGTTGTGTTTTTCGGTATTTTCTGAATCTAATTTCTGAAAATAACTTGTATTAATCTAAATCAAGTAGGAGAAATAAATCAAGATATTGGAGTAGAATTTTCACACCCAACAGAACCCTTGTCTGCATAATAAGAACGAATGGCCTCCTTGGCCCTATCCATGGCCTCATACACATATGCCATTGTAGGCTTCTCCCCATCTACCAATCTCGGAACCTTTACTATAGGTTCATTAACTTAGCACACTTCTACTCCTTGCCAAAATGTCTCAGTGTACACCATTTTTGCAATGGCTCTCCTGTCCTCTCTCCTGTTGTATCTACAATCACGCCACTCATCATAAACAAACATTTGCTTCAACTCAAATTGGCATCGAAGAAAAGACTGAAGAGTAATAAAGTTGGTGGCAAAACGTGTGATTACAGGACGCCACAACTCCTTGTTTTTGGTGAATCTCCTCATGAGGCTAAGAACAAAACCATGGTTATATATAAACTTGGGGACACTCCTAGCCATATCAATCACCTCCAAGATGAAGGAGATTTTTCCCATATCCTCAAGAAGCAAATCGATACAATGTGCTGCACATGGAGTCCAGAACAATGTGCGGTGCCTCTCCATGAGCATCTTGTTGGCAACCACACAATTAGTTGCATTATCTGTTATGACTTGCAGCACATTCTACACTCCAATCTCCCAGATGAACCCATCTAACAACTCACATATCGTTTTTGCATCTTTTATGTGTGTTGATGCATCCACTGATTTAATAAACATCGTACCTTTAGGACAATGTACTAAGAAATTTAGAAGGGTCCTACCCTTCCTATCTGTCCAACCATCAGACATCACTGTGCATCCAAACACTTCCCATGTCTTTTTCAACTCTGTTAATCTACAGTTGATGTCCTGCTTTTCTGCTTTAAGGATTGGCCCCCGCAACTCCTCATATGTAGCACTTTTGTAACCTGGGCCCACAACAGCAATAGCATCACACATTGGCTGCCAAAATGGATTGGTTTTGGTGATGTTGAGAGGCAAGTCACTCCAAAAAAGACACCTCCCCATAACTCTATCTGCTTCTAGCTTCTCCTTTTTTTTAACAACGAATTTTATGGAAGGTTGTGATCCATGTCCTATTCGTGGAACAAAAAATGACGACCTCCCACTCCCAACAACATTAGCACTAGTTGTTACAGGTGATGCTGTGGAGCCCCTCCCACTACCCTCAACCTCAAAATCAGAAGAAGATATGCTGAAAGATCTACCTGCACGTTCAACCTTGTTTCTTTCTGTCTCTTCCTTCTTTCTGTCTTTTTCATCAATAACTTCAAGAGCTTTTTGTATAAGCTCCGGACTAGAAACTGTACAAATCCCAACATCATGTCGAGAGGGTCTAGCCAGATGGTATTTCAATCTCGTAACCCATCCTGTCATTTTTGTCCCACATAATTTGCATGATAAATATGCTTGATTTGTCCCACCATTAGGCTCCCATACTCCCAAAATGGGTCCAAGGTTTTTGGCATATTTGACTTTTGTAGTGAACTAATTCAAACCTAGGGCACAAAAAAACAAAAAATTGGCATTAAACACCCATGCATAAAAATTTAAAAATAATAAGTAATAAGAATGTCATTTTAAAAACAATTGCTAAAATAATACGAATACATTGTTTTCAACGTGAATGAAAAATTGGCAATAAAAGGGTCCATACAAATGTTTAAAAAAAGAAGAAGCTTGCTGTCCAAATATGGACAAGACCCTTGCATCAGCTCATGGGCATGAAAATCATAGTAAATGGAAAAAAAACAAAGTAGCACAATGTTGGTAGGCAAAGAGGCAAGCATGCATAGCCCTAAATCTATGACAAAATTCATTAAAATATGGGTTTGCAAGAACATACCTGTCAATGGAAGAGATGGAGTTTGTTTCAGTGTTCTTCAATCTTTGATGATGAAAAACTTCCTAGTTGCTAGTGATAATGGTTGTTCGATCACCAATTCCTCTTTCATAGCCTCCACAATGCTTTAGCCTTCCTTCTTAGCCACTCACAAACAAAAATGAAAACAAAAACGAGTTTTCCCTTTTCTAGCTGCGACCGGGAGAAGGCCGGCGATATTTTCGATCGTTGCGCGATATTTGCCGAAATATCGTCGATATTTGGGAAATATCGCGATATTTTCTCGGCGATATTTCATTTCCCTAAAAATATAGCGATATTTACGAATATCGGCGATATTGTCATTACTGATTAAATATTATTTTTAATGTGGGAAAATGATAAATTGGCCACCATGCCTCCTCAAGTCACTGAAAATCACTTCTAACCATCCCATCCTGTAGATCTCCTCGATCTAGTTCCAACAAGCTATTACACTAAGGTGTTTCATCAAGTATTCCTCGCGGAATGACACTTTAAGCGTAATAATTGAGTTAGGCCCAATAATAACCTTGTTTCTCGAAAGTTGTCGGAATGCAATGGAACAAAAGGCAAGTTGTGCAGATGATGGAATATCCAAGCAATTGCCATCAGATCCCATAGAAACTCCTCAAAACCCCATGAAACATCTCAAAAATCCCATGGGCCTATTGATGAAGTAAACTTGCACCTGTGACATGTCTTCCTCCAACCCTAAAAGTCTATCCATAAGGAACACCAAAAAAAGGAACGTCACAGTTTCATACAAAGTTCTTACATTCAATTAATTTTACATTTAAGTAAGGATCATTGGTTGAAGTTATATAATGGATCATGATGCTTGGAAGTTATGATTGTTGCCTCATTTCACCTTCATGGTCATCTCTTCTAGTAAAGTGCAATCTCCTTGGGGATTTTCTTTCACTATTTAGGAGAGGCACAAATAGGAGGCCTTAATTGATGTAGTGTTTCCAAATCCTTCCATAATTAACACTTTCCACTTATCCTTGATCTGTTATCCTTTCTTTTGTTTGGTTGTTGTCAGTTGCTCATACTAGTTCCCTGTTTGCATCATCATATGAGAAGCGGGACTCACAGAATGCCTAGACATTGATGTAGCTACAAAAAGAAAGAATGTTAAAATCATATGCTAATTTTTATAATGAAAAAAAGTGGAAAGGATGAATAATTATTAAAATCCAAGTTAACTTGAGGTGTACCCCCTCATGTAAGGCCATCACCCTAGTCCATGCCTATCAAAGTAAAAAGAGAAAAATCCCAAGCCTGTGAGCAATAAACTACCCATAATAAAGAGGGGATTGAAATGAAATGAAAGATTGCTAAGAAAGAAAAATTAAGGCAAAGGAAAAGGCTAATTAAAGAAAATAACAATTTTGATCGTCTTTAATATTATTAAAATACTGTCCATTTTCCATTGTAGCAAGTCATGTTTCTCTTTTTCTGGCAATTGTATTTCCTATTTCTAGCTTGAAAATAAAAAGTATGAAAATCATGTTTAACTTCAAGTTCCTTATTGTGAAAGTTTCAAAATAGAAACCCTATTGCAATGTCTTGATCTAGTTCGCCTACTTGTTTGATTATTACAAGTTATTAATCTAAAATATTCAAAAAAACATTAAAGCAAATACAAACTACAGTCTACACATCTACAGATCATTTACTAAACAACACGCACATGTGACAAAATTACACATATTTTTCAGACAAATGTCCCAAGAAAACCCATTGCAGGAAAATAGGTACAGCAGCTCTAGAGGGTTTTATTATTATGCAGAATCTGAATACAGTTATATGGGCATCAGAAATGGTCTGCCCTACAGAGAAATTACACGGCAGTTGTACCTTTCACTCAGAGACAGAAAATATGGTTGATCCAACCCTCTCAGGGGAATTATGAATTCAAGCCCTTTCTGGCCCACTAGAACCCTGAGGGTTGCCTCTGCAGCCTCTGTGTCATCCCCTGTTAACCAGCGTACCCACCATGTCACCCTGACTAGTGCTACGTTGCCTCTGCTCTGCCCTGGCTGGACCTGCGTCACACTGGTTGGTGCTGCGCTGGGACTGCATCACCCTTACTGGGCTTACGCAGCCTCTGCACACTCTTCTACGTGGTGCTGGCTGGACTGCGTCCCTCTGGTTTTCCTCTATGCTGCTTGGTACAATCTGCCTCTCTACTCCTGTATTTTCATCCTCAGATCAAACCATCCCCTGATGATCTCTGCCCTTGACTGCACTGCAAACTCACTTCGAATTCCTCAGCAGACCTTGCCCCATAAATTCGACTTAGCTTCGGTGCTTTGCAATTGTGTGTGTATCCTCCAACTGACCCCAAGCCCTTCCTTTATACTTTTCTCGTTGGGAAACCAACGACCATGATCTAATCTCTTATCAATGGATGATATTAAAAGAAAGCTTGATCCACGTCACTTAGAACATTTCATCACATGTGTAAATTAATTCACTTTAATTTTTTAATTTCCCTAAGTTAGACTTAGGGTCCCCATTAAAAAATTTAATTATTTGAATAACTATTACACTAGATGTAATTTCTCCAAATGCTTTTTGGGTCTTGGAGATCTCGTGTGCCTTAGCCCCTCCACAAAGTTTCGAAGCTAGAGCACACCTGATGGTAGCCAAAATCTCAACACTCCCTCTTCGCGAGGAGTGTGCTCTAGCAATACTTCCACACTGAAGCATTGCCCTGATCTCTGGCATTGGTCTCCGCATTGATGCTTGGCCTGTTTCCCTTCATCCAATTCGCTACTTCTTTCTGCATTGTTGCCCATGTCTCTGTCATTGACACTACAACAACTGTACTGCAGTTCCCTCTCAAATTGCTACATTGTGCTGCCAGCTGCTGCACTTCAACTCAGTTGCTGAGAAGTAAGCAACTGAAGGACCCTTGCCCAGTCACTAACAGACAAGTTAGTTGGGTTGCATCTCATCACTGAAGTTCCCTTGGCTATTGAGATGCACTGTCTCTCTGAAGCCACTGCGTTGTTGCTGCTTTGCACTGCATAAGCACTGCCCCTCTGCGTTGTTGAAGTCCCATCAGCCTCTGCGTTGTTGCTTCTACGCTACTGCTGCCTCTACACTACACTGCTCCCATCTACAACATCCCAACTCTGTCCTATTCTTCACTGTGATCTTCTGCACCCACTACTCTAGTCATCCTGCTACTGTCTTAAGGCTCCCGTAGCTCGCATGTGATCCAAGAGTCTAGGCACCTCAAGGATCCTGCCTTTATTTGCAGCTGCTCTACAGATCAATGTCACCCCACCTCTTCTCTCAAGGCGCATGAGCACTCATAGCCACATCATCCTCACTACCACTATCTCTCGCTGCTACTATTGATTTATGGTAGCATCGGATGTGCTCTAGCCTTGCAACTTTGTATATAGGCTAAGACACATGTATTCCATAATACCCAGAAAGGATTTTGGAAAATTCCACTTAGAGATGGTTTAATTAAATTAATTAATCATTTTTTATTTTTTCCTAAGTCCAAACTTAGGGAAACTGATTAATTAAAGTGTATTAATTAAACTAAGTGTGAATCTTCTAGATAAAGTCATGGATCACCTCCATAGTAATCTTAGCATTTGGTGTTGATTTATGGTAGCATCGGATGTGCTTTAGCCTTGTAACTTTGTATATAGGCTAGGACACATATATTCCATAAAACCCAGAAATGGTTTTGGATAATTCCACTTAGAGATGGTTTAAATAAAATAATTAATCATTTTTTAATGTTTTCCTAAGTCTAAACTTAGGGAAACTGATTAATTAAAGGGTATTAATTAAACTAAGTATGAATCTTCTAGATAAAGTCATGGATCACCTCCAAGTTAATCTTAGCCCTTGATTATGTTTTAATCTTGGCCGTTGAAGGTTCAACAGAAGAATATAAGGAGGGTGACCAGCCTATGAAAAACACATTGTGACACTTGAGCCATTGAGCATTTTCGATTTGTGTGAGGAGACACAGCTTTTGATCAAGGATCAAATCACTACGGCAGGGTTTGCTAAGTGATTGTGATTCAGTGATCAGATCCAGAAGAGGGGCAGAAGCAGAGATTGGTCCGGTGGATCAAGAATACATTTCAGAGTCAGGCAGTATTTACGCAGAAGAGAGACAACGCAGTTTACTGCAGAGGTGACGCAGTTCCTGCAGAGAATCACGCAGAACTAACACAATGTCTCTTGGAGTCGGTCCGGAGAAAGCTAGAGGTTGGGGTTCTGAGCCAGGAGGGCCAAAATCTAGCTTCAGATAAGCCAGATCAGTTGCAGAGAAGGGTGATGCAATCCCTCAAGCTTGCCCACACAGGCTTACGCAGATCCAACGTAGGCAATCACGCACAGGTAGTGAGGGCTTCACCAGCGTTGTTTTTGATCAGCCGAAGACTTGCTAAGTGAGGTATATCTCACAGTTATTCTTGTTGTCTAGATTTCTCTGAAGGGCTTGCCAGATGATGGCACCCTAGTTGTATTCAAGATTCTGCTGCTTAATAATACAAACCCTCAGATCTGCTGCACCGGTTTTCCCAAGTTGAGTTTTTTCGGGGACTTAGTCCACAAACAATTGTGTCACATGTGGATGTTTTTCATTGTATTTTGTTCAGATTGTTTCAGCACTTAGATTTATTTCCGCAGCATTATGTGTGTAGACTGCTTCAGAAATTACTTTGATATTTCACAATAATGAAATAATTATGTAACATAATAAAAGAAGTAATTCAGATTTGTTGCAGTAGGAATCCAGATCTAGGATTTTTCACATGGTATCAGAGCTTATTCAAGCTGAAGTGTAGGAGAAACACAAGTGAACTGGAAAATCAATGCTGAAGAGTCTGGGATCTGCATAATCAACTGCAAACCCTGCGAGAAAATTACGCTGTCTAGACCAGGAGGGAATTTCAGTGCAGAAAAGGCTCCCTCTGAGAGAGTTGACAGAGGGGTAAGCTTTTTTTCAGTTGCAGAAGAGGCAACATAGCAGATCAGTGTAGCTGAAGGACGCAGTTACTGCACAACAGTAAGAGCTGGTGCATAAGCGTCAAAAAATTCTGAAAAATACAGTTGGGGATTTCTTGACCTCAGAAGAGTTTCTTACTCAAAGCAACTAAGTTTTTCTCGTGCAGTAGCAGAAGCAATGACTTACTCCTCAAGGAGTGCATAAGTCTAGCTGAGCAGAGGGTTAGAGGAAGATTTCGACAAAGTTGAGGAGATGGCCAGCAATAGACTACGTGACCAAGATAGATTGGAGGGTGCCTCCAACTATGTTATTTGGAAATCAAGGATAGAGTTTCTCCTAGATGAGCATGATCTGAAAGCCCTCATAGACAGCGCAGTTGCAGAACCTCTTGATGCAGCACACCTGAGGCAATTTAAGAAAAATATGGCAAGAGCCAAGCGGTTTATCCTAGACGGAGTAAAGGATCATATCGTACCCCACATAGCTGCAAAGACCACGGCTAGAGAAATGTGGGTAGGGTTGGAAAATCTATACCAAGGATCTTCCGAGCAACAAAAGATGTACCTTGAAGAGAAGATGCGGAATATCAGGATGAAGAAGGGAGAGCGTTTTGACTCCTTGTCTCGGATTTAGGAAAACCGAGTTCAACTGTCTGCAGTAGGATCTGCTCCTAGAGACTCAGAGCTAGTAAGGCTCACGTTGAACTCTGTTTCAGAGGATTATCAAGTCTTTGTCCAAAGTATATTGGGCAGAGAAAGACTTCCAGGATGGGAAGCAATGTGGGCAGCCTTACAACAAGAAGATTTGAGGAGAGATCTCCTAAAAATCCACTTGGAGGATGGCAGTAGCAGTTCAAAGGTAAAGAAAGAGGAAGAAGATAACACTACCCTTGCATCAAAAGGGAAACAGAAGCAGAAAAAAAAAGATATGTCCAAGATCAAGTGCTTTCGATGTGGGGAAATGGGACATTATGCCACAGAGTGTCCTCTTAAGAAAAAGGATAAGGAGGAGAAGGAAGATCCACAGGTAGGAGCTGCCAAGATTGAGGCAAAAAAAGATTGTGCCATGTTAGCTCATATTCCGAAAGGAGAGAAATGGGTTGACTTGGATTTGTAGATCCAGAATCTAAAAGTAGGTGGGATCCTTGATTATTTCTGAACTGTTAGATCACATGTGAGCTACGATAGCCTAAAGACAATAGCAAGATGGACAGTTGCAGCAGAAGATGAGAAGATAGTGCAATTACTAGCAATACTAGAGCCTGATCAGCGGAGAGAGGGAGCAGCAGCATCAGCAGTTGAGCAACAACAGCGTAGTGCAGAGCAGTGCTCATGCAGTGCAGAGAAGCAACAACGCAGTGTTTTCAGAGAGCTAGTGCAGAAACTAGCAGCAGTCAGTCTTATTTTCAATTGCAGATTTTCTTGTCCAAATTTCGGATGTTTTTCTGTTGCAATTAGCAACAGTACAATAGTGCAGCAGCAGCAGTAGATGAGTAGCAGCAGCAGGGTAGTGCACAGAGGGGCAGCGCAGTGAAGAGTAGTGTTCACACACTGCAGAGAAGTGCTCATGCAGTGTAGCAGCATGGTTGCAGAATTTAGAAGGAGTTGCAGTACAATGGCAGTTCGCAATAGCATGCAAAGTCAACAACAGTATAGATGCAACATTTTTGTGCAGTGTTGGTGAGCAGCATCAACAACACAGCAGCAGATGTTCCAGAAGTCAGAAGCAACACATTGAGTTGTTTTGCTAGAGCACTTTCCTTGCTAAGAGGGAGTATTGATTTATGGTGGCATTGGATGTGCTCTAGCCTTGTAACTTTGTATATAGGCTAGGACACATGTATTCCATAAAACCCAGAAATGGTTTTGGAAAATTAAACTTAGAGATGGTTTAATTAAAATAATTATTTATTTTTTAATGTTTTCCTAAGTCTAAACTTAGGGAAACTGATTAATTAAAGGGTATTAATTAAACTAAGTGTGAATCTTCTAGATAAAGTCATGGATGACCTCCAAGTTAATCTTAGCCCTTGATTATGTTTTAATCTTGGTCATTGAAGGTTCAACAGAAGAATATAAGGAGAGTGATGGGCCTATGGAAAATACATTGTGACACTTGAGCCATTGAGCATTTTCAATTTGTGTGAGGAGACACAACTTTTGATCAAGGATCAAATCACTAGGGCAGGGTTTGCTAAGTGATTGTGATTCAGTGATCAGATCCAGAGAGGGGCAGAAGCAGGGATTGGTCAGGTGGACCAAGAATACATTTCAGAGTGAGGCAGTATTTACGTAGAAGAGAGTCAGCGCAGTTTACTGCAGAGGTGACCCGGTTCCTGTAGAGAATCATGCAAAACCAGCGCAGTGTCTCTTGGAGTCAGTCCGGAGAAAGCTAGAGGTTGCGGTTCTGAGCCAGGAGGGCCAAAATCCAGCTTCAGATCAGCTAGATCAGTTGCAGAGAAGGGTGATGCAGTCCCTCAAGCTTGCCCACGCAGGCTTATGCAGATCCAGCATAGGCAATCACGCAAAGGCAGTGAGGGCTTCACCAGTGTTGTTGTTGATCAGCCAAAGACTTGCTAAGTGAGGTATATCTCACAATTATTCTTGCTATCTAGATTTCTCTGAAGGGTTTGCCGGATGATGGCACCCTAGTTGTATTCAAGATTCTGCTGCTTAATAATACAAACCCTCAAATCTACTGCACTGGTTTTCCCAAGTTGGGTTTTTCCGGGGACTTAGTCCAAAAACAACTGTGTCACATGTGGATGTGTTTCATTGTATTTTGTTCAGATTGTTTCAGCACTTAGATTTATTTCCGCAACATTATGTGTGTAGACTGCTTCAGAAATTACTTTGATATTTCACAATAATGAAATAATTATGTAACATAATAGAAGAAGTAATTCAGATTTGTTGCAGTAGGAATCCGAATCTAGGATTTTTCACATTTGGCATTTTCGAGCTTGTGAGAGAGACAGCTTTTTGATCAAGATCGAATCACTAGGGTTGGGTTTGCTAAGTGATTTGATTCAGTGGTCAGTTCCAGAGAGGGGCGGATGCAGTAACTAGTTAGGAGGACCAAGAGTACATTTCAGAGAGAGAGGAAACAGTCACGTAGAAGAGGCAGCACAGTCACCTGGAGGGGTGACGCAGTTCCTGAAGGGAATCACGCAGAAGTGATGCAGTTCGTTCTTGATTCAGTCTAGAGATAGCTAGAAGCTGGGGTTTCTGTACTAGGAGGGCCAAAACCTAGTTTCAGATCAGCTTGATCAGTTGCAGAGGAGAGGTGACGCAATTCTTCAGCTTTCCCACACGGGCTTATGCAGTTGTAGCGTAGGCATCACGCAGAGGCAGAGAGGGGCTTCACTAGCGCTGTTCAGATCAGTCAGGGACTTGCAAAGTGAGGTATATCTCACATTTCTTCTGTTGCCAAGATTTTCTCTAAAGGGTGAGTCGGATATTGGCACCCTAGTTGTACTCAAGATTCTGCTGCTTAATAATATAAAACCCTCAGATTTGCTGTACCAGTTTTCCCGAGTTGGGTTTTTCCGAAGACTTAGTCCAAAAATAACTATGTCAAATGTGAATGTTTTTCATTGTATTTTGTTCACTTTGTTTCAGCTCTTAGATTTATTTTGTAGCATTATTTGTGTAGACTGCTTCAGTAGTTACTTCGATATTTCACTATAATGAAATAATTATGAAAAATAATATGAGAAATAATTCAGATTTGTTGCAGTAGGAATCCAGATTTAGGATTTTCCACATGGTATCAGAGCTTATTCAAGTTGAAGTGCATGAGAAATAAGAGTGAACCAATAGATCAACGCTGAAGAGACTGGGAACTGCGTAAAAAGTAGTAGACTACCCCAGTAATTACGCAGTCCAGGCCAGGAGGGCAATCCAATGCAGAAAGAACTCCTTCTGAGAGAGTTGATAGAGGGGTAAGATTTTCAGTTGCAGAAGAGGCAGCGTAGCTGAAGGATGCAGTTTCTGCACAACAATGAGTGCTAGTGCATAAGCGTCAGAAAATTTCTGAAAAACACAGATTGTGGATTTCTTGACCTCAGAGAGTTTTCTTACTCAAAGAAACTCAGTTTTTCATGTGCAGCAGTAGAAGTATTGACTTACTCCTCAAGGAGTGCGTAAGTCTAGCTGTGTAGAGGGTTAGAGGAAGATATCGACAGTTGAGGAGATGGCCAACAACGGATTGCATGACCAAGATAGATTGGAGGGTGCCTCCAACTATGTTATTTGAAAGTCAAGGATTCAATTTCTCCTTGATGAGCATGATCTAAAGGCCCTCATAGACAGCGCAGTTGTAGAACCACTGGATGCAGCACATCTAAGAGCCTTCAAGAAGAACATGGCAAGAGCCAAACGATTGATTTTAGATGGTGTGAAGGATCACATCGTACCTCACATAGCAGCAAAGAACACTGCTAGAGAAATGTGGGTAGGGCTGGAAACGCTATACCAAGGATCTTCCAAGCAACGAAAGATGTATCTGGAGGAGAAGATGCGTAATACCAGGATGAAGAAGGGAGAGCATTTTGACTCCTTCCTGTCTAGAATTCAGGATAACCGAGACCAACTGTTAGCAGTGGGATTAGCACCCAAATACTCAGAGCTGGTAAGGCTCACTCTGAACGCTATTTCAGAAGATTATCAAGTCTTTGTCCAGAGCATTCTGGGCAGAGAAAAGCTTCCAAGATGGGAAGTGAAGTGGGTAGCCTTGCAACAAGAAGAGATGAGGAGAGATCTCCTCAAAATCCATATTGAGGATGGAAGCAGCTATTCGAAATTCAAGAAGGAGGAAGAAAACACATCCCTTGCATCAAAGGGGCAACAGAGGCAGAAGAAGAAAGATTTGTCCAAGATCAAGTGCTTTAGGTGTGGGGAAATGGGACATTATGCCACACAATGTCCTCTTAAGAAAAAGGACAAGGATGAGAAGCAAGACCCTCAAGCCAGAGCTGCCAAGATTGAGGCAGAAGCTGATTGTGCTATGCTAGCTCATATTCCGAAAGGAGAGAAATGGGTTGACTTGGAGTTGCAGATCCAGAATCTACAAATGGCAGGATCCTTGAGTATTTCTGAACTCTTGGATCACATGTGAGCTACGACAGCCTTAAGACAGTAGCAGGATGGACAGTTGCAACGGAAGATGAAGAGACATTGCAGTGGCTAGCAGTACTAGAGCCTGATCAATGCAGAGAGGGAGCAACAGTAGTAGTAATTGAGCAGCAGCAGCGCAATGCAGTACAGTTCTCATGTAGTGCAGAGCAGTAGCAGCGCAACATATTCAGAGATCTAGTGCAGAAGTGAGCAACAGTCAGTGTTATTATTCAGATGCAGTTTTACTTGTCCAATTTCGGATGTTTTTCTATTACAATTAGCAATAGTGTAGCAGCAGCAATAGTTGAGCAATAGCAGCAACATATGAGCAGCAACAGCATAGTGCACAATGGTGCAGTGCAGTGCAGAGCAGTGCTCACGCAGTGCAACAGCATGGTTGCAGAATTCAGAGGGAGTTGCAGTACAGTGGCAGTTGGCAGCAGCATGCAGAGTCAGCAGTAGTACAGATGCAACATTTGTGCAGTGTTGGTGAGCAGCATCAACAGCACAAGAGTAGATGTTCCAAAAGTCAGAGCAGCACATTGAGTTGTCTTGCTAGAGCACTTTCCTTGCTAAGAGGGAGTGTTGATTTATGGTAGCATCGGATGTGCTCTAGCCTTGTAACTTTGTATATATGTTAAGACACATGTATTCCATAATACCTAGAAAGGATTTTGGAAAATTCCACTTAGAGATGGTTTAATTAAATTAATTAATCATTCTTTAATGTTTTCCTAAGTCTAAACTTAGAGAAACTGATTAATTGAAGGGTATTAATTAAACTAAGTGTGAATCTTCTAGATAAAGTCATGGATCACCTCCAAATTAATCTTAGCCCTTGATTATGTTTTAATCTTGGCCGTTGAAGGGTCAACGAAGGATTATAAGGAGGGTGAGGGGCCTATGGAAAATACATTGAGCATATTGAGCATTTGGCATTTTCGAGCTTCTGAGAGAGACACAAATTTTTGATCAAGATCGAATCACTAGGGCTGGGTTTGATAAGAGATTTGATTTAGTGATCATTTCCAGAGAAGGATAGATGCAGTAACTGGTCAGGAGGACCGGGAGTACATTTCAGAGAGAGAGGTAGCAATCACGCAGAAGAGGAAGCGCAGTCACCTGGAGGGGGTGACGCAGTTTCTGAAGGGAATCACGCAGAAGTGACACAGTGCCTTCTTGATTCAGTTCAGAGATAGATGGAAGCTAGGGTATCTGAGCCAGGAGGGCCAAAACCCATTTTTGCATCTTGATCAATTGCAGAGGAGAGGTTACGGAGTTCTTCAGCTTGCCCACGCAGGCTTACGCAATTGCAGCATAGGCATCACGTAGAGGCAGAGAGGGGCTTCACCGGCGCTGTTCAGATCAGTCGGGGACTTGAAGAGTGAGTATATCTCACATTTCTTCTGTTGTCAAGTTTTTCTCTGAAGGGTGAGTCGGATATTGGAACCCTGGTTGTACTCAAGATTATGTTGCTTAATAATATAAAACCCTCATATCTGCTGCACCGGGTTTCCCGAGTTGGGTTTTACCGGGGACTTAGTCCAAAAATAACTGTGTCAAATGTGGAAGTTTTTCATTGTATTTTGTTCAGTTTGTTTCAGCACTTAGATTTATTCCACAACATTATTTGTGTAGACTGCTTCAGTAGTTACGTCGATATTTCACTGTAATGAAATAATTCTGAAAAATAATAGGAGAAGTAATTCAGATTTGTTGCAGTAGGAATCCAAATTTAGGATTTTCCATAGCTGTTGCCTTCGAATCAGAAGATTCCTTGTCCTTCCTCTTTGGACAAGTGTTGGCGAACTGTCCAAGTTCGCCACATTTAAATCACCGGACCTTTGATAGGTCCCTCTTCTTCTTCACTTTCTGCCGTCATTCCTTTGATGCAAGGGTTGCATCCACTTCCTCCTCCTTCACTTTGCTACTTCTGCTGCTAAATTCCCTCTTGGTCATCTGCTAGATCTCCTCCTCTCGAAGGATGGCCCACATGTCATCCCGATTAGGGAGTTGTGCTCTGCCCAAAATGCTTTGGACAAAGGTCTCCCACTCATCAGTGACAACATTCATGGTTGTCCTTGCTAAGAGTCCTTCATTCGAGGTTAACCCCATGGCATTAGCTAATCTCGGATAGTCTGCAACCTGGAGAGGAATGGATCGATCTCTTCTCCTTTGTGCATCTGGAACATCCTCATTTGGTTCTCCAAAAGCATCTTACGTTGGACGGAGCTCCCCTGATACAGCGTGGTTGGATCTGTCTACAACTCATTTGCAATCTTCTTCTCGGCAATGTGTGGGACCACGTGATCCTTCACCCCATCGATGATCAAGCACTTTGCCCGCGCCTGATTCTTTTTAAACTTCTGCAGAACGTTCGCATCAGCCGGCATAGCTACGACATTTTCTACGTGTTCCCTCATGTCGTAATCCGCAAGGACTAACAGGATTCTGGCCTTCCAGATCAAGAAGTTGGACACCGTCCAACCTATACTGATCATGCAGTCCGTACGGGGCCATCTAGGTCAAATCTGTCGAAGCGGGTACTCCTCTCCCTCTTCCTGCTGCAACACTCAACAAAAGACTGGATCTGGGTTTCTTAGCAATAGAAACCCTCTAAAGTAGCTGCTCCCTATGACAACTGATTTCCCTCCCGTAAATCCTCCGCCAAATCACTTGAATTAGTCCTCTACGATCACCCTCCTAATCGAATCTCAAATTTGTTTGGCACAAATCTTCTGAGCAACTGTTCTCTTCCCGCTTTTGTCACCTTTGCTAGGCACTATTCTTCACCGACAGAAGCGGTGCCACACCAACAAATTTTGAAGATTAGAAGCTGCACTTCCAAACTTTGGCAAACTACACATCAATTCTCCACACGGACTGCGTCACCCTCCTCGTGCTGCGTCTGCCTTTGCGTGGGAAGACTAGCTCAGTGCAGCATTTGCGCAACACGGGCAGCCCCTACATCACTCTGGAAGGTTGATCGTTGCCTCTGCGTCACTCAGATGGCTTTGCGTCACCCTCTGCGTGGCCTCTGCATCCCTCTTGGTGTTGCGTTGCCTTCTTCTAGATTTTTGCAGCTTCAGCTGCTCTTCCTGCAACAATTATCTTCAGCAGCTCTGTTGGTGGATCAGCTTGATCTGCAAAGCTATGATACCATGTGAAAGTTTCTAAATAGAAAACCTATTGCAATGTCTTGATCTACTTTGCCTACTTGTTTGATTAATTACAAGTTGTTAATATGAAATATTCAGAAAAGCATTAAAGAAAATACAAACTGTAGTCTACACATCTACAGATCATTTACTGAACAAAACGCACATCTGACAAAATTACACAAATTTTTCAGACAAATGTCCCCGGAAAAAGCTAATGCGGGAAAACCGGTATAGCAGCTGTAGAGGGTTTTATTATTATGCAGTACCTGAATACATTTATATGGGCACTAGAAACAGTCTTCCCTACAGAGAAATTACACTGCAGTTGTACCTTTCACTCGGAGACAGAAAATATGGCTGATCCAACCCTCTCCGGGGAATTACGAATTCGAGCCCTTTCTAGCCCATTGGAACCCTCAGCGCTACCTCTGCAACCTTTGCGTCATCCTCTATTGACCAGCGTATCTGTTAGCACTAGTATTTGCATCCCACCCATACCGCCTTATTTTACTCTGCTTTCACCTCATCTCCGTCATTATCATTTACCTTGCTTCGTTTTTAAACCATTTGCGCTTTTTTCCCAAGGGTGCCCAAGTCATCATTGTTCACAAGCACCAAACCCTAATTTCCTGTCCCACTATGCTAGGGTTTGCTATGGAAACGAGACATTTGAGCAGAGGAGGCATAAGGTAGGACATATCATTAAGTATGAGGTCATTTCAGCTCATAAACATCATGTCTCCATCATTTTTTGAGAAGTCATTCCAAGAGTCAAGTCATTTGCCACTCATAGGATCGGTTTTCTTCAAACTGTGTTTCTGACCACACAAAGATGAATTTGACAAAAGTGAGAGAGGATTTTGTCCGTCATAGGTCAAGGAAGAAAAACCTCCTTCAGATTTTACACAGGTGTCATGGTTTTAGAGAAATGTCAAAAACACAGGTGCCACAAGAGAGTTGTTGCACTTCTGGAGTGACCTTGGGAAAATCACTTTTTTATCATAGCTGGAGTGTCCAAATCTCTTTTTTGATAATTCAAATGATAACTAGACAAAGAGATCTTTCCAATTAGCTATCATGAGCTCAATTTGGAGTTGAGGAAGGCCTCCAAAAGTTGTTTGCAACAACACTCTGCATTTCTGCACCCTCATTTAGCACTTTATGACTAGTCTTGGGAAAATCAACTCCAATCATAAAACCAAAGGTATATTGGGAAAGTAGACAGGATAATATTTCCAACGAGCTATCTTGGGCCCAATTTGGACGCAGCGAAGGCCTCCAAATGTGGTATGCAAAAAGGTGTTGCACTCGCACTGCGCGTTCAGGAAGGGTGTTGCGCGTTCAGGAGGGATGCTACGCGTTCAGGTGGTCGCTGCGCGTTCAGCTGGTCGCTGCGCGTTCACCCAGGAAGTTCCAAAAACACCTCTGTCAGCCTGTCACTTCACCATTTCATGCTACATATTTGCACAAGGGTTCTTCAAAGCTTCATTTACTATTAAGTGACCAAGTCACCCTCTCTTTGATGTAACATCTTTGCTTCAAGTCGATTTGAACCTACTTCTACAGAAAGAAACCCTAATTTTTAATGAAATCTAATTCACTCCCTACAAACTAATCCCTAAACTTTCATAATCTCTCCCTCACATCCCTAAAAGCATTCTCCCATTTCCCTATCCCCTCATTTCCTTTTCCCCATTCCCTAAACAATCTCATCCCTTATAGCCCTAAGTCCTAGGGTTTTCACTAACCTAGGCTCCCTTCACATTCTCATTTCCTTCATATCCCCAACACTTTCCTTCACCTCATTCACCTTCACCTCACATTGACCCTTATTCTTCACCTTTTTACAACCCTTCGTCATCATAACATCATGATTCTGAGTCATCAAGCAATGATGAGGACATTAAGGCAAAATGGGCTAGTTTGGCTGAGGTTGAGCAATTGCCCAAAACTTACCAGAGAGGCTATAGGCATGTGTTTGCTTCACTTGGAGTGAAAGGGGATATGCCTTATTCATCAACACAACAGGTAAATAAAGGTAAGGAACAAGTGATAGAGCCAGTGATTCATGATGAGGAGGACAATCATGAGATAGAGCAATAATTTCAGTTGATTGACCTAGGTGAGGAGGATGAAGGAAAAATCACCAATGAATCAATTAAGGGTAAAGAGGCTGAGATTAATGAGCTCCAAAATAATCTTGAGAGGGCCAAGTATGTGATTCACTTCCTTGACCAAGAAAATCAACAGTTGAAGACCAAGCAGACGATCAATGAGGTAACATGCATCAAAGCACAAAGTGAGGCAGAAAAGGCTAAAGCCTTGCTAGAGGAAGAAACATTGGAAAGGTTTGGTGAACCTGATGATGAGGAGGATCAACCTCCAAGATAGAGACTAAGGACTAGAGGGATGAAAAGAGCTCTAGCCCTAGAGAGACAAAGGGAAGTTGAGCTAGCAGACCAACTTACCTTAAATGAAAAGCTTGTCCTAGAGATCAATGAAAACAAAGGAGCATGGCTTGAGAGAGTCAACCAACTCTTGGAGCAGCTCTTGGCTAAGGCTCAAAAGGACAATGACATTCAAAGAAAGATGGCAAAACATTATTCCATGAGGAACAAAATTGCAAGGGTCAAGCTCAAACGAGCCCATGCAAAAATTCAAGCTTTGACCAAGCAAGAGAAGAAAGAGAAGTTGGACATACTTACAGAGGTGTCACCTCATGATTCAAACATTAAATGATAAAGTACCCTCACAATTTTGACATGTTTTGGCAAAGTTTTGCATTCTATGAAAATTCTATGTTTTCGAGTATTTTGGCACACAGAAATTTTCCCAAACGCGTAGCGACCTGGACGCTACGCTCTTTTTTGGAACCTCCAAATGACAAATGGCCACTACCAGTAGGTTTGTATTGATGAGGACATCAACCCTAGAAAGTTTCAGAGTTTTTCGAGGAGAACTACTCCATCAAAATTTCATGTTTCTGCCTCTAAATCTACCTGGTCGCTGCACGTTTACTAGTCTTGAAAGAACAGGTTTTTTACAGGGCAAATGAGCACCATTTTGAAAATTGGAGGTAGTTTTGGAAAATAGACTCAAAGGGATTTCCAATGAGCTATCATGGAGCTGATTTGGACACCAGGAAGGCACTCAAAATCAGCTTTGAACAGAGGTATTAAATGTCCTTCATTGTTTTCTCATGCTTGAGGAATACCCATGGATCAAGAAGACTTTGTATTCAGTTTTGGCCATTAATACAAGAGGATTTGCAGCTATATTTACGGGATACATGTGGTACTAAATGTCCTTCATTGTTTTCTCTTTAGTTACATATGTGTGAATGTATTGTTCATTTCCTTTCCATTTCTATGATATGATCTTTTATAAGTGTGAGATTCAGAATTCATGCTAGTCATGCTCTGTTTTGGATAACTAGTCATAATTTGTTTCATGTCTTCTGTCTGAGAGAAATTCATCTTCTATGCTTCCCTTAGCCTTCTTACATTTTCTGAACCAGCCCATAATCATTTGCCTCAAGTGATTGACATTGTACCTACCTTGCCCCATTCATCCCTGCAACCCTTTTTGTCTCTTGCCCTGACCTATCCTTTCCTTGATCTATTTTCATTATCTACTGATTTACCCAACCAAACCAAAAATCAAAACAACCCCTTGTACTCATTATCTAACCTAAAAACCCTAATTTATCCAACCCTCCTGGCTGTGACCCTTTTGGAGAGAGCCCTCTCCGGCTTGATAGTGCTAGCTATTAAGTCAAAAGCTTGGTTTGTGGTTACCTCTGTTGGGATTCCTTCCTTAGCCTTGGGAATCTAGTGGAGTGATAACATACTGGCGTTGTTGTCGGGGAGGCGAAAAGACAAATCTTCCCTGGGAAAGAACGACAAAGATTTAGATCTAATTGTTGATGGTGAACAACAGTTGGACATATATGAAAGCTGAACCATTCACCTGGCGACTCCATTGACTGAAAGATCCAGAAAATCAACACTTCATGGCGACTCCACTGCATGAAGATCAGTAGCTTCAAGAATTTTCAAGATGGAAATTATTGCAAGAAAGTATGCTCCCATGAGTTGGGATCACATTCCAGGTTTCCCAAATAAAATGCCTAAGGTAGATTGGCAAAGGAATTTTCCTATGTTTAAATATGATGATAGGAATGATGCTGCTTTACATTTGATTAAATTTCACATGCATACACGCAAGTTGAAGGTTGAATTTCCTGAAGATTGTCTTTTAAAGATGTTCATGGCTTCTCTTGAAGGAAAAGCACGATCTTGGTATGAAGGTTTGCCACCTGCCAGTATTTGTTCTTTGAGAGTTTTCCATTCAATATTTTATGAAGAATACAAGGAGTCCTACCCTTGTTTGTCTTTGGTTAATAATTGTTATGATCAATTTGAGGTTTTCATTCTAAAGCTAGAGGATTATTATGATGATAATGAGTTCATGGATGAAGAGATCTTGGAGGCTTTGCATGACAATCCTTTTCATCACCAAAAAGAGCAAGTGTTTTCTCTCATGGAAGAAAAAGATGATGTATATTGTCTTGATGTTCATAAAGATTTCCCACAGGAGACAATTCTTGCAACAATACAACAAGTTGATCAGCCAAATGTTAAAGAAGATATTCAGCATCCTTGTGAATCTTTAGGAGAGAAAGAAGACAATTATTGTGTTATCAAAAGAAAACAAAAAGTACTTTCTCCTCTGTCTGAAGATGAGATAGATCAACTCTTGAAAAGTCATATTATAGTCCAAGCTAAAGCAGGTTTTCCGTGTTCACATAGTCAAGAAAGTGTTGGTAAAACTTCTTCCATTTTTGAAAATGAAAATCTAAGTTTAAATGAGGACAATCCTAAAACTAGATTTATAGATCATCATGAAGAAAGACAATCTCCTTTTTCAATGTTCATATTTGATGAAGTTTCTCCTGAACCTGATTTGCCTAAGTATGATAAATATGAAGATAATTTCGATGAGGAGTTTGATGAAACTATACAGGAAATTGTTGTGAATAAACCAATTTATGATGATGATTCCCTGCAAGGAGATCAACTAGCAGATACTATTGTTTTTCATGAAGATGATAGGGTTGTCATGTTTGATTATATTGAAGAATGTTTCTTGTTTGAGTATGACTTAGACTATAAATTTGAGGAGTGTGAACCAGAGAGAGACAAAATGCCAGAGATTGAGTCAGAATTTCTCATGCTTGAGGAATTTACAGCCAATACTCAAATAGCAGAAGGTTATACTTCCCCATGCTTTCCTATCGATCAACAACCAAATGTTCTTTCAGATTAGAATGAAGGGAGTACTTGTATTTTTGCTACTGGATCTCAAGACAGGTAATGCTTCAGCATTTTCAAGATCCCTTCGATAGTCTTTTTCAATCATTGGAGAAGATGAATGTTGTTTTGTTTGTTAGCAGAAGCTTTGGTTTCAGTTTCTATCATGAGTTGCCTACATGTACATCATGCTGCACGCTCGAGGAAAGTGAGAGCAAAACTTCAGTAAGTAGCCATCTCCTGGATTGGTTACATTGGAAGGATCATTTCACATAATCAACAATTGTGCAGCAGATTAGAGTAGGTTGGTATCATTTCAGTTTGATTTTATTTTATTTCCAGTAAGTGTTGACAGAATTCATCAAGGTTTGAAGACCGAGGTGAAGGCCCTAAGGCTTTGATGATCTATTAGTGTGGGTTTAAGTTTGCAATGTGTTTTTAGTTTCAATTTTAATTTCAGTTTACAGATTGGACTCCATTGCCCAATGGATAAGGCACTGATCTACAAATTCAGAGGTTTTCGGTTCTAGACATCTCCTTCAGAGCTATCTTCCCCAGCTGGAGCCGATGTTAGCACTGGTATTTGCATCCCACCCATCCCGCCTTATTATACTTTGCCTTCAACTCATCTCCGTCATTATCATTGACCTCGCTTCGTTTTTAAACCATTTTCACCTTTTTTCCCAAGGGTGCCCAAGTCATCATTGTTCACAAGCACCAAACCCTCATTTCTTGTCCCACTGAGCTAGAGTTTGCTATGGAAATGAGACATTTGAGAAGAGGAAGCATAAGGTAGGTCATATCATTAAGTATGAGGTAATTTCAGCTCATAAACATCATGGCTCCATCAGTTTTTGAGAAGTCATTCCAAGAGTCATGTCATTTGCCACTCATAGGGTCGTTTTTTCTTCAAAATGTGTTTTTGACCACACAAAGATGAATTCGACAAAAGTGAGAGAGGTTTTTGTCCATCATAAGTCAAGCAAGAAAAATGTCCTTCAGGTTTTACACAAGTGTCATGGTTTTAGAGAAATGTCAAAAACACAGGTGCCACAAGAGAGTTGTTGCACTTCTAGAGTGACCTTGGAAAAATCTAGTTTTCTCATATCTAGATTGTCCAAATAAGTTACTTGATAATTCAAAGAATAACTAGACAAAGAGAGATTTCCAATGAGCTATCATGAGCTCAGTTTGGAGTTGAGGAAGGCATCCAAAAGTTTCCTGCAACAATACTTTGCATTTCTGCACCCTCATTCGGCACCATTTGACCAGTCTTGGTAAAATCAACTTTTGACAACGCAAAGAAACTACAATCATAAAACCAAAGGTACATTTGGAAAGTAGATAGGATAAGCTTTCCAACGAGCTATCCTGGTCCCAATTTGGCTGTCAGGAAGGCCTCCAAATGTGGTCTGAAAAAAGGTGTTGCACTCGCGTTGTGCGTTCAAGAGGGACGCTACGCGTTCAGCTGGTCCAAAAACACCTCTGTCAGCCTATTACTTCACCATTTCATGCTACATATTTGCACAAGGGTTCTTCAAAGCTTCATTTACCAGTAAGTGACCAAGTCACCCACTCTTTGATGTATCATCTTTGCTTCAAGTCAATTTGAACCTACTTCTAAAGAAAGAAACCCTAATGTTTAATAAAATCTAATTCACTCCCTACAAACTAATCCATAAAATTTCATGCTCTCTCCCTCACATCCCTAAAATCATTCCCCCATTTCCTTATCCCCATTCCCTAAACAATCTCATCCCTAATAGCCCTAAGTCCTAGGGTTTTCACTAACCTAGATGTTGTCGACAAATGTTGTTGCCCCTAGAGACAGCCTAGAGTTGCCATAGACCAGTGCCTAGGACATCTTATCATAGCAAGGAGCATGTAATATAACTTGGGTGTCAATCCAAAAGCTCTCCTGCTATCTCTTGTAATACAAGGAAATTAATTTAAATGGGACCAGAACTTACAGAAACTGTCGCAGGGAAAGTAATATTGCAGAGACAAGATGCAAAGCTCCAACATGGAAGCATCAGACAGTTAAGAGACAATTTATTGTAAAGAGGGCCGATTCAAATAATATGCCACAGAAATCAAATATCAGAAGGTGTATACGGTGAAAGAAATATAAGAAGATATTAGTTATCTTTGGTCTGATACCCAGATACACAATAGAACCATATATGGGCTTATCAATCTAAGAATCCATACATGACAATGGCGTTTTAAAAGCACCCTCCCAAAGCAACTAATATAGCAGAAAGATGGATGAAATGCACATGAAACAGTATATCATGCCTGAGCCATATTTAAAGCGCTTGACTGATCTAAGTATGGGTATCAACTAGGATAAATCCTTACCTAAAATCAGTGAGTCACTCGCATTCCAGTACATGATACAAGAAGATGGATAAAATGAAATGTTGTATTAAACACATGAAAGGAAGTTACATACTGTGGGATACCAAAGACCAAAATCCTCTAATACAGATAGAACTCCTCCTCACTGAGACCCTACAAGCTCTGAGCCTTCATACAAGAGCTTTCACAAGATGTATACAAAAATGCCTTTCACTGCACAATTCTCTGATAAAAATCTGGAACCCTTACAATGTCCTTCCTCTGGGTTTTTATAGAGGAAGAAGAAGAAACTAATAAAAGAAGTAGGTAGAGACATTTAATTTCCCTAATTAAGACAAAATGGCGGAAACATTCGCGCCCATACTGTTGAATGACTAGGTAATATTTTCTGTACTTGATAATCTGCTTGCAGGAATAAATGCACTGGGTAGAAAATCTCTTCAAGAACCCAGTATAGAGCTACATCCATAGGAACATTTTGTCCTTTGCTGAAGCAAATTCGGCCAGAATAAAACCTTGAGAGCATTGCTTTTTGTGCTTTTGTACTCTCTGCCTTCTGAACCCTGAATTAGGATTTAAAATCCTCAACGTTGGACGCTGTATCCCTTGATTTTCAACTGATACTCTTTGCCGCGATATAAATGTTTTCATCTACTAAAATCCGCCTTTTGAATTACTCTGAGGGGTTTGATAGATTTATATCCTGCTTCATTAATGAAAGTCATGTCACGGCAACTACCCAGGGCTTTCCTTCATCAATTCTTCCTCTGCAAGCCGATCCTTGGATGCATTTTCAACTTCTGTAATGGAGGCAGAGATTAATGGCGATTTCTCGTCGCTGTAACCTGCAAAACCCACAAACATGTTAAAGAAAACCGGACACAGGGACGATGACGTGGAGGGATCCATGGTCATGGTGGTGCAGACTTGTCGAAGTGGTGAAATGGGGCGGGGTCAAATGGAAATGATGCTGCAGACATGGCGGAACGGTGGAATGATGCAGGTTGGCGGAGGCTTTTAACGTAAAACATTACAATATAACCTATGAACGGAATGTGTGCATGGTGGAGGAAAATGCGATGAACACGTGGAGTAAGTGACGTGGGGGAAACTTGATCAACAACCGGTCACACAAATGATCTGGGCCAAACGATCACAGGACGAGATGAACGGTCCAAAAAGCGTTGGAGAGCGATGGAGTGGCGGGCCCGGGACATTGTACGCCTAGATTAATATCCGTGCAACTTTGAAAAGCAACCACCGTTGGATGAAGGCCCCCAGATCTGACGGCGATGCTGGATTCCGCTGCGTGACTTCAGTCGAGCATTAACGCGCGGGGGCGGGCAGTATTGAGGCCGTACTCTGGGACACTTGTCACGCAACGTATGGAATCACTGGCCTAATGAGGAATACCGCCTGCCTTGGATAAGTGGTGCGGAAAAAACCGGCTGGTTTTTGCAATGGGTGCAGGCGCGGGGACCACCAGGGCGGGAAAGATGTGGTACGTCGATTTATGGTTTGATCTAATGGATAGTGGATGGGGTATGAGCACGGCGTTGATCAGCAGAAACCGTTCGATCTTGTACAGATCAACGACTAATATTTCGCCCGACACGCATATTTGATAGCGCCCTCAAGGTTTAGCATTAGGTTCCGGCTCGCAGTCATGTGGAGGAAATGGCAAAGGGGTTAGGGCCGAAGGGACCAGGCCTCAAATATTTTCAAAAGTGGGTTTTTAGCTTTACAGAATATAATTTTGGGGGCAAAGGAAATCAACGATAGGCTTTAGAATGGATTCTCGAGTCAAAGAGAAAGGATCGAAGGGGTTTAAGAAAGATTGCTGGTCGAACCTCAACAAGGAACTGATTATGATCAACACTAGGCTCCCTTCACATTCCCATTTCCTTCATATCCACAACACTTCCCTTCACCTCATTCACCTTCACCTCACACTGACCCTTCTTCTTCACCTTTTTACAACCCTTCGTCATCATCACATCATGATTCTGAGTCATTAAGTAATGATGAGGACATTGAGGCAAAATGGGCTAGTTTGGCTGAGGTTGAGCCATTGCCCAAAACTTACCAGAGAGGCTATAGGCATGTGTTTGCTTCATTTGGAGTGAAAGGGGCCCTGCCTTCTTCATCAATACAACAGGTAAATAAAGGTAAGGAACAAGTGATAGAGCCACTGATTCATGATGAGTAGGACAATCATGAGACAGAGCAAGAATTTCAGTTGATTGACCTAGGTGAGGAGGATGAAGGCAAAATCACCAATGAAGCAATTAAAGGTAAAGAGGCTGAGATTAATGAGCTCCAAAATAATCTTGAGAGGGCCAAGTATGTGATTCACTTCCTTGAGCAAGAAAATCAGCAGCTGAAGACCAAGCAAGCCATCAATGAGGTAACATGCATCAAAGAACAAAGTGAGACAGAAAAGGCTAAAGCCTTGCTTGAGGAAACATTGGAAAGGTTTGGTGAACTTGATGATGAGGAGGATAAGCCTCCAAGACAGAGACCAAGGACTAGAGGGCTGAAAAGATCTCTAGCCCTAGAGAGACAAGGGAAAGCTGAGCTAGCAGACCAGCTTGCCCTAGAGATCAATGAAAACAAAGAGGCATGGCTTGAGAGGGTCAACCAACACTTGGAGCAGCTCTTGGCCAAGGCTCAAAAGGACAATGACATTCAGAGAAAGATGGCAAAACATTATTCCATGAGGAGCAAAATTGCAAGGGTCAAGCTCAAACGAGCCCATGCAAAAATTCAAGCTTTGACCAAGCAAGAGAAGAAAGAGAAGTTGGACATAATTACATAGGTGTCACTTCATGATTCAAACATTAAATGATCAAGTACCCTCACAATTTTGACAAGTTTTGGCAAAATTTTGCATTCTATGAAAATTCTGTGTTTTTGAGTATTTTTGCACACAGAAATTTTCCTAAATGCATAGCAACCTGGACGCTATGCTCTTTTTTGCGACCTCCAAATCACAAATGGCCACTACCAACAGGTTTGTATTGATGAGGAAATCAACCCTAGAAAGTTTCAGAGTTTTTCGAGGAGAACTGGTCCATCAAAAGCTCAAAAAACCATCAAAATTTCATGTTTCTGCCTCTAAATCTTCCTGGTCGCTGCGCGTTTACCAGTCTTGGGAGAACAAGTTTTTTACAAGGAAAATGAGCATCATTTTGCAAACTGGAGGTAGTTTTGGAAAATAGACTTAAAGGGCTTTCTAATGAGCTATCATGGAGCTGATTTGGACACCGAGAAGGCACTCAAAATCAGCCTTGAACATAGGTCAATTTTTCTGCCTGGACGCCACGCGTTTCACAAGAAAAATGTATTTTACACATTCTTCAGAAATTTTTGAAGTTTCACTCCAGTTTGACTTTTACTTTAGGAAATGAGGAATTTACTTATGTAAATGGTCAAGATGAATGTAAATATCATGTTTTTACTTTTACCTAGGGTAAATACATTAGGTAAGTCAACCATTTGAGGTGTTATGAATCAGTTCATTAGAGATAGGAATGAGTCACTTTTCTCATCCTACACTCTAGCTATCAGTTAAGCTTTTTATGTAATATCTCCCTCATCTCATGAATTCGACCGCTATGGATGAGTGGAGGTATTTTTGAGGTCTATTTAACTCAGATCTTCACAGGAGTCAAGGGTTGGAATCAGTTTCATTTTGCTTTGTGGATCAAGAAGACTTTGTATTCAGTTTTGGCCATTAATACAAGAGGATTTGCAGCTATATTTATGGGATACCTGTGGTATTAAATTTCCTTCATTGTTTTCTCTTTAGTTACATATGTGTGAATGTATTGTTCATTTCCTTTCCATTTCTATGATATGATCTTTTATAAGTGTGAGATTCAAAATTCATGCTAGTCATGCTTTGTTTTGGATAACTGGTCATAATTTGTTTCATGTCTTCTGTCTGAGAGAAATTCTTTTAAGCTTCCCTCAGCCTTCTTACATTTTCTAAACCATCCCATAACCATTTGCCTCAAGTGATTGACATTGTACCTACCTTGCCCCATTCATCCCTACAACCCTTTTTGTCTCTTGCCCTGACCTAGCCTTTCCTTGATCTATTTTCATTATCTACTGATTTACCCAACCAAACAAAAAATCAAAACAACCCCTTGTACTCATTATCTAGCCTGAAAACCCTAATTGCTCCAGCCCTCCTGGCTATGATCCTTTTTGGAGAGAGCCCTCTCCGGCTTGATAGCGCTAGATATCAAGTCAAAAGCTTGCTTTGTGGATACCTCTGTTGGGATTCCTTCCTCAGCCTTGGGAATATGGTGGAGTGATAACAGTACCCACCATGTCACCCTGACTAGTGTTGCGCTACCTCTACGCTGCTTTGGTTGGGCCCGCGTCACCCTGGCTAGTGCTGCGATAGCGTCACCCTGAATGGACTTACGCAGCCTCTAGGCAGTCTTCTGTGTGGTGCTGGTTGGACTCTATACCTCTAGCTGGCCTCTGCTCTGCCAGTACAATTTGCCTCTTTGTTGTTGTATTCTCGGCCTCATATCAGATCATCCCTTGTCGATCTCTACCCCTCACTGCACTGCAAACTCACTTCGAATTCCTCAGCAAACTTGCCCCATAAGTTCGACTTAGCTTTAGTGCTCTGTGTTATCGCCTGTCACCTCCACCTACCTACAGTTAGCGGGAAAAGCCTTTAACCCCACAAGGTGTGGTTGGTGGCAAGGAACTCAAAGAAGGGGCTGTCACACTAATCCCGACTCTCTCCGTTTAAGCTGTCTCCTAGGTTAGCTATGGGGGGTGGTCCGTAAATGGAAAACTAAGTTAAAAGATGTGATTTTCTAGGAGAGTTGTTAGAGTTAAATAGATTATTTCTTAAGATTTATAAGCAAAAAGTGAAATGAGCAATAACCATCAATACATAATTTAAATAAGCATAAAGCATATGAAAACCAGTGCCTTCAAAGTATTTCTCTTTGAAATGAAAATGTATTTGCTTAAATGAAGTAAAATGCTTTCAAATGGAAAACAAAAATAATCCTAAAAAGTGAAACAAGAAAATGTTATCACAAGATATTGTAAATGCTTTCAAGATAAATAGATTTATAAATCAAAGCATGCAAAACTATCTTGCTCATAAGGAAACAATTAGTGTTCTACTTTGGAGAATGTAAATGAAATAGAAAAACTCAAATGTTAGACCAAGATAACAACATGCAATTAAATTTGCAACACCAAATAAGGGTACTTGCTAATGAAACAAGATATATCAATCATCCATAAGCATAATGACCATTAAAATGACAACATGTAATGAAGTTGCAAAAGTAAGCAAATTTCCAGGTACCATAGAATTAAACTTGTTGCAAAATTTAAGAAATTAAAATGTTTGCATCCGAAGTACTTCTTGAGATAAGATTTCCATGTGAAACTTTAAACCATCAAGATAGCAAAAAATTTGAGAAATTTGCAAGTAAATGTGATGAGATAGTTCTCTTGGTTTATTTTATTAGTTAGTTCTAAAGAAAAGTTACAATTGAACTCTAATCCTCAGACCTCACCCTCGCCCAAATATTTGGATCTCACAGTGAGGAGTCCATAGAGGTAGAGGGTCCCTAAAATGTCTATTCAACCAACTTAAGTTGGATGTAAATTTTAGTGATGCTTGGGGCATGTAAGATCTAAAAGTAAATTAACATGAAAATGAAAATTCAACTTCAACTTGAAATATATTTGCTTGTCATGAAATAAAATGTAGTTTTACTTGATGCATCAAACTTAAGATTGTAGAGTGCGCTCAATGGTGAAGCATAAGCAAATTTGAATATGATTTCAAGCTAAATAAGCTCAAGTAAAGATGCATGCATATTAAAAAATCTGAATTTGATATGAAAGTAAATGCTCTTCAAACTTGTGGTAAATCAAAGTGAATAGCTAGTGAAATGAATGAAATGAATGAAATGCATGGTTGTGTTAATTGACCAATTAGATGAGATGCATGCAATTTAAAGAGATCAACAAATCACACCACAAGTCCTCTCCAAAAAATGGAGAGATTGGGATGCCAATGGGTAAAACCCACACTCCCAAAATCAAAAAATTTATTGGTTGTTAGAGGTAAGAGACTATGAAGCCTCCTACAAGCTCAAGGAAAACTTTTACAAATGAAACTTGAGGTGTAATATCCCAAAATACGGAAAATCTACAATGTTAGGAATATCTTATAATATTCCCAAATTGGAAATCCAGCAATACATGAACACAATATTGTAAACACAACAAATATGATCATGACATGAGAGGGATTAATATACAACCATCATTTTATTAATGGATCAGCAACAATGTACAAAGTATCATGAGGGACAAGCCACTCAAGCCATAAGAACAACTCTCCAATGATCAAAACAATAGATACATGAGATGCTGCAACTATATAGAATGCCGGAGAGCAGTGACTGCGCAATCTATATTAGTGTAGCTGCTGCAATAGATGTATATATATGAAAATGGCTGATAGAAACAAAAGAAATGCCCAACAATGAAGATATGGGCTCCAATACCAAATTTCTAGCCAACCCAGCAAGGATTGCTAGAAATACCGAAAAACATACTATGTGACAAATAACCCTAGGGTTAATGTGCCACTGCAAACTGGATCTGATATGAAATGAGGCTATGACAGATCTGAAATGCTGATGTCCTCCTCCAATGGTATTTCTGATTAGAAGGCTGGTCCCTCTACTCAAAAATAGACCCTCCTGATGAGCTCAATGAACCCTCCCAGCAAATGCCTCCAAAAATAACGCAGTTCAGGATGGTGACTGCGCTGTGAGGGATAGCAGATGGTTGGCCAAATGCCAAAGATGTAGAAATATGCCGGAGAGTCCTTCTTACTGATCCTCCAATGAATAGACAAACTCTCCACTGAAAACAAGCCCAGAAATGACTCTAAGAGATCCTCCTTTGCTGCACCCTGCAACACAACCCAGCTCTAAACAGAAACGGCGTTGTAGCTTAAGGAGGTAGCTTGGCCAAAATGCCGGAATGAGGAAATCTAGCCCAAAGAACCTCTCCTTCCCTGAGGATGAGGTAGGGATTCCCGACCAGGAACACCCTTGTGCTAAACAACACTGCAACCCTGCTAAACAACAAGAGGAAGCAAAGTCTAAACAGACCAAAGAAAATAATAATCCAAACATGAATACAATGGCTATCCTCCTCTCCATATATAGCAAGTGCTTCTCTCCATAATGGGTCCCATCCATATGTGCCACCTAGCTCATGCAAGTTGTCCTCCATTAAAACTGCGCAGTTCATCATGGAGATACAATATTTTTAGACAGTGCATGTGGACTTGGTCAAATATGACTGAATCAACATGATCCAATCCTGTTCACACCTGTAAGTGCTCAATCCAGCTACTTATTCTTCCCCTTTTCACATGAGGAATGTTATTTTCCCTTCTAAAGAGGTTAATGGGCCTCCCTACCCATTTTGTTCATCTACCAAAAGATAACGCTAACTATAATGTTCCTTTTAGCTTGCAGCTAAAATTTGGGAACATTACATGAGGTCTTAGACTTATCCTTGATGAGAAATTTCTGCAATATAAAGACTCAATAGAAATCAGATTTTTACAAGTGAAGAAGAAAGGCTAAGCCTCCTCAATGCTCACGGCCAAGAGAGAGGGAAGAAGCCACAAAAGGAACTCAGCCTTCCTCAAGGAAGCTCCTTAACTACCCACGACCAAAGGAAAAAGAGAGAGTCCTCCTCGTTTGACATTAGAGCTCAATGGTCCTACAACAATTTGTTAATAGTTTCTTTAAGGTGAATCCCACAAGTTGCTACAAGAAAACAAGTTAGAAAAATAAGGCTACAAAAAATCAACTAAGTGTTAGACAAAGAAAATCACAAAATATTTCACAATACTTTACAAAGGGCTAAACCAAAGAGGATGAGTAAACTCTCCTCTTTGTTTAGCCATGCTTAAGCTCTTTAAATAGAAAAATATGATCCACTGACGCACAATGAAAAGTTAAATATTTTTAAATGATTGCATGCATACAAACTATGTCCAAACGAATCCCTGCAAGACACTTTTTCGTAAGATAAACAATGAAAATCCAAATAACAAATGAGAGTTCCTTTGAAGGTGCTTCAAGAGTGGATTGGTATCCCAAAGACTTCCCCTCACGCTTGATCCAAAAAGAATTCTTCTATAATACTCAAGTCACAAATTAGTCCATGTAAATTTAGATAAGCAAACAATGAATTGAAACTTCTAAAAATTTATTTGAAAATAAACTAAAACTTTCAAGCTCTAGAGCCTACTTTCAAATCAAATGCTAAACAAGATAGTTGTGCGCTAGCAAATTCACAAGAATACATGGAAAATGAAATAACTCAAAGCATAGAAAATATTATACCAATAGCTCCCAATGCACCATGCTCCAAAAAAGGAACACCCATGAATGGACTCCCAAAGTCTTTTTATTGGTATTCTTGAAAAGTGTAGAAAGTAGCAGTGTTTCTGCAAGCACAATAGCTCGTATCCAATGATACAATATGAGAGCCCATGACTCCATTATATAGAAAGTCAGGAGAAAATCCCAATGAAGAACCATATGCCAAGTGGTGAGAGGGAGGAGATCTCATGGAAAATTCGAATTTGATATGTGGAGTTCCATTGTCAAGTGTAAAAATCGGATTCTGGCAAGTGGACATCATTTTCTTCTTCCCTTATGTGCCAAATTCGAATTTTATGATGGACTGACAAGTGTATATGGGTGGTTGCTCATGTGGGGACAATTTCCCACAAAAATATCCACCAAATATTCTCCCAAATATGCACTAACTTCACAAATTCGAATTTCCAAGTAAGAAGCTCCCATTTAATGCCGGAAATTCAATTTTATTTGAGCACGTCTTTTCTTTGATTTTAGGAGTCCACATCACCTTGTGACTTCACTTTAACTCCTTCATAATTTTCCACCTCATTTCCACCTCATTTAACATGTTTGGATATTTATTTTTCTCCATTTATTTAATTTCTAGCTTAATTAATTGCTAGATTTCCTATTAAACTTAGGAAAAGTGGGTTTTAAGGGTTCAAAACACATTTTTAACCCCTCAAAGTGTGTCATAGTAGAAATTTGAGGGTGAGAGGTGTAATTTTGATTACTCATACCCCATACAACTTCTCTAGGCAACACTTATTACAATTCAATCACAATTTTCATTGTAATTTTCGACTTGCGGGAAATCTAAAAAATTAAAAAATCACTACCTAGACCTAACCAAATTCCACGGAATTTTTTGTGTGATCTAGTATGGTAATATACATTTACTCTAGACACTAAGAATCACCCAAGGCCTCACCATCAAGCAGTACTCTGGCTTTGGGGTAAAATTGGAGGAAAAAACTCAATTAATTATTAACTCCTGGTAGGGAGATGTAATTAACCAAGTAAAAAAAAAACCTCCCAGAGTAATACTCACTTGTTGGCAAGGTCCCAGGCTACCTAGGCCTGTTACAGACTCAATACTGAGTCAAAACTCGTCATTACTAGCATCACTTATTACAATTCCCCGTAGGGCGTGGAATCTGGGTACAAGAGAAAGATGATGAGAAGTAGAAGTAGAGCTTAAAAACTTTGTTGAACTGATGATATCTGATGGTACATGTGTCCTCTGGTTCATCCTTGGGTATGGAGTCTTCTCATTATCATCAGGTGCCACTCCAGTGGTCAACACTCTGCAATTGTGTGTGTATCCTCCAACTAACCCCAAGCCCTTCCTTTATACTTTTCTCGTTGGGAAACCAACGGCTGTGATCTAATCTGTTATCAACGGTTGAGATTAAAAGAAAGCTTGATCCACGTCACTTAGAACAATTCACCACATGTGTAATTTAATTCACTTTAATTTTTTAATTGTCCCCAATAAAAAATTTAATTATTTGAATAACTATTACACTAGATGGAATTTCTCCAAATGCTTTCTTGGTCTTGGAGATCTCGTGTGTCTTAGCCCCTCCAGAAATTTTTGGAGCTAGAGCACACCCAATGCTACCCCAAAATCTCAACACTTATGAATTGGTAATGGTCAACATATACAAATCAAAACCTTGTTTGAGTACATGCAAACCAGAACCCTAATTTCTATTATAAAACTTACTCGTAAGTTAATCTTCAATAATATGACTTAACTACACTTACATATAATATTATAGTTATAAGTATCACAAACAATACTTGAGAAACATCTATTATACCATGGAATTTAACCTATCTCAAAATGGATATAGGCCTTGCATAGGTTTGAAATTTTAGGGAAACATAATTAGGTTCTCAAGTTTGCTACTAAGGCAGATGTCTTGGCATTACACACCTATGTTGAAAGAGGATCTCAGCTTGGATGTTGTATAGCTACCTAATGATGTTAGTATGCATTTTGATTGTTTCCATTGTAAAATAGTATATGTGCTTTATTGAAAAGAAGAAGAAAAGAAAAAAGGTAGCTTGAGTAGCAGTTCTATGTGCAGTTTCATTTAAATGCTAGCAAGTATTATAAATGAACAGATTGCCATTGAACAACGAACGCCCAATGTTACCAAATACCTGAGGTGCTAAAGGAGTAACACATGAAGAGGGCATTGGTGACAAATCAGGTGAACAATTTTCATGGTTTCTTTCTTGTTGATCAAAATTGGGACTGGTATCTTGCTGCATCCTGTTGTTTCGATTACCAAGGTTTACATTCTGCAGACATCCAGAAGTGAAAATTTGTAACAATTCAATAACTGATCAATGATGGAAGAAATGAAGAGTGAGCATTTGTTACAGCAATTCCTTCCCAGTTTCTATATTTATTTACTAAACATTTATAAATAACTCTTCATTGCAAGGATCATATGTATAGACAAACAATTTTAAGAACCAAAATTAACCCTTGCTAATTTGGCAAGAATTATCATGAATATGGTTAGATGGTTGCCTGTTATAGACAATAATAAAGTAACAGATACACAAATAACACTATGAAACGAAAAAATGAAAACCTGTCCACTTCAAAAACAAATGGTTATGAAATCCTACAAACCAAGATACATTCAATGGATATTAATGTGATTACCAATAATATAGGTTATGAGAAAATCAGTAAATATACAGTGTAGCAATGGGAGGTAACTTTACATAGCTGTTGGAACATTTCACCCATGTGTCGTTTGAAAACAAAGCGTGTTTAATGAACATTACCATCAATGCAATCACAACTATTTTGTTCTCCTGGCTATCAAAAGATCTTCCATTTTTATGGCCTTCTGTGAAATGTTTCATGTAGAAATTTCCCAGCAAACGTAACTTTCAATGCAAAATGGAAATTTCACCTCTTTTCTAGAGGTTTCCTGGATCTTAATCCTGTGGAATCTTAGCCTTAAGGCTGTTGTGAAATATAAACAAAACAACAGAAACAACGGAATATAATTCAACTCTTAACAGCCGCAATCCATTAGGCAATTCAAGAGAAGATACCAAAATGTTCTAATAAGTTTCATCCTCCTAGGGCAATCTTATCATGCAGATAAATTGTAGATTTAAAGCACTTATAGCAGCTGTATATACAATAGCAAATATTCCCTTATAGTCTTCAATTATAACGTTAAATCACTTAACACGTTCATCCTTAACTTGTCAAATCAACAAGACATAGAGCTGGAAATTTCAAATCATGAAGAATATATAAGGCTGAAAATCATATCTGCAATTTACAGAAGTACTGAACAGCTGGAAACTTCATTAATATGGGTAAATATGGAATTCATATACATCCCATAGCCTTATCCCAAGGTTAGTACAATCCTATAAAACCCTAGCTAGGGAAAACAATGAAAATGTTGGCTAAACCAAGGAGATCCAAAAATCATGTATCACACAAACATGTCCTCCAAAGCAAGATCTATCCTTTGTTTCTTCACTTCACAGAGTACAACCAAGAGTTACATATCAAAACCCAAATATCCAAATCTCTGAAGTATGAAACCCTAACCCTAGTCTTCAAGATGCTCCAAGAACCTCAATAAACCCTAGTGACTCCAATAGAGAGAGATCAAGTGCACAAGAGGATCCAAGAGATAAAACAAGTGATGTGTTGCTCTTGGCCACATCTCTACACAAGAATGAACAAAAATAAGTGATGAAATGAATGAATGGTGAAGCACTCACTTCTTCATCTACATATATGAGAGGTAAGGGAGGCCAATAATACATAAGCGGGCCTATGCCCTTACAAGAAACCTACAGTAACACATGTACACTCTCACATGTGAAGGACTACACTAAGGAAACACATGCAAAGGTCCAAGGTAATCAAGGCTCCAAATGCAAGTGGGAATGACAGTGTGTCTCCATCACTCCTACAAGCCTCCAAAGACTCCAACAATCAATCCATGTACTCCACTGGGTTTACTACTCCTACATGAACATTGTTGCAACCTGGGAATCCTTGAGCCAACTCCAAAGCCTCTGTGCAAGTCTCCAAGATACCATGTGTTGTTTAGGGCTTGTTACCCATCTCTATACATGGGTAACTCTAGGAGAATTCTTTTTCCTATATTGCGACTTGCTAGCCAATAGCCTTACCATGATCCACAGATAGCTATCCTCAGATGTCTCTCATCCATTCCAGCTAGTGCATTCATTGATCTAGCCTACTCATCAGATAAAGGTGGGTCATCTATTGTGAGGTATTTTAACCAATTTTTCATTCAAGTGATTTCATTTAATGTTTAAGGAATTCTAGTATGGATCACAAGTTGAAATTGGATTATAGACAACTATTGGTTGTGTACTTCTTCCCTGTAATATCCCGAATGGGAAAATTTAACATATTTTCGGAATTTCAACTCACAAATGTTTCAGACAAAATTTCATTCAATTAACAGAATATTTCCATGCCAAATATAACCAATAGAGTTCAGCAACACAACAATATGACAAGTAGAAAATGATCTCAGCTTTTATTATAATAGATACACTGGGGTTACATGCATATACAACCAAAATCGCTGAGATGAGAAATTGGACTCCAAGATGATCTGCTCCAATGCTACACAACCGCTCCACAAAACTGACATGAACTGCATTGCTAAGCTCTCCTATGAATTCTGGATGAGTTCACCAAGGGGAGATGGTTACTCGCCCATTCTCACTGAATTACCCGAGGGTTTCCGTTATGGGGCTACAATGAAGTAGAGAATCGGGATCTCAAATCTCTCATACAAAACAATGTTCAAATCCAAGATGTCCCCTAATGGCCTTCTCCTCTTCTTTTTATAAATGTGATGTACCCCTCTAGAACCTCCTATTTATTATTATTTTAATCATGGAGCAATTTTCCCTCTTTTTATTTCAATTAAACATTCTTTGTAATGTGGGAAAATGGTAAATTGGCCACCATATTCTCTCCGATCACTGAAAGCCACTTCTCAACATCCCATCATATATATATATATATATATATATATTCTCATTTTGGTTCCAACGAGACATTACACTGAGGTGTTCCATCAATTAATCCTCTGGGAATGCCACCTCGAGCATAATTAATTAAGTCAGGCCCCATAAGAATGCAATTTTTTGAAAGTTGTCAGAATGCAATGGAACGAAAGGCAAATTGTGCGGGTGATGGAATATGTCAAATGAATGCCATCGAATCCCATAAAACTCCTCAAAACTCCCTCAGAACCCTAGATGTCATAAACTTGCTCTCATGATATGACCATCCCGTGCCCTGGAAATCCACCCTGGATGTACTATGGAGGAAAATAAAAATATGGGTATATGACAAATCCTCCCACCCCAAGATTTTTTTCCCTCAGGCAATCCGCACCTGTCCACTATAGAGGCATCTAAAAATTGATACCAGGATTCCATATGAACCACTAGACCACGTCATGCCTCCAAGCAATCCAAACATGACTAGATCCCATGCCCATCTCTACCTCAACCTACTACCAATAGACCCACCTAGATCCCAATGCCACCATGGCCAATCATCGCCCAAGTCCCATGGCTTGGACTTTGATCTTTCTCTAGATATAGCTGCTGCTCCATCGAGTGAATACCAACTCATCACCTCTCTCCAATCCAACCACTAGCATAGGCTGAGGTCAATCCCACTCTGCTGATGTTGGGCTAGTGCTACTCAAATACTATTGAACTGTCGATCTACATCTCACTGCTCATTGAAACATGCAGTAACCCTCTCATCTAAGGGCTCCTGTTGTACTGTGTCCCGAACTAAGGATGATACTCCATCAAAAGGATACCAACTCATGATCTCTCGCCAATCCATCCCGTGGGAAGGATAGAATGCATAGGCACTTGTATATATGATAAGTCCCCTATGTTGCACCGTGCCCCACTCACGCAACCCTGCCTGGCCAGTCAACAATATCCATCGAGAAAGCCCTGCCTCTCTCCCTGTAATGGGTACAAGTGGCCAAATTGTGTTGCAAGTCCTATCTATGTACTCCTGGGGAGGGCTACTCAGTGAAAGTACTGCAGCTCTGCCAGTTGCCTTTGCATCTACCCGCACCTCATCAATGGGTCGGCCCAAAGATGGATGCACCACCATCTCCAACAACTCCTCCCTCCTATGATTGGAAAAGCCATGCCCCTGTCGTCTACCAGCCTCCTGCAAAACTACCCTGTCAACCTCCAACACCTCCTGAGGACAAGTGTTTGCAAAGACTGCCACCCTGCAAGTTGTTTGTACATTTGTCTGCTCCTCATCAATGGTTGATCCCAAGGGTGGCTGCTCATCCTCCATCATGGGCTCAATATGAACCTCCAACTGGCTCTCCCCAAAAGGCACATCATCCTCCTCAGCTGACTCATACTCCACCATATCCTGCTCATGCTAAATCATCACTGGTGACTCATTATCCTAAATCTCTCCCATAGGGTCCACTGACCGCTCATCCCACACACCGGAATATAAATCAGGTCTACTATCAACAACTCCACATGACTCATGCTCCTCATATACATCCTCTTATGAACCCATGGACTGGTCCAAAGACGAATCCTCACCCTGAAATTCAGAAGGAATCTCCTCCTGCTCTACCTTTGCCATCTCCTCAGCATCACTCAAACATGAGTGGTCAGGTCTCCAAGGTTCCTTGCAGATGAAGCAAAGACCCTTCTCAGCTCATTCCTGCTACATGGTTGGTCACCATAAATCTGCTGCAACTCCTCCTGTGTCAACCGTCTCCTAAACAGTCCAATGTTTTGCTCAACTAACCTTTCGGCTAGTTCATAAGCAGCAGGTGAAACCAATAGTTCCTCCCTCCAAATGGCCAACAATTTAAACTGCAACCTCCTGCAATTGACATCATGGCCTCCCATACATGAGGACAAAATGGACTGCATGTGTGTTATGATTGTATTAGATGATGTTTCCTAATGTTGAAGAAGCATTGGAACATCTGCAGGATCAAATCGTCACTCCAAGTCAAACACGAGGTCATAAAATCTAACCAAGGCCATGACTTCTAGAATCTCTAGCCTCTTCCCAAAGGTAGCGCCCTCACTGTTATCCAATTCCTGAAAGGTCTCCACTATCAGTCTAAAGACTCTCCTCATAATGTCATCACTGTAGGGAGGTATAGGTGCGAACAGCATCATGATACTACTAAGACGAGTAAACTGGAAGTTTGGCACCTATACAAGGATGCTCCAAAAATTTGTGTTGTATGAGAGAAACAATCGCTGGTTGTAGAGCCCAAATCAAGCTCTTCCCATCTCACTGATGCACCTTGGAGAGGAGTGAAGCGAGTTCTACTAGTTTGAAAACAGATTTTGTGGTCACCCCCATGCATCTCAAATCTGTCCCAAGTGTCAAGATTGTGTATCCCATTTCATGTTCTCTTTGTGGCTGCTCTTGGTGTGGCATGGAAAGTACTCCCTTGGAAAGCGGTTTTTTGATTGATGTTGCTAGTTTATTAAGGGAGTTTATGACAGTTTCATCCATGTTTTGGTTTGATGAGTTCATCAAGTTGTTTCATACATGACTTCACTGACAAACTATTCACTTTAACATTTACAAAGCCATACAATGATAATGGCAGCTCATGACCACAAACAACTTAACAGTGATTTGACTTAATCAAGACTATGACCCAACTTAGGAAAGGCTTGACATCAATAAATAGAGGTTGACAATACACTGACAATGTAGCATATAATAGTCATGACAATGTAAATAAGGCTACAACAATATAACCCTAAAATGCCACCAACAGATACAATTGTCCCACACTCTCAAGCTTACGTATATTGTACTCATAATGCAAATCTAAACCTTAGCCAATAGTATGTACATAAAACTTCTTTGACACTTCACTCAGAAAATGACAGAACCATGCACAATTATTACCACACTCATTTGCATCATTTAATGAGAATATACATGACAAGAGTGATAATAGAGGAACCTGGCATAATATAAAGATGAAGTGTGATGTTCCTTCTTTTGGTGTTCCTTATGACATGGTTAGGATGGACTTTCAAAGTTGGAGGCAGACAGGTCACAGGTGCAAGTTGGTGTCATCATTGGGCCCAAGGGCTTTTGGAGGGGTTTTGAGGAGTTTCTATGAGGTATGATGGCATTCGCTTGGTATATTCCATCATCCGCACAACTTTCCTTTCATTTCGGTGCATTCCAACAACTTTCAAAAAACAGAGCTATTATTGGGACTGACTCAATTAATTACGCTTAAGGTGGCATTCCAAGAGGAGTACTTGACAGAACACCTTAGTGTAATATCTCGTTGGAACTGGAACAAGAAGATCGACAGGATGATATGGTTAGAGGTGAGTTTCAATGACCCGAGGAGACATGGTGGCCAATTTACCCTTTTCCCTCATTAAAAAGAATATTTTAATTAAAATAAAAAAGGGAAAAGTGTTCCATGATTAAAATAATAATAAAATAGGAGGTTCTAGAGGGGTCCATCAAATCTATACAAGAGGAGGAGGAGGCCATTGGAGGACATCTTGGATTTGATATTTCTCCTTATATGAGAGGTTGAGAACCTGGTTCTCTACCTCATTGGTAGCCCCAGGACGAAAACCCTCGGGTGATTTTGGTGAGAGTAGACGAAAACCCACCTCATCTCCTAGTGGATTCAGCCAGAGTTCAGAAGTGCAATGATTGGTTTCAGTTCAGTTTTGGGAGGGTTGCTGCAGCATTGGAGTAGATTCCTTGAGGCTAACTTTTCATCTCAGCTATATTGGTTGTATTTTCATGTAACCCAGTTTATCTATTATAATAAAAACTAAGAATATTTCCTATTCTTTGTGTTATGGGATTGCAATGCTCTATTTTTTTAAATTTTTACATGGAAATATTTTGTCAAGTAAATGGTAATTTTATGTGAAGCGTTTGGTTGCAAAAATTTTCCATTTGGGACATTACAGTGTTATTAGAGTTGTGCATCCTTCCATCCTGAGAGTTTCCTTGTCAATTTGTTGTATTCGTCAAAGCTATTCCTGGAAGTTGAGATAAGGTTCCTGAATTCATTGTGTTGAGCCAACACCAAGATTCTGTAATATCCCCATTTTTGGCGACACCTACAACAGGACCAGGTTGGTCTTCCAAAGTTAGGAGCAAACAGGTCACAGGTTCAGATTGGTGTTATCAGCAGGCTCAGGGGCTTTTTAGAGGAGTTTTGAGGAGTTTTCATGGTGTTCGGAGGCATTCGCTTGATATACTCCATCATCTAAGCAGTTTGGGTTTCGTTCCGATGCATTCCGACAACTTTCGGAAATTTGAGTTATTTATGGGCTTAACTCAGCTAATTATGCTCAAGGTGGCATTCCGGGAGGAATACATGATGGAACACCTTAGTGTAACAGCTCATTGGAACCGAGACGAGAATACCTACATGGTGGGGCAGTTAGACACAGACTTCAGTGACCGGAGGAGGCGTGGTAGCCGATTTACCCTTTTCTGCATTAAAAAGGAATATTTTATAATATTTTAATAAAAGGGAAAAGTGCTCCATGAATAAAATAATAATAAAATAATGCTCTAGAAGGCTCCAAGGGATCTATAAAAGAAAGGGAGGAGGCCATTGGGAGATATCTTTGGAGTAGATCATTTTTTTGTGTATGAGAGGTTTGAGGACGTGGTTCTCTACTTCAGCCGTAGCCCCAGGACAGAAATCCTCGGGTGATTTGTGAGTGTTGGACGGAAACCCAATACTCTTGAGGAGACTTCACTTAGAAGTTTCACCGAGCTTCAGAGATCGGCGTGAGGATCATCTAGATCTTCAACTTGGGCTTCATCATTTTCAGTGGGTTCAGTGTCAGCTGTTGCCGGAGGGAGAGTGCAACAGTTCAGTTTGTGGCCAGCGCCGTTCAGCAGCTTATCATGGTGCCCAGTTTTCTATCTCAGCTCTTTCTGGGTCAGATCTATATGTAAACCTCTTTTATTATCTATAATAAAAGCTGTGATTTTTCCCGTTCTACATGGTATTGGATTGTAGTATTTCCTGTCTTTTTATTTTACATGGCAATCTTCTGTAGAGTGAATGTTTATTTTACGGCAAATTGTGGTATTCAGTATTTTTCTGCATTTTTAGTTAAAATATCCCATCTGGGATATTACAGTGGTATCGGAGCTAGTGGTCTTGCCAGCCTGAGGGTTTACTTGCCAGATTACCAGAAAAGCCAACTTTACATTAAAACTTATGAGCCCTCGCACATCATTTTAAAGAGAGGCCGATTGTATTTTTTTTCTGGGGTCGTAAAATATTATTTGAAGAACCACATCATCCACACTGAAGCAGACCTAGCATTTCAAGAGGATGAATTCTGGAAATGTCTGGTCGTAAAATTTAAAAAGGTCGTATATCGAAGTGTAGGGCCATTTAATTTTATTAAGACGAAGGCTTTAGCTCGAATCTCATGTCTGAAGCCAACCACGAGCCATATTTGGCATAAGCCGTCAATTTTGAATTGTTGGCTGAGTGTTGGGCATTCAAACGACCAAGAACAAAATTGTAATTGCAGACGTTGCCTCTGTTAAATTTTGAATGGGGTCAGAAACCGTAATGCAAATCTGCCTCGTCATTATGGGGCCAAGGACATGTGCGTGGTTGTAGCTGCAACGTTTCACTGTAATGATGGGCAGTGCAAATACTCAGATATAGTGCATGCATAATTAATACTAATAGACAGAGCATAGTCTGAATATACGCTGGTGCAATCTGAGTAAAGAAGTTCGGTGAACCAATTCGAGTCACATTACAAAGATTTGCTGGGTGTTCTGCGTTGTCATAGTGACAATGTGCCAGAATGCGGAAGTCAAGTCATAATACAGGGCCATCATGGTGTGGACCGAGAGCAATTAAGGAATACGCTCTCCGGTGCCAAATTACATGAGGTTGTTGGTCGTAAAGCAAAAATTGTGGGTGAAGTCAATTGGGCCAAGCTCGAAGTCAAACAACAACAAAGCATTACGAAATTTTAGCGAGCTCTGTCTAACTCTTTGTCGTGTCAAAATTCCTATGAGAAATGGCCACACGAAGAATTTTATTTTCTGTGAGGGAATTAATTAAAGTGCGGGTGGCATGAAATTTTATCTGGTGGGTTGACCACTGCCGACAGCGAATCGAGAGCCAACTTGATTAAATTAGGCTTGGAGAAGTGCGAGACTCGTCTCTGCAGCGGGGCCGCATTTCCTTTTCTCATGAGCGTGAAGAACAAAGGCCAATTGCGTTAGAAAAAGGGATTAAAAATTTGGTGTTAGCAGTAACCATCCAAATTTCATTAAGCCAACGCTGCTAATAGATGCTACGGATGACGTGCGCATCCATCCCGAATTCGAAATTGGTTGTCATGTTGTTCCGACATCAAACCACCGACGGCCGTATTTACTTTTTCATCCAAGTAGTGACCGTGTCAGTGTCAGTGAAATCGCAGAGAAAATTAGCATTTGACTGATCAACAAAGAACTAAGAATTGTATCGTAGTGCTGGGGGCAGTGAATTGGAGGCGCGTGTCCACAGAATCATCGGCCGAGAATTTCTATACGGTGGTTATATGCGTAATAAGGGGATCATTGGCAAATTTAAATAGGTATCTCCTGTAGCTACGCGTGGACTCGGAACCCAGTAGCTGCGTTTAATTGGAGGATGGGGACCACATTTTGTGACCTTTAGGACCTGCCGGACGCGTTGCCTTGAGGGACAAACCCTTTTTATCTAAATTGTTGTACGTGCGGAATGAAGCACTTGCTATGGATATTACTCTCCTTTGAAAGCTGAGCATCATAATTAAAAGAAAATTATGAGGAGATACTATTGGTGGCTGCAAGAGGCGAAATAAATTAAGTGGTGGCCTCCATCCCTAAAAATGGCACTGCTAATGTCACATTGAGAAGGATATCTTGCTGCTTACATACCAGGTTCCATCTATCCTTGCCTTATACATTTATGTTCATAAGTTTAGAAATTCAAAGTGCATTTGGGGGCTAGTTCCAGCAAACAAACATATTGATGTTGGTTGTATAACATGCATGAGGGTGGTGTGTTTGGTTATGAGAATAATGAGCATAATATATCTTTGATTAAGAAATGGCTGAATGCATCATTGTAACCATCATTCCTCTGAAAATTAGCAAACTCAGAAAAATACATTAAACTCAAAAACAGTGACCGCATCTTTGGTTGGACCAGGGAGGGATTCCTAAATAGATTGATGAAAATGAAAATAGAAGTCGGTTCCTTGAACCACCATGCATCAGAAGATCAGAAAACCACGCAGAACCGCAGACCTCTTTCAAGAGAGATTTGTGCCATCCTTCAAAAAGGACAGCCAAAAGATTTGCAGGGAACATTGGAGATGGGTCACAAAATTTTTGCACTTGGGACAGATCTGAAACACATGAAGATGTCATGGAGAGTTTTGGCCAAACTAGAGGAGTTTAATGAACTCATGTCCACAATAGACCAAGCAGAGGGGAAGAAACTGATTTGGGCTCTAAAGCCTACTATGCTTTCTCTTATACAGCCCAAATTTTTGGAGGAACCTTGTGAAGGGGTCACACTTCCAGTTGCAGCTTGCCTTAGTAACATCATGAAATTGACCGCACCTATAGAGCCATATAATGATGATGTTATGAGAAGGATTATGAGGTTGATTGTAGAGACTTTTCAGGATTTGGACAACAGTGCAGGCTCTACCTTTGGGAAGAAGCTTGAGATTCTATGGAGTATGGCCACAATCCAGACTTATGTCATCATGTTTGACCTTGAGTGTGATGACTTAATCCTGCAGATGTTCCAATGCTTCTTCAGCATTAGGAGACATCATCCTGACACTGTCATAGCACATATGTAGTCCATTTTGTCGTCATGTATGAGAGACCATGGGGCCATTGGCTGAGAGTTGCAGACCCGGTTGTTGAGCATTTGGAGGAGAGAGCAGTTGGTCTCACCTGCTGCTTATGAGCTAGCCCAAGGGCTGGTTGAGAAGAATATTGGGCTATTCAGGAGACAGTTGACCAGGGAGGAGCTGCTCCAGTTTGGTGGGTCAGGCAGCAGAAATGAGCTGAGGAGGAAGGGACTTTGCTTCATTTTCAAAGAACCTTGGGGGCCTGATCACTCATGTTTGAGAGATGCAGATGAGGTGGCAGAGGTAGAGCAGGTAGACGTTTATTTTGTATGCCAGGATGAGGACTCTTCTTCAGATGAGTCCATGGGATCATATGAGGATGCTTCTGGGGAGCAAGAGCAGCCATGCAGAGAGGATGACAGTAGACCGGAGTTGTGTTCCAGTGAGCAGGGGGAGCAGTCATGGGACTCTATGAGAGATACTCTGGGTGATGAGTCACTTGTGACGATTTAGCCAGAGCAGCATATGATGGAGCCTGAGTTAGCAGAGGAGGATACTATGGACATCAGGCATGACATTTCCTTGGGTGAGGTCCAGATGGGCACCCACATTGAGCCTATGATGGATATGCGGCTAACATTGGGGTCAGCCTTTGAGGTGGAGCAGTCAGATGCACAAACACCGAGTACAGTGACAGTAGCTACAGATCCATATCCTCTGGAGATGTTGGAGGTTGATGAGATAGTTTTGCAAGGGGCTAGGAGACAGCAGGAGCATTACATTCCCGATGAGAGGGATGAGTTGTTGGAGATGGTGGAGCATCCATCTTTGGGCCGACACATTGATGAGGTACAGATAGATGTACATACAGTCGGTCGAGCTGCAGTACTTTCAGTGAGTAGTACTCTCCAAGAGTATATCGATGGGGCTTGCAACATATCTTGCTCACTTTGGCCCATTATAAAGAGAAGCTTCCATTGGTAGATAGGGCAGAGCAGTGTGAGCTGGTTATAGGCTAGCGGCAACACTCCAAGCATGTTCCGTATGCAGTTGTTGCTACATTAGATTCTTCTTCCAAGATGGATTGGCGGGAGATCATGAGTTGGTACCCTCTTGATGGTACGATATTCTTCGTAGGGCGCACAGCGGAGCAGGCGCCCTTAGACATGACATATGATACAAATTCCAGTTGGCAGTGGGGCACATATCAACATTTCTTCAGCATTCCCATCCCTGTTTCAGGAGAGCAGGATCAGCATTGGATTTAGTCAGGGGTTGGATTGGAGAGAGGTGATGAGTTGGTATGCAGTCGGTGGCGCAGCATATGCAATTACAGGTACAGCACAGCAGGAGCCCAGGAGCATTGATGCTTGGTGGTGGTCTTCACCTCTTAGAGCATCAGCTATAGCCAGAGGCAGTGCACAGCCTGAGCCGTGGGACTTGGGCGATGATTGGCCATGGTGGCATTGAAATCAGGAAGAGAAGTTGTTTGTTATTTGGAATAGAAGGGATGATTTAGGATGCGGCATTGAGGAATACAGTGAGAGGTTTGACACGGTGCATAGCACCGAGTTGGTATGGGATCGGTGTGTGGGTACGAGATGCGGCGGTATGAGTGGCCCTGTTCATTAACGAGGGCAAGCAATCTTGGAAATGGCAGAAGATGCAGCAATATTCCCATTTTTGGCGACACCTACGACAGGGCCAGGTTGGTCTTCCAGAGTTAGAAGTAGACAAGCCACATGTACATATTGGTGTTATCAGTGGGTTCAGGGGATTTTCAGAGGAGTTTTGAGGAGTTTTCATGGTGTCCGGAGGCATTCACTTGATATATTCCATCATCCAAGTAGTTTGGCTTTTGTTCCGATACATTCCAACAACTTTCGGAAATTTGAGTTATTTATGGGCTTTAACTCAGCTAATTATGCTCAAGGTGGCATTCCGGGAGGAATACATGATGGAACACCTTAGTGTAATAGCTCATTGGAACCGAGACGAGAATACCTACATGGTGGGGCAGTTTGACACAGACTTCAGTGACCGAAGGAGGCGTGGTAGCCGATTTACCCTTTTTTGCATTAAAAAGGAATATTTTAATAAGAGGGAAAAGTGCTCCATGAATAAAATAATAATAAAATAATGCTCTAGAAGGCTCCAAGAGATCTATAAAAGAAAGGGAAGAGGCTATTGAGAAATATATTTAGGATCATATCAATTTCTTGTGTGAGAGGTTTGAGACGTGGTTCTTTACTTCAGCCGTAGCCCGAGGACGGAAACCCTCGGGTGATTTGTGAGCGTTGGACGGAAACCCAATACTCTTGAGGAGACTTCACTTAGAAGTTTCACCGAGCTTCAGAGATTGGCGTGAGGATCATCCAGATCTTCAACTTGGGCTTCATCATTTTCAGTGGGTTCAGTGTCAGCTGTTGCCGGAGGGAGAGTGCAATAGTTCAGTTTGTGGCCAACGCCGTTCAGCAGCTTATCTTGGTGGCCAGTTTTCTATCTCAGCTCTTTCTGGGTCAGATCTATATGTAAACCCCTTTTATTATCTATAATAAAAGCTGATATTTTTCCCGTTCTACATGGTATTGGATTGCAGTATTTCCTATCTTTTTATTTTACATGGAAATCTTCTGTTGAGTGAATGTTTATTTTACGGCAAATTGTGGTATTCAGTGTTTTTCTGCATTTTTAGTTAAAATATCCCATCCGGGATATTACAGATTCTCAGTCTTGCTGGTGCGTGGACAGTGAGACGATTGCATAAGATTGAAGTATGACATACAACTATATTGTCGGCCTCATAACAGAATAGTGGTATCATTGTTAAGGTCTAGTCGATCTCGCACAGATTTGGCTACAGATTCACATCAAATTCTAGCATGTAGGGCAACGCAGGAAACTGATCCTTGAAGGGCCAATCAAGGTGATCTCAAAGGAACCGTAATAATGTGATCAATTTCTTGTCGTGACTGGGTCAAATTCTGGTCAACTGCAAGAGGGTTGTGTGCGTGTATCATATCACCTGTCCAAGACTTGTGTCCTACGATACTCACTTCTTCTAGAAAACTAGTTAGAGGCAGCAGTATATCAGTGAAGGTAAGCCGAATATATTACAGGAAAAGTTTTTCATAAAAGCCTATCACGTTAATCATACTTGCGGTGACAGTTGTAATTGGAATTAGAGCGTGTACCTCCTGTGTGAATGGTCGATTAGAGATACGAGTTGGACCGAAGAACATGGAATCTGGGCAAAATCACTATTCATACCAGAGCATGAATTCTACGTGATTGTTCTGCCTGACACACGCGCACGAAAAGACACGATCAAATCATAAATATGCAATCGCATAAGAGGTGAAATTATCGATGGCAGCTACGTATGATGCGCAGATCTGTGTGAAATGATGGCAGAATATTGCTTGCAAATTGTGGAAGTGGCATTATAATAAAAGTGCATCAGAGGACAACATGTGAAGAATGGAGTGCGAGCTGTTGTAGGGATCCACGCTGATTGTTGTGGGTGTTGACGCAAGGACACTGGGGCCGAACACAGTCCCATGCCCGATTCTGAGCATTATTAGGAGATCCTCGATTCCTAACTTGTCGAATCCTCTAGGAGTCAAGGAGTTCGTGCTGCCAGATCCGGAGCCAATTCACGATTGTCCATGTCGAGACAATGGGATGCGTTCCTCACTGTTTAAACTTAGGCTGGTATAGCTAGAGCTGCTTGTCAAGCAATTAACTCAATGGGGCAGAGGCACGATTTCTTGTGGAGGAAGATGCGTATGATTTCGAAAGGGACGAGAACCGCTACAAAGACCCAAGTCAAATCATGTCCAGTCAACGTATTTCTTCTAAGTCCACACAAACGAATCTATTACTCCAAGAATCCATCCCAGTCAACTACCGTAGCGACCCTCAAACCAAGTTGTTACATCCGAAGGCCGCAGTCAATCTCTTGATTCGACGGTCTTGCCATGTCTCACCAAATGGGAAAAATTTATAATCGCATGCGTCGATCAGTAATGCAATGTGTGCGCATTGTTTCATTGTGCAACTGGGGATCGTTTGCAAATAGTGGAATATATGGCTATCTGACCATGGAGTGCAATGGTGAAAGGGTTTGGTGAAATGAAACGATCAAATTAGAGGCGTATGTCGTCAATCTGGCTGCTATGAGATGTATGTCTAACTTGTACTGTGCAACCAATCGATCAGTCTGAAGGGCCTGTAACCCAGTGATTAACCTGAATATACATTCAAAATTGAGTATATTAATGCTATATGGAGACCAAATTTGCTCTTCAGGAGATCCATTGCTGAAGACTACACTCATTATTCACAACTGTGATAATCCACACTTGGAGAAAGTTTTTTTCAGCAGTTAATTTTACTGTTTTCAGGGATCGAGAGCCAATAGTGTATTTTCAACTTGGCAGTCCAAAAATATTCAGGCATAGGGGCTGAAACATTTCCATATTGTGGACTGAGTGCACAATCTTATAAGGGCCGAATATGTCAGTTGGAGTCTGCGAGTATGGTATTTCTGAAGCATCTCACAATGAGCCTTGTTTTTGCCATAAGCATGATCAATCAGAACAGACAGTACCTGCTGGATGCTATCGAATTCTTCAGGAGGTCACCAAAAAAATATAATTTCTTTGTTTAGCCAAATATCTCATAGGAGTTGCCATGCAAGGGAGAGATCTTTGGTACCTGATATTGAATTTTCAGATTTTAAACAGGTACCCTTGTTCTTGTAAACTCACTATGTATGAAAGACTTTTCAGGTTCAGATCAGAATTACATGAGTCTTGCTATCCGATGTTTTATCTAGCATTTAAGTTCACTGTGTATGTTATTTGGGGGTAAAAACTCAAAAGGTCACGCTCAACACTCCCTATACAAGCTACCTGAACATATAAGTCAGAAATATTTGTGGGTTTCTCAAGGTAAACCAAGCTGGGTATGATATTGTTTAGACGGTTTGGTGTCAACAAAATTGTTTTAACTTTTAGTCACTATTCTATGGAGTCCATGAGCTAGGGTTGTGTTAGAGTACTTGATTGCTGAATTTGTTATGCCATTCAACTACTGAGAATAGATTAGTGTGTTGCTTGTCATGATTGAGCTAAAACATGGATCAAACCTTCATAAACTCCCTTAATAAACTAGCAACAACCATCAACAAATCTTCTTCCAAGGGGATACTTTCTATGCTACAGCAAGAACAACCACAAAAAAACATGAGTTAGGACCCAAAATTGATGCACTTGGAACAAATTTGAGATGTATGGGGATTACAACAAACGCCCTTCTCAAACTAGAAGAACTTTCTTCACTCCTCTCCAAGGTACATCAGTCAGATGGAAAGAACTTGATTTTGGCTCTAAAGCCAGCCATGCTTGCTCTCATACAACACTAATTTTTGGAGCATCCTTGTTTAGGAGTGAAACTTTCAGTTGCCTCTTGTCTCAGTAGTATCATGATGTTGAATGCACCTATACCCCCTTACACTTATGGAATTATAAGGGGAGTCTTCAGACTGATAGTGGATACCTTTCAGGATTTGGATAATAGTGAGGACACTAACTTTGGAAAGAGGCTAGAGATTCTAGAAGTCATGGCCTTCGTTATATCTTATCACGTCATGTTTGAGCTAGAGTGTGATGACTTGATCCTGCAGATGTTCCAATGCTTCTTCAACATTAAGAAACATCATCCTAATAAAGTCATGACACACATGTAATCCATTTTGTCCTCATATATGGGAGGCCATGATGCCATTTGCAGGAGGTCGCAGTCTAAGTTGTTGGCCATTTGGAGGGAGGAATAGTTGGTTTCACCTACTTATGAACTAGTTGAAAGGTTAGTTGAACAGAACATTGGACTGTTCAGGAGACGGTTGACCCAGGATGAGTTACAATGGATTTATGGTGACCAACCATGTAGCAAGAATGAGCTGAGCAGGAATGGTATTTGCTTCATCTACAAGGAACCTTGGGACCTAACCACTCATGCTTGAGTGATACGGAGAAGATGACAGGGGTAGAGCAGATTCCTTCTGAATTTTAGGGTGAGGATTTTGCTTTTATGGTTGGGTCCATGAGTTCATATGAGGATACCCCTGAGGAGCATGAGCGGTCATGTGGGTATGTTTGCAGCAGCCCAGGTATGCATTCATGTGGTATGGAGTATGATGAACAACATCTTGCCAGGTGAGAGACTGATGATTTTGCATGGAGAGCACATAGAGGAGCAAGACTTAGCTGAGGGGGACGATATGCATAGTGGGGAGAACCAGTTGGAGGTTCATGTTGAGCCCATCATGGAGGAGGATGAACAACAATACTTGGGGCCAGCCATGTTGATTTTTGGGTAGCATCGGATGTGCTCTAGCTCAGAAAATTTGTGGAGGGGCTAGACCACATGAGATCTCCAAGACCCAGAAATCGTTTGGAGAAATTCCACCCACAGCTTAAGTTATTCAAATAATTAATTATTTTAAAGGGGACCCTAAGTCTAACTTAGGGAAATTAAATAATTAAAGTGAATTAGTTTAAACATGTGGGTGAGAATGTTCAAAGTGACGAGGATCAAGTCTTTTCTAATCTTAGTCATCAATTAGAGATTAGATCACGGTCGTTGATTTGCCAATTGGAAAAGTATTAAAGGAAGGCTTGGGGTCAATTGGAGAATACACACAGAGTAGCAGCACTTGAGCTAAGTCAAAATTCTCGGGCGCAGTTTGCTGAGAATTTCAGAGTGAGCTTGCAGTGCAGTGAGGGGCAATTTGGCAGCGAGATTTTCATCCAAGGCTGAGAATACAATAGTAGAGAGGAAAATCAGCACTAGAGAGGCAGTGCAAGCCCAGGAGGGGTGACATAGAGCCACCAGGGCTCACGCAGAGGGATGCAGAGCCAGAGAGGGTGACGCAGTCACTCAGAGAGCTGCGTTGGGGTTTTTGTGGGGCAGATCGGATAGTTATCCAGCGTTTTCATTTTTGAGACAAGAAGGCTCACGAAGAGGGTGACGCAACTCTTGGAGAAGGTGACGCAGTCTAGCTCATCGCTCAGCAGCATTGGGGACTGCGCAGTCACCTGTGGGGTTTCTTCATACAGTTGTTGGATCCGCCATAATATCTGTCTCCGGATAGAGGTACTTCTGCCGAGGATTTTCTCTGTTGGGTGAGCCACATTGGCACCCTAGTTTGTATTCAGAAATCTGCTTAATAATAAAACCCTCAAGAGTTTCTGCACCGGTTTCCCCGCATTGGGTTTTTCTGGGGACATTTGTCCAAAAAAATTGTGTGTCCTTTGTCTGAATGATTGCATATTCTTTAGTACTTGATCTGTATAATTGTGTAGGCTGCAGTTTATTACTTTGATGTTTTATTGATTTATTCATAAAATAACTTATTAAGTTAAATCAAACAAGTAGGAGAAGTAAATCAGATTTACTGCAGTAGGATTTCTGTTGAGTAGATTCGGAAATTTTCACAAGCCATTGATGAGTAGCAGGGAGATGTACAGTCGGCTAGCAGGGTGACAATATTTGTTGACACGTCGTCAAGAGGTGCGAGGGTCTGATGGGCTAGTATTGTAGGAGGTTGGTAGACTAGAGAAGCATGGAGTTTCCAGCCAGATGAGGGTGGATCTTTTTTAGATTGTGGTGCATCTATCTTTGGGTTGACCCACTTATGAGGTGTAGGTACTTGTATAGGCAGTTGGCAGAGCTGCAATACTTTTAGGGAGCATCCCTCTCAAGGAGTACATAGACAGAGCTTGCAACACAGTTTGGCCACTTATACCCATTATAGGGAGAGAGGAAGGGTTTTTTCGAAGGATATTGTTCATTGACCAAACAAAGTTGCATGAGTTGGACACAGTGCATCATAGGGGACTTATCACATATACATGTTCCCATGCATCTGATCCTTCCCACATGATGGATTGGCGAGAGATCATGAGTTGGTATCCTATTGATGGTGTGATATTCTTAGTTAGGGGCGTAGTAGAGCGAGGACCCCTAGACATGTCAGATACTACATGCCCCAGTTGGCAGTGGGATACAGGTCAACAACCCTTCAGCATTCCATCCCAACAGCAGGAAAGTGGGATTAGCATTGGATTGAGTCATGGGTGTTGATTTTTGTAGCATCAGATGTGCTCTAGCCTGAAGATTTTGCAGAGAGGCTAAGACACATGCATTCTCCAAGACCAGAAATCGTTTCGGAAAATTCCACCCAAAGATGATTTAATTAAAATATTTAATTATTTTTAATGTATTCCTAAGTCTAAACTTAGGAAATGAGAATAATTAAAGGGTATTAATTAAATCGGGTGCGAATATTCTAGATAAAGGTGTGGATCGAGTCCTAAATAATCTGAGCCATCGATTAAGATCTAATCTTGGTCGTTGATATGTCAACGAGAGATTATAAGAAGGAGCTCGATGGGCACTTGGAGAACACACTTGATATTTGCAGAGATCGATTTTGTTGGGTGATCGAGTGAGATCGTTGCAATGACGGGAAGAGATAGAAGACTAGAGGAAGTTTTCCAGATTCGGGGAATGCGAGGCAGAGAAGACATTGAGAGCCACATAGAGGTTGCACGGTGCCACACATAGGTAGCGCAAAGCTTTAGAGGGAGTCCTTTATTTTTTTGGGATACGGTTGAGATCTAGTTTCGGAAGTCAGGGTGTGAGTCCGGAGGGCCAGCGAGTCGAGTTTCCAAACAACTGAGGAGATCAGAAGGAGCGACACAATCCCAAGATCTGTGACACGGTGACTGCATAGGAAGACGCAGTTATTGCGCAGAGAGTGCGCAAAGACAACACAAGGCAGCTCTTCTCTAGTTCAGATCAATGTCGGATTTCCAGTGACATTGTGAGATTTTGTAATATCCCCAAATGGGGACTAACCAGTAATAAACAGAAATACACCAATACAGATATAGGAAATATAATACTGAACCAGATCACTGAATCATAACACAGGGAATACCAGAAACTGAGCCATTTTATTGATCAGAAAATACATAGAGAGGAGTACAATAAATCAGAGCAAGTGCACCTATCCTTGCCCTAGGCAAGTGGAGACCCTCTCAACAGACAAATGGCTGCAACAAGGACAGCGTCCTAGCTGCTCTGTAATCTGAAGATGAACTGCACTGGAGCTGGGGCTGTAAACTGCAAACCCTCCACAATAGAAAACGCTGTCTCTGCTAGTGACAGCACAGGAGACCCTCCAGACAATAGATCAGCCACTGAAGGCTAGAAAACGCTGTTGAGCCTGCCTCTCCCAAGTCTGCTCCTCAGATCAGCGTCCTACCAAGTGGATCTGCTCCTGAACACTCAGATCTGACAGATCTGAAGCCTCCAAACCAGATCTGCGTCCTCCTCTCTCTGATCTGCATCCTCCCCTATCAGATCTGCCACCAAACCTTCAGATCTATACTGGATCTGACAATATCTCTTCAGATCTACAGCCTCTAGGGCTGGATCTGATGTTAACCCTTCAGATCTGGACTAGATCTGCCAATATTTCTTCAGATCTGCAACTCTCCAAGCTGGCTCTAGTGCAAAACCCCCAGATCTGCAACATACAAGACTAGATCTGCCACATACATGACTAGATCTGCAAGATCTATCCTTCCCAAAGCTGGATCTAACAATAAGCCTTCAGATCTGCAACCCTTACCTTCAGAAATGGACAGCGTCCTCACTCTAGGGCTAGACAGCGTCCTTCTGCCTCCCTAAAGAGCGTTTTCTCTGCCAGACCAGAACTGCGTCCTCCTTGGACAGCGTCCTTCCTCTCCTAAAAGGATCAACGTCCTCTCTCCAGATGAGACAACGTCCTTCTCCTTCAAGAATCAGCGTCCTTCCTTCTCTTGCTCTGCGCAGCCACAAGAGGGCTTTCTCCTCCTCAGATATGCTTCAGAAACTGCTGCTGCTGCTACTGGAACTGAAAAGTATACTCAGGACAAACCTTACTAGGGCGGGCACTCGAAGTCCCCCGAAGCCAAGGGTGAAACCAGAAAAACCTTACCAGGGCAGGCACTCGAAGTCCCCCGAGGCTAAGGGTGAGATCTCCGACCGGAGACACTCGTGCACTAAGCAGTGCGGCAGACCGACTAAACAACCGGCGTGCTGAAGCAGACAAAGTCTAGCTATCAATAAGAATATCAAATCATGGATGATCAAATGAGGTGAGAGCCTCTCCTTTTATAACATCAAACTCCCTCCAAAACTTAACTCACCCTGGATCTGCGCAGTTTACCTTGGGTTAGCCTGATGCCTCCCCTCATCATATCCACCTGGACCCCAAGGCCCCCTCTCTAAGTTACAACGTCAATCTACTAGGAAAAAGAACACTTTATTATAAAGTGAGGTGACTAAAGTGAGGTGACCCCTCTTATTTCTCACTTTATTTATTATTTCTATCTAAAGCAGCAAAATAAAGCAAAAATGCAATATTCCAATTAGCAAAGCTAATTGGGAATATTACAGATTTTCTCACTCTCTTTTGTCAGTATTTTTCTGTATCGGATTGCTAGTTTGGGCATCCAATGATTGGTACTCAAGATTACTACTGCATAATAATTAAAACTCTCAATTGCTGCACCGGTTTTCCCAAGTTGGGTTTTTTCAGGGATGATTGTCCAAAAATAATGGTGTTCTTGTGTGTGTGTTTCTATCTTTCCTGTGTTGTATTTTATGCAGTATTTTATGTTGTGTAGGTTGCAGTGTATTTGATTTCGATATTTACCATAGTACACGATAAATAATGTGTTCAAGTAATTAACAAATAGGAGAAATCTAATCAGTTGTTGCAGTAGGATTTCATTGGTAAGATTTTCACAAGGGGTTGGACTGGAGAGAGATAATGAGTTGGTACACTGTTGATGGGGCAACATTCACAACCGAAGCTACAGCAAAGCAGAAGCCATGGAGTACTGATGCTTGTTCTTGGTGGCATTGGGATCCAAGAGAATTTTTTATGACAGGTTCAATTAGAGATTGGTCTGGGATCCTAGGCATTGAGGGGCTCATTCATGGTGGGTTGACACAAAGGCATAACATCACCTAGTGGTTTGTGTGGGATCTAGGCATTGGGTCTTAGTTGCATTGGGCCAGCAGACTGGTCCACAGGTTTGGATTGCTTGAGGGAAAGCAATATTGGGGTGGGAGGATTTGTGATGTTCCTTTTTCTAGTGTTCCTTATGACATGGTTAGGATGGACTTATAGAGTTCGGGGCAGACAGGTCACAGGTGCAGGTTGGTGTCATCAACGAGCCCAGTGGCATTTGGAGGGGTTTTGAGGAGTTTCTATGAGGTTTGATGGCATTCGCTTGGTATATTCCATCATCTGCATAGTTTTCCTTTCGTTCCAGTGCATTTTAATAACTTTCAAAAAACAAATTTATTATTGGGACTAACTCAATTAATTACACTTATGGTGGAAATCCAGGAGGAATACTTGACAAAACACCTTAGTGTAATACCTCATTGGAATCAAAACGAGAAGATCTACAGGATGAGATTGTTAGAAGTGAGTTTTAGTGACCTGAGGAGACATGGTGGCCAATTTACCCTTTTCCCGCATTAAAAAGAATATTTTAATTAAAATAAAAGAGTGAAAAGTTTTCCATGATTACAATAATAATAAAATAGGAGGTTCTAGAGGGGTCCATCAGATCTATAAACGAGGAGGAGGAGACCATTGGAGGACATCTTGGATTTTATATTTCTTCTTATATGAGAAGTTGAGAACCCAGTTCCCTACTTCATGGGTAGCCCCAGGACGAAAACCCTTGGGCGATTTTAGTGAGTGGAAGAAAACCCACCTCATCTCCTTGGTGGATTCAGCCAGATTTCACAGATACAGTGATTTATTTCAGTTCAGTTTTGAGAGGGTCAGTGCAACATTGGAGCAGATTCCTCGAGGCCAACTTTTCATCTCAGCAGATTCCTCGAGGCCAACTTTTCATCTCAGCTATATTGGTTGTATTTGCATGTAACCCAGTTTATCTATTATAATAAAAGCTGAGAAGTTTTCCTATTCATTGTTTTATGGGATTGCAGTGCTCTATTTTTTTTTTATTTTTTTACATGGCAATCTTCTGTCAAGTAAATGGCAATTTTGTGTGAAGCGTTTGGTTGCAAAATTTTTCCTTTTGGGACATTACATGAAACCATGAGATTTGGTTTGGTAGTGAGATGGGCAATCATTCTTTTGACTTGTTTACAATTTCCTCCCCAAGAGGAGGTGCATCCACGACCTTCTTCTGATCATTTCCAACGACCTCCTTGGCTTCTGAAAAGGATGTAGTCCTTGGCCTCCGACCTCTATCTTTGATGCTTCCCACTATGACTGCATCTTGCAGCGTACATATTTTGTTCTCAAAACAATATATTAATATGTACGCCCATTTCCACATGACACCAATTTCACCCATTGGAACTCATCTCAGGCTCCAGATCACGCTATATCCATCACTCTACAAACAAAGATTATACAATGGCTTCCCGAAGGCTTCCATATCACAAAGGAACTTGTTGCTCAAAAGTCATCTCATTCTAAATCAGCTTCATACCAACAAACTTCAGCGACATCTTTGCAATGCAATCAGTTCCGAAGGCATTGTCCTTAATTGTGGTACATGGCTTTGTCCACTGGAGAATTTAACTCATTGTAGCTTTAGATGGGCAATTCCATTCACTAGTGCACTCGGCAAAATAATTACGTGTAAATTTTTGTAGATGTTCTATGCTTGATGCTACTTTACTTTTATCCCCAATATCAAACAACAATCATATAAATAAGAAAGTAAAATGCTGATAGAACATACCAGTAGATCGACAGAAGACAAGCCAAAAATTACACTTAACTTGATCAGCAAAATATATGTGTTGGGGTCCATTACAACGGTCAACATGATGCTTGAACCAACAAAGTCTCAATACGGTCAGCCAACCAGAAGTGTCACACAACGCTCTTGGACAGCTATATCAGTCAACCCAAAGTCAACGAAAGTCAACGTTGTCCCAGTCAATGGTCAACGCAAAACAGCGGCAGCAAAAAGTCAACGCAACCCGGTCAAATTCAACGATCAACCTCGATTTCTATGCCAATAAATGCGGACTACAAAAATCGGAAATTTGACCAAGTTTGGGATCAATTTGACCATGCGTTGACCAAAGCCAACGTTGGTCAAATATGCGCTGAAAACCCTAGGTCGAAAATAGAAAATCCTTTTGCTGCTTTTCCCACGCGTGGAGAAGAATCGACTCCAAGTGATGATCGAACCAATCAGATGAGGAGAGATAATGTGTGATGATGGATGAGTGAAATGACCTCCAACGTTGACCTATATATATCCATCAGTGGGGGTGTGTGACACATTTGCTGGGGCTTCAAGCCTACATTTCAATTCTGGCCAACCTGCACATATTTTGAATAAATTCAAAAGAAATGTTCTGCTCATTAGATCAAGATGATCTTTAGATCGATCTTGCACCTCTCCAAAAGAGGAGTCCAATAAAAATATTGGCATCTTCATCTGAGCATCACAACATGGAGTTTGGACCTAGTTGTCCAAAATTAATACTCTCTCTCAACTAGGGAGAACTCCATCCACCTGTGCCATCCAAACATCATGCATCATCCCACCGTAACTTGCTTTTTTGGCTTCTTTATTTCAAAACAAAAGAGGGTCAGTCACAAAGACATCATTCTCGGTTGACAAATCTAGCCCAAAGGTCTGAAACCTCTATAGGACTCAAAAGAGACACATACCAACCCGAAGTTGGTTTACCTGACCCAAGGTCAGTTGGAGGTCAGAAACCTCATTAGACTTGATCCCAGATCAAGTGGTTGGACACGTGCCATCCTAGACATAAAGAGTACCGCAATCTTCGATGCATCCATCGCTCTTTGCTACTGGTATCTAGATTTTCCCACCTAACTGGACAAATGAGAGGTACTTCCCATGAGTCCGGGACTCAATGGGTAGGATGCATATGGGGCACAAATCATGAGAGGTGAACCAGCTCAACATCATAACAGTGTGGCAGAAGCACCACAAGTTTCAGCAATCCTAGCCCTGTGAGTGCTTATAGCTCCGAGAAGCTATCCCCAAAGCCCCCCAGAGCTCCAAGAGCTCATCATCCAATAGGACCCTCAGCATAGGGTCGTTCCACGATACCAAGATTCTCACAGAAGTTTAGGAACTTGACCTTCCCCAAGGGCTTTGTGAGAATGTCCACGACCTACTCATCAATTCCTATATGATCGAGCCTTACGGCACCTCGTTGTACCATATCCCGAATAAAGTGGTACCTGATATCAATATGCTTGGATCGATCATGGAACACGGGATTCTTGGACAAATAAATAACACTTTGGTTATCACAGAGTATCACGGTGGTATCTAGCACATGCCCGAACAGCTCACTGAAGAGCTTTCGCAACCAAACTGCTTCACAACAGGCCATGCTCGCTGCAATGTATTCGGCCTCAGCGGTGCTCAAAGCCACCAACTTCTACTTCCTGCTCATCCATGATATCAAAGCAGACCCAAGTGTGAAGCAGCATCCCGATGTGCTCTTACGATCCACCACACTGCCAGCCCAATCAGCATCAGTATATCCATGGAGTGTCACGAACCCGGCAATGTATCTCATCCTATGGTTTATCGTGCCCTGAAGATATCTCAACAGATTCTTGGCACCAACCCAGTGAATGTGATGAGTTTCAACCATATGTTGACTCAAAGTGTTCATTGCAAAACTTACGTCTAGACGGGTGTTCACTAAGTACATCAGGGCCCCTACGAGTTGACAATACTTAGTAGGATTTGCTAGCACGGGCCCAGCAGCGCTGCCACTCAACTTCTTAAAGTTGAGCTCCATCGGTGTTGACACAGACTTACAGTCCACCATTCCAAATCCTTCCAGAAGCTTCACAATATATTTTCCTTGAGAAAGGAAAATTTCGCTAGGTCTCTACCGGACCTCCAAGCCTAGGAAGTCATGCATCAGTCCTAGGTCCTGTTGTCGCACAGATTGTCAAGGTACCACGACAATGGCTCAGATTGGGGGTTGTCACCCTTATCCCCAATCTCTCTATTTAAGTTGTCTCCTTGCAAGCTAAGGGAGGTAGACCCTATTAGAAATGAGGATGAAGAATCCAGGAGACACAGCTAAAACATCAAATACTTGATAAAATGAACGAGATTCCACAGATCAAAATTAGATTTCACGTTTAAGACCAGTGCCTAATGGAGTCAAACAAGATCCCGTTATGCAATTATAAACAAGTAAGTGACGATTAACTGCTGCTTATTAAAACACGATTGCTCACAATGATATTTAATTGAAAAACACCACAACCATGCATTAAAATATCTTAAACCCACAACAATATTATCACAAGATGAAAAATGCCAGATATCCGCAATATTTCCAGATTTATGATGCTTCAATTAATTTCGATCTAGAAAATGTTTCCATAGTCAAAACTTTAGATAAAAATTTCAAAGCTCATTTGACCAAAGAAAATTTGAAATTTTTTTTTTTTTTTATATTTTGTATTTTATAATTTTTTTAGAAATTTTTGGAATTTTTTATTATTTTATTATTTTTAAATCTTTTCAAATTTTAAAAAAAAAATCTAAAGCTTACATCTAAAGGAAAGTTAGAATTTAAATCCAAATCTAGAATCTAAAATTAAAAATCTAAATCTAAGTTACAACTTAAATCTAAATCCTAAAGTTAAATCTAAAATTAAAATAAAACCAAAATCTAAATTAAAACTAAAAATTTAAAGCTGAACTTAAACTAAATTAAAATTAGAACAAAACTAAATCTAAACTAAATCAAAATTAAAAAATGAAAGTCTACAATCTAAGCACTAAAACTAAATCGAAATAAATGCTAACCAATTTTAATATTTAAAATCTGAATAAATAAATCCTAAAACAAAACTAAAACGAAAACAAACTAAGCCTAAAGTCCCCAAACCTACGCTAAATGAAAACAAACAATAAAAATCAAATCTACGTTTAACACTAAAAAATCGAAACTCAAATCGAATTGAATAAAATCTGAACTAACGCTAACACTAAAATGAAATTACACATTAAAAAAAAAAACAAAGACCGATCGAAGTTGAACGCATATACATGTGAGGTTTCGAATCTTATGTGTGCGTTTATTTGTTTTACTGTGTTTTTGTAGCTGCAGGTTCGGACGGCAGGAGGTACGATGGCGTGGGGAAAATGTGCAGATCGGATGCTTGACGTTGTGAAGAGCTGAAGCAAGGTTTGACGGCGGGATTGAAGGCAGGATCTGAAATTATCGTTTTATTGTTTGCTGCAGGTTGGACGTGAAAACTGGACGGATGGGCGAGGGCAGAGATGTAAGGGTTCGATGAGCAGAGAGACAGAATTCGAAGGGACAAACGTGCACTGGCAGGAGCGGGACGGTAATGCTGTTTGGACAGAACAGAAGGGTCGATGTGAAGGTCGAAGGACAGAAAGGGACGCAAATGAGGATAACCCAGTAAACACAAATCTCATCCAGCAAATTTAAATTTTCCCTAAAATTCGATCTGATATACTTCTTCAATCAAATGATGCTCAGATCTTATGCTTTCCAAATCAAAACAATGTCCAGATTTGTCCACGGTAGTAATTTGAGACCAGATCTAGCTTATGGAGGCTAGATCTGGCTCAGATCTAAAAAAAAATTTGATTTGAACCCTGAACCTATAAGAAATCAGCCGGATCTGAAGATACACACCAGAAAACGTTAAACCCTTACAGAAAAATTACAAATTTACAACTAGTTTACAATTTAAAACCCTCGTGGTCAGATTTGAATCCGTTTTAGCACAATTTTCAGAGATTTAAAGTTTTTAGTGAGAGGCACAAGCCTTCGAAACCCTGCAAAATCACAAATATCGTAAGATAGACCTGAAATTTAACAAATAAAGAGCTTATCAGATTTATGTTTATTGAAAGTCGGCTGGTCCAACCGAAGACTTCCCCAGACGCCCAATCTTAAAAATATTCCCTGCACACTTAGATCTGAATCTTAGATCGATAGAGATTTAAGAAAACAACATGAGACCTTTGCAGAAAAATTAGAATGTTATTTTATAAACCCAGAAAACTGCATAAGATACCTATATGCAGATTAATCCATGAAGGCCATCAACCATAAAATACAAGAAACAAAGTAGCAGAGTTTAGAGACAATTCACCACATAGATCTGAGAAGGAACATCCAGATTTGTAACCCCAAAGTCTTTATGCTTTATTCCTCAAAAAAAGTTTACAAGAGCTTCTAAGAGCAAGTGCACGATCCTCAGATCGGATAACTCAAAAATGAGAAAGACCTCTAAATTTATAGGACAAGATCTCTAACGGCTAGTTTGGATGATCCTCGTCAAAATAATCTCAACCATCCAAAAGATTTAATTATCTTTTAATCTGGAGCGTTGAAATTAAAATTTTGGGAAAAAAACGAATTTATCATTTAATTCAATTTTAATTAACTCAAAAGTATTATTTTTGAGTTAATTACCCCAAAATTTTGACCTTGACTTAACCACCAAGGCCCAAGGGTCCAATATTTCTTAAAATTCTCAATATTCCCTTGGCTTGGGGCTTTCAAAATCATTTTCCAAGGACCTCAAATTTTGCCTTTAAAGATTTAATTCTAACTTAGGACCCTAAATTAATTAAATTTCTGGTTTAAGATTTTATTAGTTAATTGACCAGAAAATTTAATTAATTGACTGAGAGGGGATTATAATTATTTTTCCAACCCTCTTTTACATGAGATAATACATTTACATACATAAAGGGGGAAAACCCATTTGTATAGACCCTCAAATAAATACCCAATTCTGCGACTCAAAACATGATCTAGTAGACCAAGTAGCTCAAACTACTTTTACAAGGACTCGATAAAAAACACTAGGACTCACTTAGCATGCTGATGACAAAATCCACCCTAGCTTTGGGGTGAGGCTGGAGGGAAAAACTCTGCCCATCACTTTCGTGAATCAGTGAGACAAAAAACCTCCTAGGATAGAGATCATCAACAACATACAAGGCTTACCTAGGTTGTTACATACATTGACAGTCTTACTTAGATCATTTACATCATAATATGCAGAATGGGTTTACATCATTATAAAAACTGTCGATCGACGATGAAATCTGGATGACACGATGTAATATTCCCAATTAGCTTTGCTAATTGGAATATTGCATTTTTGCTTTATTTTGCTGCTTTAGATAGAAATAATAAATAAAGTGAGAAATAAGAGGGGCCACCTCACTTTAGTCACCTCACTTTATAATAAAGTGTTCTTTTTCCTAGTAGAATGACGTTGTAACTTAGAGAGGGGCCCTGGTAAGGTTTTCTGGTTTCACCCTTAGCATCAGGCTAACCCAAGGTAAACTGCGCAGATCCAGGGTGAGTTAAGTTTTGGAGGGAGTTAGATGTTATAAAAGGAGAGGCTCTCACCTCATTTGATTCATTCATGATTTGATATTCTTATTGATAGCTGGACTCTTGTCTGCTTCAGCACGCCGGTTGTTTAGTCGGTCTGCAGCACTGTTTAGTGCACGAGTGTCTCCGGTCGGAGATCTCACCCTTAGCCTCGGGGGACTTCAAGTGCCGGCCCTGGTAAGGTTTTCTGGTTTCACCCTTAGCTTCGGGGGACTTCGAGTGCCCGCCCTAGTAAGGTTTTTCTGAGTTCCATCTTTCAGTTCCAGCAGCAGAGCAACAGCAGTTTCTGAAGCATATCTGAGGAGGAGAAAGCCCTCTTGTGGCTGCGCAGAGCAAGAGAAGGAAGGACGCTGATTCTTGAAGGAGAAGGACGCTGTCTCATCTGGAGAGAGGACGTTGATCCTTGCAGGAGAGGAAGGACGCTGTCCAAGGAGGACGCAGTTCAGGATTGGCAGAGAAAACGCTGTTTTGGGAGGCAGAAGGACGCTGTCTAGCCCTAGAGTGAGGACGCTGTCCATTTCTGAAGGTAAGAGTTGCAAATCTGAAGGCTTATTGTTAGATCCAGCTTTGGGAAGGATAGATCTTGCAGATCTAGTCCTGCATGTGGCAGATCTAGTCTTGTATGTTGCAGATCTGGGGGTTTTGCACTAGATCCAGCTTGGAGAGTTGCAGATCTGAAGAAATATTGGCAGATCTAGTCCAGATCTGAAGGGTTAACATCAGATCCAGCCCTAGAGGCTGTAGATCTGAAGAGATATTGTCAGATCCAGTATAGATCTGAAGGTTTGGTGGCAGATCTGATAGGGAAGGACGCAGTTCTGGTTTGGAGGCTTCAGATCTGTCAGATCTGAGTGTTCAGGAGCAGATCCACTTGGTAGGACGCTGATCTGAGGAGCAGACTTGGGAGAGACAAAGCTCAACAACAAGCTAGCCTCGCGGCTTGACTATTGTTCCGAGGGTTTCCAGACCGGTCACCAGCGTACGTGCTTATTGTGGAGGGTTTGCGCTTCCGCCCTCAGCATCAGTCACAGCTCATCTTCACCAGCAATGACGCCTGCTCCGTGTTGCGCCCATTTATCCGTGAGAGGTCTCCACTCGTGTCTACAAAAGGACAGGTAATTCGTTCGATTTAACAAATTTCCTCATGTACTTTCTGATTAATAAAATGGCTCAATTTCTGGTATTCCATGTGTTATGATTCAGTGATCTGGTTCAGTATTATATTTCCTATATCTGTAGTGGTGTATTTCTGTTTATTACTGGTTAGTCCCCTTTGGGGATATTACACACGAGCCTCGAACATGATAAGTCCCATTTGAAAAAATGGGGGTGTACTGCTATGAGGTCGTTGACAAAGTGTGGTCAACAGGTCCTTCATCTCAAACTCAGCAGCGAGCTCCCTCTTACACTGATGAATGAGAGGGCCAACACCTGTCAAGAAGAGGTTGTCCACATACAACACCAGAATGAGAGGCTTTTCTCTATCAACCTTGAAGAAAAGGTTCGGATTAGCATTACTACGAAGGAAGCCCAGCTTCATCAGGTAGCGATCTATCCTCTCGTACCAAGATCTGGGTGCTTGCTTCAACCCGTAGAGGGCTTTCTTCAACCTACAAACATGGGTGTCCCGATTTGGGACTTCGAACCCCAGAGGTTGCTCCACATACACCTCTTCCTTTATCGCACCATGTAGAAATGCGGTCTTCACATACATCTAATGAAGATTCCATCCTTGCGTAGCAGCAAGGGCTATGACAGATCGGATGGTGGTATATCGGGCCACAGGTGCAAATATATCATCATAGTCTACGCCTTCCTTTTGAGAGAAGCCTCGAGCAACGAATCTTGCTTTGAACTTTTCAGCACTACCATCAGATCCATGCTTGATCTTATAGAGCCATTTCAAGGTGACAACTACTTTGTCCTCCGGTATCGGAACCACATCCTAGACATCATTCTTCATAATGGACTCATATTCTTTGTGCATAACATCCTTCCAGACTTGATGCTTTACGGCTTCCTCAAAAGATCCAGGCTCAAATTGTACGAATGTCCTCATGGCTACTAGATACCCTTGGTATCTATTCAGCTTCTTGCTTTCACGGAATGTCCCCCTTGGGGCCATATGTCTCTCGGCATCCTCGAGAGTGTCCCTGAGCCATGATGGTCTCTTCCTTTTTGAAGGAGGTGGATCGATAGGGTCCATTGGTCCTTCAACATCGGGCATCATCTCATCCTTCGGTTCTTCTTGATTTCCAGGGCTTGCGTCATGATCTTCCTCAGGTCTCAGAAGGTTGATTACTTTCCGCAGGGAAGCATCTTCGTCAAAGGTAACATCGTGGCATATCTCCACTTCCCTTTGACCAAGCACATAGACTCTATAGGCCTTCAAAGTTTCGCAGTAGCCCACAAACATTCCCTTTTTTCCAGAAGCATCCAGCTTGCTCCTTTTCTCCTTCGGTACATGAAAATAAACAGGACATCCAAAAACTCTAAAATGTGAGACGTCATGTTTCTTACCATAGAAAACCTCTTTGGGAGTTTTGAAGTCCAGAGCGAAATGCGGGCATCGATTTTGTATGTACATAGCAGTGCTCCCAGCTTCTCGCCACAGAAACTTCGGAAGACCTTGGTCTCATAGCATGGCATGGGCAGCTTCCACAATGGTCCTGTTATTTCTTTCAGCAATGCCATTTTGCTCAGGAGTATAGACAGTTGTGGTCTCCCTCTTGATGCCAGCTTCCTTGCAAAGTTCCTGAACTCGTTTGTCTCATATTCAGTGCCATTATCAGTCCTCCATATTTTGATCTTCTTCCATGTTGAATTTTCCACCAAGGCTTTGAAGGTACGGAACCACATGAAAGCCTCATCCTTCTTCAAGAAATATATCCAGGTTTTGCAAGAGAAGTCATCTATGAACGTCATATAATAAGAACATCCTCCCAAGGATGTTACGGGCAGCATACTAGACAGATCAGAATGTATCAATTGCAAGACATCAGATGTCTTTGTGACACTTGAGGGGAAAGGTCCCCTTGTATGCTTTCCTTCGGCACAACCCTGACATACACCTTCATGGTCATTTGTGAACTCGGGCATCCTCGTCACCACCTTCATTTCTTCGGGGAGGGCTTTGTAGTGAAGGTGTCCAAACCTCCGATACCATAGTTCAGTCTGTCAGATAGTATCACATGTCATTGCTCCCAGTGGACTTCCTCCAACCTGGTTGAGTGTATCAACTCTAAACCCAATCGTGATAGCTTCCTTGAAACTCTTCGTCCAGATGCGCACCTCCCCATCAATGAATGCCACATTGAAACCTTTGTCTTCCATGGTCGAAATAGACACAAGGTTCTTCTTCAAATCAGGTACATATAGTAAATCTTGCAAGCAGAGGACTTGACCTTGAGACAACTGGAGGGTCACAGTCCTAGTCCCTTTCACGGGATATGTGGCATTATCTCCAAGGATAATTTTCAGATTAACATCCTTCTCCACCATATCAAAAAGTGCTTCCTTGAACCCAATGATGTGCCTTGAGGCACCACTATCTATCAACCAGACATCCATAGTGTCGGGTGGAGATGCAGCAGAGAGGGCAGATACAAGAATGAATTCATTTCTGTTATCATCAACAACATTAGATTCCTCATACTTGGAATTTCTTGACCTTTTGTAAGGTTGCCCATTTCCACCAGAGGGAGCCTTCCTCTTTCCTTTGAACCTGTTGATCCTTTGATTGCCATTCCTCCGGTTGTTGTTTTCATCACCATCAGGAGAATCCTTCTTGAAAGGGCATTCTCTAGCATAGTGGCCGGTCTTGTGACATGTGTAACATTTCCCTTTCTTTCCTTGGGCCCCTGCTCTTCCTTTGTTCCTCAGACCACCATTGTTCTTCTTCTTAGTACGAGCAGTGAAGGCATCATTTCCTTCATTTTCATATTCCTTCATCCTTGTCTCTTCTTGTACGCATCTCGATAGTACTTCGTCAAAATCAGGTATCACATTGTTATTGAGAATGGTAGTATTGAATACATGCCATTTGGAGGAGAGACCTCCAAGTGTGAACCATTTCTCGATCAGCTATTGTCTCCCCAATGGCAAGAAGATTATTTCTGATCTCAATCAGTTTTACAAAATATGATTGAACAAATTCATCCCTGCCTTTCTTCAGATTCTTTAGTTGGTTCTTGAAGAAAAGGACTTGATTTTCATTGTTGGCCTTGAACATGTTGACCAACTTATCATACATCTCCTTGGATGTGTCGAGCTCAGAGATGTACGCAACCAAACTTTTATGAATTGAGTCCCTGATCATCAGCTTTGCTTCGATTTCCCTCTTCTTATATTTTGACTTGGTGGCAGCAAGTGCAGTGGATGGAGGTTCTTGGATTTTACCGTGCACATATTCCATGACATCTTGGTCTTCCAACATAAGATCCAAAGTCATCTTCCAGACATGGAAGTCTTCCTTCCCAGTCAAATTTTCATCAGCTTTAAATCCATTATAGTTTGAGCTACCCATGCTCTTCTTCGGTGATTTCTACAAACTTGGGCTTTGTCTTCACCTCAGCTCTGATTCCATGTAAATTTTCGTATATGTTCTATGCTTAATGCGACTTTACTTTTATCCCCAATATCAAACAACAATCACATAAACAAGAAAGTAAAATACTGATAGAACATACCAGTAGATCGACAAAACACAAACCAAAAATTACACTTAACTTGATCAGCAAAATATATGGGTTGTGGTGCGTTATGGCGATCAACATGATGCTTCAACCAGCAAAGTCTCAATACGGTCAGCCAACTAGAAGTGTCACACAACCCTCCCGAACAGCTATATCAGTCAATCCAAAGTCAACGAAAGTCAACGTTGTCCTAGTCAATGGTTAATGCAAAACAGCAACAGCAAAAAGTCAACGCAGCTCGATCAAAGTCAACGATCAACCTCGATTTCTATGCCAATAAATGCGGACTATAGAAATCGGAATTTTGACCAAGTTTTGGGTCAATTTGACCATGCGTTGACCAAAGTCAACGCTGGTCAAATCTGCACTAAAAACCCTAGGTCAAAAACAAAAAATCCTATTGTTGCTTTTCCCATGCGTGGAGAAGAAGAGACTCCAAGTGATGATTGAACCAATCCGATGAGGAGAGAGAATGTGTGATGATGGATGAGTGAAATGGCCTCCAACGTTGACCTATATATATCCATCAGTGGGGGTGTGTGACACATCTGCTGGGACTTCAAGCCTACATTTCAATTATGGCCGACCTGCACATATTTTGAATAAATTCAAAATAAATGTTCTGCTCATCAGATCAAGATGATCTTTAGATCGATCTTGCACCTCTTCGAAAGAGGAGTCCATTAAAAATATTGGCATCTTCATCTGAGCATCACAACATGGATTTTGGACCTAGTTGTTCAAAATTAACATTACGTGATGGATCAATTCTCTAGGTGTATCAGGTTACAGAAATTAGAGTACTCAACTCCTGACAAAATGAGGAATCCACCCCCGCAGCTCAGTTAATAAATAATGTAGCCATGACTTGGATTCATCCAACGATTTGCGTTGGTCAACAATTGTCTTTGGTCTGTGGTCTTGTAGCATGGGCTAATAATTACGCTCGATTTTGAGGAATGACCAAACTCCTAGTTCTGCCACCCTCCAGCGAGTTCCTAACGATGAACCAACAATTCAACTTTGACCAAAGCGGCCCTGTGATAGGTAGCCACTATTGTCTCAGAACATTCTTTCACACTGACTTGGATTACATGGCCGCTACAGGTACTCTAAGCTCTCACTACAATCTTTTCTCAAACTCGGGCTCCTGCGGTTTTATTTTGTTCGAGACCTTCAACGAATCACTTTGAATGCCCATAGTTAAAGAAATACAACCACCCCAATACTGATAAATTCGTGTACAAATGGCCACCCTGCAAAATGACTCCACGAAATTAGCTCCTCGTCGACGCAGACTTGTTTCATGTAATGACTGGGCCTTCATGCATCATCCTTGCAAATTTATGAATCGACTGTTTGACACAACACTGATGAGTGAGGCCTGTGAAAAATCCTAAATCTGGATTCCTGCTACCACATATCTGAATTACTTCTCCTATTATTTTGATAATTATTTCATTACATTGAAATACCGAAGTAATTACTGAAGCAGTCTACACAAATAAAGTTGCGGAATAAATCTAAGTGCTGAAACAAACTGAACAAAAAGCAATGAAAAACAACCACATTTGACATAGTTATTTTTAGGCTAAGTCCCCTGAAAAACCCAACATGGGAAAACTAGTGCAACAGATCTGAGGGTTTTATATTATTAAGCAGCAGAATCTTGAGTACAACTACGGTGCCAATATCCGGCTCACCCTTCAGAGAAATCTAGACATCCGATGCTACCATAAAACAACACTCCCTCTTAGCGAGCAAAGTGCTCTAGCAAAACAACTCAAAGTGTTGATTTTTTTACTTCTGGAACATCTTCTGTTGTGCTATTGATGCTGCTCACCAATACTGCACAAAAAATGTTGCATTTGTACTGCTGCTGACTTCTACAAATTGTTGCCAACTACCATTGTACTTCAACTCCCTCTGAATTTTGCAACTATGTTGTTGCACTCCTCTACACTACGTGAGCACTGCGCTGCAGCACTTGTGCACTGTGCTGTTGCTGCTCATCTACTGCTGCTACTCATCTACTGCTGCACTGTTGCTAATTGCAACAAAAAAAATCCGAAATTGGACAAGTAAATTTGCAACTGAAAAATAAGACTGACTGCTGCTAGCTTCTACACTAGCTCTCTGAAAAATACTGCGATGTTGCTTCTCTGCATTGATAAGGCTCTAGTACTGCTGGCTACTGCATTGTCTTCTCATCTTCCGTTGCAACTGTCCATCCTGCTATTGTCTTTAGGCTGTCGTAGCTCACATGTGATCCAAGAGTCCGGAAATACTCAAGGATCCTGCCACCTGTATATTCTGGATCTACAACTCCAAGTCAGCCCATTTCTCTCCTTTCGGAATATGAGCTAACATAGCACAATCTCCTTCCGCCTCAATCTTGGCAGCTCCGGCTTGAGGATCTTGCTTCTCCTCCTTATCCTTTTTCTTAAGAGGACATTGTGTGGCATAATGTCCCATTTCTCCACACTTAAAGCACTTGATCTTAGACAAATCTTTCTTCTTCTGCCTCTGTTGCCCCTTTGATGCAAGGGTTGTGTTTTCTTCCTCTTCCTTCTTGACCTTCGAACTGCTACTGCCATCCTCAATATGGATTTCGAGGAGGTCTCTCCTCAGCTCTTCTTGCTGCAAGGTTGCCCACATCGCCTCCCATCCTGGAGTCTTTATCTGCCCAAAATTCCTTGGAGAAAGACCTGATAATCTTCTGAAACAGAGTTTAGGGTGAGCCTTACCAACTCTGAGTCTCTAGGATCTGCCCCTACTGCTGACAGCTGATCTCGATTCTCCTTAATTCGAGACAGGAAAGAGTCAAAACGCCCTCCCTTCTTCATTCTGGTATTACACATCTTTTCTTTCAAGTACATCTTTCGTTGCTCGGAAGATCCTTGGTATAGATTTTCCATCCCTACCCACATTTCTCTAGCAGTGCCCTTAGCTGCTATGTGAGGTATGATGTGATCCTTCACACCATCTAGGATCAACCACTTGGCTCTTGCCATATTCTTCTTGAAATGTCTCAGATGTGCTACATCCAAGGGTTCTGCAACTGCACTTTCAATGAGGGCCTTTAGATCATGCTCATCAAGGACAAACTCAACCTTGATTTCCAGATAACATAGTTGGAGGCACCCTCCAATCTATCTTGGTCACGCAGTCCATTGCTGGCCATCTCCTCAACTGTCGATTTCTTTCTCTAACCCTCTACTTAGCTAGACTTACGCACTCCTTGTGGAGTAAGTCACTACTTCTGCTACTGCATGGGAAAACTGAGCTTCTTTGAGTAAGAAACTCTCTAAGGTCAAGAAATCCCCCACTCTGTGTTTTTCAGAAATTTTCTGACGCTTATGCACCAACTCTTACTGTTGTGCAGTAACTGCGTCTTTCAGCTATGCTAGTCTGCTACGCTGCCTCTTCTGCAACTCAAAAAATGCTTACCCCTCTGTCAACTCTCTCAGAGGGAGCCTTTTTCTGCACTAGATTTCCCTCTTGGTCTAGACAACGTAATCTCTGGGAGGGTCTGCTGTTGCTTACGCAGATCCCAGTCCCTCCTGCGTTGATCTGCCAGTTCACTCTTGTTTCTCCTGCACTTTAGCTTGAATAAGCTCTGATACCATTTGAAAAATCCTAAACCTGGATTCCTACTGCAACATATCTGAATCACTTCTCCTATTATTTAGATAATTATTTCATTACATTGAAATACCAAAGTAATTACTGAAGCAGTCTACCCAAATAATGTTCCAAAATAAATCTAAGTGTTGAAACAAACTGAATAAAATGCAATGAAAAACAACCACATTTGACACAGTTATTTTTGGACTAAGTCCCCGGAAAAACCCAACTTGGGAAAACCAGTGTAGCAGATCTGAGGGTTTTATATTATTAAGTAGCAGAATCTTGACTGCAACTAGGGTGTCAATATCTGGCTCACCCTTCAAAGAAATCTAGAAAATTGATGAAATTGTGAGATATACCTCACTCTGTAAATCCCCGGCTGATCTGAACAGCACTGGTGAAGCTCCTCTCTGCCTTTGCATGATGCCTATGTTGGAACTGCGTAAGCCTGCGTAGGCAATCTCTGGAACTGCGTCACCTCTGCTCAACAACTAATCTAAGCTAATCCGGAATTGGATTTTGGCCCTCCTGGCTCAGAAACCCCAGCTTCGAGCTATCTCCGGACTGGATCAAAGAGACACTGTGTCACTTCTGCGTGGGTTCCTTCAGGAACTACGTCACCCCTTCAGAAAACTGCGTTGTCTTTCTCTGCATCACTGCTGCCTCTCTCTGAAATGCACTCGTGGTCCTCCTGACCCGTCTCTGCTTCTGCCCCTCTCTGAATCTGCTCACTGAATTGACATCACTTAGCAAACCCTGCCCTAGTGATTCGATTTTGACCAAAAGCTGTGTCTCCTCACACAAACTCGAAAATGCCAAATGCTCAATGTGCTCAACGTGATTTCCATAGGCCCCTCACCCTCCTTATATTCTTCCGTTGACCCTTCAACGACCAAGATTAAAACATAATCAAGGGCTAAGATTAACTTGGAGGTGATCCATGACTTTATCTAGAAGATTCACACTTAGTTTAATTAATACCCTTTAATTAATCAGTTAAAAAACGATTAATTATTTTAATTAAACCATCTCGAAGTGGAATTTTCCAAAACCATTTCTAGGTATTATGGAATACATGTGTCTTAGCTTATATACAAAGTTACAAGGCTAGAGCACATCCGATGCTACCATAAATCAACAAGGCCAATTTTGATGTGTTGGATGGATGGAACCACAATCTTTGTTATACTGGTCGATACAACTCCTTTGTTACTCAATCTCAAACGTCTGCGCGCAGTCATTTTATCCAATTGAATTCCTCGATCTGCAACAACACGAATACTCGACTACTATACCCACAGATTTGCCTCCTGGAGTCAAAATTCATTAAGGGTGGCTTGCCAAATGTTTGCGACTGTCAATAAACCAATGCAGCTTCCAGTATTACACTCATCCTTGGAAATAGTTTTCTTTTGAATGGTATGCCCGATGAATAATTTAGACATAGAACGTTTGGCTCTTAATTTTAGCCAAAGTGGTTAATACTTAAGTTCTATGTCTTCCACAAAATATGTTTTCTCAAATACCATATACTATAGTATTTTTGATAAGATATATTCAGCCTTCTTCAGAGATGAAGTTGACATGACCCCCACCTAAAATTCAATCAATGGCCTTTTTAAATTAATACGGGACCCTTTCATAAAAATCCATGATCTTCACAAAGATTCTTGTCACAAATTTCAATTAATCCCTTTTAAAATTTTCCACGACCCTTTGATGAAAATTTCTCACGCGACCATGATTGTGAAAGCAACCCCCTTCCGCATAATTAATTTCATCCAACATGAGCCTTTGGTCGATTCACGCACACCACTTGACCAATGAATTCAGCACTTTAATAATTTGAATAGTTTGTAACAAATTCATTATGCAAGTGACATTTGTGCAAATTATTTGTCGGTCACTTATTAAAGATGCGACAAACTAGTAACTCGATCAACAGAATATTTCCAACAACGATATGACCTTTCCGACAAGGATATATATTATACACTCTGCAATAAAATTAGCTCTGGAAATTTGGAAAGTAAACTCTTTGGCTGGCAAGATGCATAGCGCTGATACCACTCTAATATCCTGAATAGAAAAATTTGACAGATTTTCGGAATTTCACTCACAAATGTTTCAGAAAAAATTTCATTCAAATAACAGAAGATTGCCATGTAAAATATAACCAATAGAGTTCAGCAACACAATAATATGACAAGCAGAAAATGATATCAACTTTTATTATAATAGATAAACTGGGGTTACATGCATATACAACCAAAATAGCTAAAATGAGAAGTTGGCCTCCAAGAAAATATGCTCCAATGATGCACGAGCCCTCCACCAAACTGACATGAACTACACTGCTAAGCTCTCCTGTGAATTCTGGATGAATTCACCAATGGAAGATGGGTACTCACCCAATCTCACTAAATCACCTGAGGGTTTTCGTCCTGGGGCTACAACGAAGTAGAGAACCTAGTTCTCAAACCTCTCATACAAGACAATGTTCAAATCCAAGATGTCCCCAAATGGCCTCCTCCTCTTCTTTTTATAAATCCGATGGAGCCCTCTAGAACTTCCTATTTATTATTATTTTAATCATGGAGCACTTTTCCCTCTTTTTATTTCAATTAAATATTCTTTTTAATGTGGGAAAATGGTAAATTGGCCACCATACTCTCTCCGACCATTGAAAGCCATTTCTCAGCGTCCCATCCTGTAGATATTCTCGTTCTGGTTCATCAAATGCATTTTTGAGCCACTCATGTGGTAGGCAGCATAAAGGTAGCACAGAGGGGCTCACGCTAAGGTTTGGACGACTAGTTTGTTGAAGGCAAGTCATGCCAGAGATTGCTTGTGGGAGAAGGGTAATTCCCTTCGGTATTTTGCCCAGATTTTCTTGCTGTTTGGATTGCCAGTTGGGCATCCATAGATGTACTCATATTTCACTGTTGCATAATAAAATAAAACCCTCATCTGTTGCATCGGTTTTCCCGAGTTGGGATTTTCTAAGGACTTCTCCAAAAATAATTGTGTTAATTTTATGTGTGCATGCTAGCATTTCCTCCAACGTTTATTCCTGTGCAGTTTTATCTGTGTAGATTGCATGTGATTATTAAGTATTTTCCGTAGAAAACAACAAATAAATTGTTAAATAAAATTAACAATTAGGAGAATAATTTCCAGTTGTTGCAATGGGATTCCAGTTTAGGAATTTTCACATGGTATCGGAGCCATGTTGATCAACTGGAGAGATCAGACACGAAGAATAAGGAATTTTGCGGCTCAGCAAGGGCAGCAGGCCGAAATTCCTAGGGGCAGCATAGTCACTTTGCCAAAAGGCTGAGTTGCTTAAGGAAATTCGATTTTTCTTAGAGGCGAAAAAATTTGAGATTTCCAAATTGAGTAGCTCCAAAGGTAGAGGGAGTAACCCAATTATTTCTTTGGGAAAATACCTAGCTGGACGTAGAGAGTTTCTGCAGCAGAAGTTGCACCGGGTGGAAGAAAAGCACGCATAGAGGGAAAATTTCTTTCAGGAAACTGCTAGTCTCGGAAGTTCAAATTTCCAGTTGGAGATTGGCAGTAGCACCTACCAGAGCCACACATTCCAGGAGGGAGTGCAATTATCAAAGCAACAGCCGAGCATAGGGGAAGAGGGAGTGTTCGACATTTTTTTAGAGATGGCCACTGCAAGGCTGAGAGATCAAGGGAGGTTGGATGGTGCTTCCAACTATGTCATCTGGAAGGCGAGGATCTCCTTCCTTCTAGATGAATTTGGCCTGAAGGTATATATCAATAATGTGGTGGGGGTTCCCACGGATGCATATCAGCTGAAGGAGTATAGAAAGGGGATGGCACAAGCAAAGTGGTTGATCCTAGATGGAGCCTGGTATCATGTAGTCTCGCATATAGCTGGCAAAGATACTGCGAAACAGATCTGAGATGCTCTTGCCACGTTGTATCAGGGTAATTCTGAGTAGTGGAAGATGTGCCTCGAGGAGAAGCTGAGATGCATCCGGATGCAGAAAGGGGAAGACATAGACGCCTTCCTTACTCGAATTTAGGAGGTCCGAGACCAGTAATCAGTTGTTGGGGCAACGCCTCAACCCACAGAGCTAGTGTGATTAGCTCTCAACATCGTCTCTGAGGAGTGTCACGTTTTTGTCCTGTTGACCACCGGAGTGGCACCTGATGATTATGTGAAGACTCCATGCCCAAGGATGAACCAGAGGACACGTGTGCCATCATATATCATCAGTTCAACAGAGTTTTTAAACTCTACTTCATCTTCTTGTCATTTTCTTCTTCAGTCTTTAGATTCCGCAGCCCTACGGGGATATTGTATAAATGTCACTAGCATGATGAATAAAGCCATGTAACAGGCCTAGGATGTTGGGACTCGATCGGCAAGCGAATACACCTTGGAGTGTTTTTTTTACTTGGTTAATTATTTCTTCTTTTTAGCGGCGAATAATTTTCTAGGTTTTTTCACTCATTGCATTACCCCAAAGCCGAGGTGACGACTTGAAGGTTGAGCCCCTAATGCATCTTAGTGTCTAGAGTCAATTTATATTACCATGCTAGGTCATCTCTGAAATTTCGCGGAATTTGACTAGGTCTAAGTATGATTTTTTAATAATTAAAAATTTCTCGCAAAACGAGAATTTTTAATTAATTTCTATGTAATGATGTAAATAAGTGGCCTTAGGAAATGTCTGGGGCATGTGACCACTCAAAATTCATCCTCAGAGACCCAGCATTATCCTAAGACCCACTTTGGGGGTCAAAAAGCGGCTTATAATCCCTCAAAAGCCGATTTTCTTAATGTCAGTGGCAAAAATGAGAAAAAATTCAAAAAAATTCAATAATTGGAAAAATTCAGAAATTTTTCCAAAGTCAAAATGAGTCAAATTTTGACATGGCAGATTCAGTGAGGGTCACAGATGATGTGGCAACCAGGTGGGGCCCACCACATGAACCACAACTCAAAAGACAAAGGGAGTCAAAGGTTCCCATGTTGAGTTAAAGAGGCAACGTTGAAATATTATATATGGCTAAAGTTCAAATAATGTGATTTATTTCAACATGTTGGTACACATTAAAATTAGAGGGGGACAAAGTGAATGACATGGCAACCACTCCATCACCATGAGCGGGCCAAGTCAACATAAGTCAAAAGGGGCTCGAATTACCCACTCAAAAGATGAAAATCAGCTTGAAAGTGTTTCACAGAATTGTTAAAGGATGATTGGGGACAAGACTACCGTATGGGACAGTTCTTGGCCCCACTTAATTTCACTTGTCTCCCACTGTTATCTACACAACCAATCAGAATTAAAAGCTCAGATTAACATATGAGTTGGTGAAATACGTAGCAGCAAGTTAAAGCTAATACACGGGCATATCTAGCGGCTAGTTGACAGTTAAAAATAGATGTGTTGAATAGCAAGGGGCTGCCACGAATTATATGGGAGTTAAACTCCCCCTTAGCTCCACTCATGCTCACACCTAGCAGCAAAAAATAGCACGCTCGAATTTTCACAAAGGAATACACAACAATTAGAGGAAGTCAGCCTAAGGGAACACGCAAGCCACTACAGTCAACGCAGCCTCCAATTAAGCTTGTTATAATATCACGTAAAGAGGACTTTAGTCCACACGCAGCTCAAGAAAAGACAAGCGTATGTGACAGAAAATTAAACACAGGTTTGGAGGAAGTTGTCTCCTCTCATCTCCACTTTTTTGCACACATGTACAACACAGATTCTACAGGATAATGCATTCAACCAGTTCACTAATACGCTGATCCTCCTTAGTCTAATACGCTGCCATTTGGAGCTCATCTTATCACTGGGACTGAAAATTATGTGTCACTTATGTGACAGATTGATCATTGGGATTGGCTCCCATTTTGGGCTCTCATTGTAATCATGGTTTTCCTAGCTATTGTGCTTGCGGAAGCGCCGCTGTCTTGTACACTTTCAGAAATATCAATAAAGATGTTGGGGTTTCATTCATGAGGTGTTCCTCCTTTTGGAGTGTGATGAATTGTTGATCATTGGTATAATTCATTTTACTCATGCTTTGATCTAATTTATTTCCATATGCTCTGCAGATTTGTTAATGTAGAGCTATCGTACATTGACATTTGATTTAGGAGTATGCTCTAGGTATAGAATGCTCTAATTGGTTTCAAATAAATCACTAGAGTTTCTTATCATTGTTTATTGTTAGATCTATATGGAACTAATTCTTGATTGAAGTTTTGTAGAGGGAACATCTTGTTGGGATCAAAGAATCAAGTGTTGGGGAAAGTCTTTGGAGAGACCAACACACTCTTGATACATTCTCAAAGGAGCTCTCATTTGTTCTTTGAGCCTTCATAGTCTTATCTTACAGAGTGGTTTTGCAGGGGTTTTGGGACATAGCTTGTATACAAGCAAAATACTTCTAAATTTGAATATCTTTTAAAACATTATACTTCATTGCTTTCATTTGCTATCTAAGAGTTTGAAGATGACTAAGCAAAGAGGATCTTTACTCGAACTCTTTGGCTTAGCCCTTTGTAAAGTGTTGTACAATATTTTGTAATTTTATCTGTCTAATATTTGATTGATTTTGTAGCCCTCTTTCTGAACTTTTTCTTGTGACAGCTTGAGTGGACGACTACAAGAAATTACTAACAAGTTGTTGTAGGACCTTTGGGCTCCGAATTTCAAATGAGGAAGATAACTCTCTCTCTTCTTTGGTTGTGGGCATAGAAGAGTCTTAGCTTCTCTTCTCCTATTGTAAAGTCTGAATTCTTTTGAGTTTTTAGAAATTCTCATCAAGGAAAAGTCTATGGTCTCAATTTGTATTTGTAAAGACTTTCCTTGGTTTAAAAAAGGGATAATGGTCATTTCCTTCTTGTAAAATTAATAAAAATTTCTATTTTTGTTGTGGGAGTGTGGGTTTTACCCATTGGCATCCCTATCCCTCCATTTCAAAGGAGAGAATTTGTAGATGGATTGACTTAGTGGTTTTGACATTTCCATTTTCTTTCACATCACATATGCATGCTCTAATTTGGAAGTAACACAAATCACATTTCTTTTTCCTAAAGTTTGCTTCACAAATCTCAACCACATTTCCATTTTAAGAATATTGAAGCATTGTGTATTTGACAAAGTTTGTCTTTCAAAGCAATCACTTATTTTCAGGTCAAGCTAATTTCCTCAAGTTTAAAGTTCCTTTTGCAAAGCTATTGTGAGCAAAAATCTCAATTTCATTTTTAAAGCATTGCAATTTACTTTACATGCAAATTAATTGCTCATAAGCATCAATCTTTTAATTGATTCATCATTAGCAACTCACAATTTTAAATGTTCTTGAAGCTTATGCATCTTATGTTTACTTGAGCAAATATATAAAGTGATCTTGTGGAACAATCTTACTAAGAGCATTTCCATTTTTTAAATAGCACTTGCAAACTTACTTGCATATCATAGTAGGCATTCTGACTTAGTTGCATATTTAAAATTTACATCCAAGCATAAGCTTGGTTGATAGAAATCATAGGAAAAAGGCTTTCTTGGAAAATTCTTCCATTTGGTACGAAGTAAGGTAAAGGTGTGTGACCCTGAAGTTATGAAGGTGGCTTTTCCCCTTGTAGGAACAAAGGCACACGCTGGCTCATAAGACTCAGGGGACGGGTATCGTTAATGACACCCCCATGCCGTCGCCCCCTCTTTCTTACAGTCACCCCAATTTTTACCCCTTGGTAAGAGTAGAAGAGGAGGACTTCTCACCTAGGTTAGGCATTTTAGATTAAAAGTAACCAAGATTAATTGCATCCAAAACTAGTTTAATTGCATCTCATGCTTTCATTCAGAAATCTGTTTATCATGAAAGAATTTTACTTCATTTAAACAAATACATTTTCATTTCAAAGAGCAATACTCTGGAGGCACTGGTTTCTCATATGTTTCATGTTTATCTTATGTATTGCTCATATCACGTTTTTTCTTATAAATCTGAATAAGTAATCTATTTAACTCTAATGACTCGCCTAGAAAACTTACATCTTTAAAATAGTTTTCCATTTAGGGACCACCCCCCATAGCTAACCTAGGAGATAGCTTAAACGGAGAGAGTCGGAATTAGTGTGACAGCCCCTTCTCTGAGTTCCTTGCCACCAACCACACCTTGTGGAGTTAAAGGCTTTTCTCGCTAACTGTAGGTAGGTGTAGGCGGCAAGCGATAACATGTCCAAAGCATATTGGGCAGAGACATGCTACCAGGGTGGGAAAGGATGTCGGATGATTTGTAGCAATAGGAGTTGAGACGAGCTCTTTTGAAGAACTCCATTAGTGGCAGCAATACAGGATCGAAGACAGTGAAGGAGGAGGAGAATGTGGCCCTTGTACCTAAGGGTCCCAGTCAGGGATAGGGGGAGCATAGGAAGAAGGACTTGTCAAAGGTCAAGTGCTTCAGGTGTGGCGAACTAGGCCACTACAATACCTAGTGTCCTCTCAGGAAGAAGGAAAAGGAGGAGAAGCAGGACCAGGCGGCAACTCATGTTGAGATTGATAGGTTATTCTCCAGGCTGGAGGAAGACTTCGCTATGTTCTCCGATATACCACCATGAGTGAGGTGGGGTGACTTGGTTTTGTAGCCCCAAAGAGCTATAGATGGGCAAGATCCTTGAGGATTCCACCTCTTCGATCAGTACCTGGCTATGGGAGCCCATAGTATTCAGAAGCAAGATGGACCAGTTGCAGTTGGTGCAGTCAGATGCCAGAGTGACAGTTGGAGAGACTAGTAGCAGTCAGATATTTGGGAGTGTAGTGGAGATGGCACAATGTAGAGTCAGTAGCAGCACAGATTCCTTAGTGACAGTGCAAATTCTAGTAGCAGTAAAGACTCAGATGACAAATGCATCATAATGAACACAATTGGTTCAGTATTTTGGGTGTTTTTCTATTGCAGATGTTGCAGCTGCAGCAGTAGCAGATGAGAGGGAGTTGCAATGCAGATGCAGTGTTGGCAATAGTTCAATAGGGTCAACAGTAGCACAGATGTTGCACATATCAGAGTTGTGAAGTGGTTGATGGGCAACAGTAGCCAGACATCAACAGCATAATAGGAGATGATGCAGAGACAGGGTGTTGCGGCAGCAGGTGCAGCACTACAACACATTCCTCCCTTAGAGGGAGTGTTAGTTTTTATAGCATCGGATGTGTTCTAGCCACGAAATTTTATGGAGGGGCTACAATAAATGAGTTCTTCAAAACCCAGAAATCATTTCTGGAAATTCCTCCTAGAAGTGTATCAATTAGGGTCGAGTTATCCCAGAGAGGCAACGCAAAGGCTCTGCACAGTAGCTTCAACAGACAGATCGATTTGGTGGTGAGAAAAACTATTCTCAATTCCAAAGGCCGAGTAGAGGTTCCAAAAGGTCAAAGAGATGATTTCCTCAACAACTGGAGGCAGAACGACTTCACCAGAGGCATTTTCGAGCCATACGTGTGGGAGACAACGCAGTGTTAACGCAGAGGGGCTCATGCTGAGGTTTGGACGACCAGTTTGTTGAAGGAAAGTCGTGCCAGATAGATATTTCTTGTGGGACAAGGATAATTCCCTTCAGTATTCTTCCCATATTTTCTTGTTGTTCGGATTGCGAGTTGAGCATCCATAGATGTACTCAAATTTCGATGTTGAATAATAAAATAAAACTCTCATCTGTTGCACCGGTTTTCTTGAGTTTTGTTTTTCAGGGGACTTCTGTCCAAAAATAGTTGTGTTAATTTTATGTGTGTGTGCTAGTGTTTCTTCCAGCGTTTATTCTTCCGTAATTTTATTTGTGTAGATTGCAGTGTGATTTATTCAGTATTTGTCGGAGAAAACAACAAATAAATTGTTAAATAAAATTAACAATTAGGAGAATAATTTCCAGTTCTTGCAATTGGATTCCAGTTTAGAAATTTTCACAGAACCAATACCAAACTGCCACCAAGATACCAAGTCAAAACATCCTCCAAGTCACCTCCAAAAGTCAAAATCACTGCTGGTTAAACTTGCTTCAAATCTGGTCAAACCACAAAAGTTCAGATCTGCAACTAGGGCTAAAATTCGGCCCATAACTAACCTCAGAAAAATTCAGCCTCTTCCACAGAAAGAATTCCTCCACACATATGAGCTGTAGCAGTGAAAGATTCAGTCAAAGAAGGAATATTTTTTTCTTCTTTTGACTTGCATTCTCTCTCTCCTTCAACTTGACTTCTTCTCTCCTTCGTTAGGTTCAAAAATCCTTCTTTTGTGATGTACGAATGAGCTTTCGAGTAGGTCGAATGGGTCTCTTATTTATAGCTGTCCAGGAAGGTCGAATAGGTGCCTTTAGTTGGGCTAGGCCGACTTGTCCAATGAGGGTCGACTTGGTCATCTTGTGGGCTTATGACTCGTAATAAAAATTCAATTTCTCTTTCTTTTAGTCCAAATGGGACATGACACAATTAATTTTTCTTTTGATTGAAAAAAAAAAATCTTTTGACTCTAACATGAAGAACATGCTTAACAAATCATAATAAATACATAAATGGTAAATAATAAATATACATTATGAAGACCGAACCTAGTTACAATTTCAACATTTAGGGTGTTTTTTCTTCATAATTTTGAGGATGCTATTGCCATGGAGGTCCATATTTCCACCTCGGTGGAAACTTAAAGGGGTTGACTTGCACATTTGGAGGAGGTGGTGGAGAATATAAATAATTTAGGGGCTTTAGGAGGCTGACGTTGCAACTTGGATACAATTTCTTCCCTATCTTATGGAGATGTCCCTCTCTTGTTTGATGCATTGGTCTACTTATCTTTGATGAAGTTTTCTATGTGTGATTAAGGAAGCCTCCAATAGCCTTTAGGAGGAGTTGAATTAAAGAGTGAGGATTTGTTCTGAGGCAATAGTGGGCACTTATCCCATGTGGAACCACCTTAGCACCTCAAAGTGTTGATTTGCGGTAGCATAAGATGTGCTCTAAGTCTCAAACTTTGTGGAGAGGCTTAGACACATGTATTCTAGATAACCCATAAATTTTTTGGGGAAATTCCACCCCGATTGTATTTTATTAAGAAAATTAATTATTTTAAAGTGACCCTAAGTCTAAACTTAGGAAAATAAAATAATTACAGTGAATTAATAGAATATGGGTGTCAGATCAAGTCAAAATGTAATCTTAGTCATTGATTGGAGATCTAATCTCGGTCATTGAAGTCTCAACGAGAAGACTATAAAGAATACTTGAGGGTCATTTGGAAAGACACATCGAGAGATCAAGAGATCGAATTGTCTGAAGTGAGCAGTTCTCAAAGGAAAACTTTAATCGAGAGATTCTCACGCAGAGAGGGGCAGAGACAGTGTCCGAAGAGAAATATTTCTCGTTTGGAGAATCATCAGCAAAGAAGGGTAGAGAGAGATCCAGCAACTCCAGCGCAGAGCTAGAGAGCCTGACGAAGAGCCACGCAGGGCTACGCAGAGGTTGCGTAGAGGGAAAAGAGGAAATCCAAATATTTTGCTGAAGAATCGATTTCAGAAGTTGGAAGTCGGGTGTGAGACCGGGAGGCAGATACAGAAGATTCTGGGGAGTAGATCGATCCACAAGCTGAGTGACGCAGTGCCCAGAAGGTTTAATGCTGGGATTGCGTAGTGACTGTGCAAAGGCAGCACAGAGCCTGTTAAAGGCATCTCATTCAGTGGCCAGATCAACCGGGATTTCCAGTGATAGTGTGAGGTAACCTCACTAATACTTTTGTCAGTGATATTCTCTGTAATTGAATTGTCTAGAGAGACATTCAGAGATGCATTCAGAAATTACTGCTGCTTAATAATAGAACCCTAAGATTTGCTGCACCGGTTTCCCGCATTGGGTTTTTCCGGGGACATTTGTCCAAAACAACGGTGTCCTGTGTGACGTATTTCTTTACAGTTCAATTTCTTGTTTCGGCATCTTTAATTAATTAAGTGAAGGTTGCAGTAGTAATTTTCTTCAGTATTTTCAGTAGGACACTGCTAATAACTTGTTCATTAAATAACAAGTAGGTGAAGTATTTTCAATTGGCTGCAGTAGGATTTCGGACTTGGAATTTTCACATGGTATCAGAGCATTGCAAGTGAAACAAGAAGAGCAGAGCCAGCACTGAGTAGGAGGCTGAATAGCTGCAGAAGGCAACAGTTCGAATCCCCAGAGGGATTATGTAGTCCAAGCCAAGAGGGCTAAAGTTTAGAGGAAAGTCTCTCTCTGAGTGAGTCAAAAGAGAGGAAGGGCTTCCAGAACGAAATTTTGTTGAGATTTTGTGTATTTGGGGTAGCATCAGTTGTGCTCTAGCTCCCAAACTTTGTGGAGGGACTAGAGTACACTGGATCTACAATACTCAGAAATGGATTTGGGAAATTTCATCTGGTTTAGGAGATATTAAATTAATTAATTATGTTAATGTATTTCCTAAATTAAAACTTAGGAAAATAAAATAATTTAATTTAATTTAATTAAACATGTGATGCAATTATCTTAAGTCACACGAATCAAGCTTTCTTTTAATCTTAGCCATTGGTTAAAGATTTAATCTTGGCCATTGATTTTTCAACAAGAAAAGTATAAAGGAAAGGCTTGGGGTCATTTGTAAAACACAAATGGAGGCAGAGCACTGAAGCTAAGCTGAGATTCTAGGGCGGGGTTACTAAGAATTCTCAGAAGTGTTTCAGTTGCAGAGAGTGGAATTTAGACCAAGGGGATGATCTGATCCCGGGGTCTATAATACACAAGAAGCAGAGAATAGATCAGCAAGGACAATGCAGAGAAAGGCAGCAGTGACAACAGCAGACGGTAGCAGCAGCAGCAGCAGCAGTGTCTTTCAGGGTCAGCGCTGGGGTTTCTAGGCCTAGATCTGGCTGAGTTTTGTAAATCCCATTTGAGGGTGTGGATCAATCAGTATTTTTGGTCTTAAATCAGCCAGGAGCTGAAGATCTAGAGTTTTCTGTGTAGGTTTTTCCAGATCTGGAAACCAAAGTCGTGTATTCAGAAATATTCTTAATAATAGAACCCTCCAGCAGCCAGAGACTGATTTTTCCACATTGGGTTTTTCCGGGGACAGTTTGTCCAGAAATAACTGTGTCACTGTGTCTATGTGTGCATATGCTTATTCTAGATCTGAATTGGTAGAGATCTATTATGTGTTTTGCTTTGATGTTAACTTGAATTTATTCAGTTAATAACTTGTATTAGTAGGAGAAGCTTAACCAGATTAACAGTAATAATTTCTGCATAAGAATTAAGATTTAGAAATTTCTACATGGTATCAAAGCAATTGCAGATTTGAAGGGGTAGCGCAGTTGACAGGAAGGGAAAATCTGACATGAACCAAGGGAAGGGTTCATGCAACCAAAAGGACTCACGCAGTCCTCCAGAGCATGCAGAAATGAAGAGGGAACAGGACATGAAAGTGTTGGCATCCAGACTAGAGGAGGATCTTGCATGTGTGTCAAGCACAACTCCTCCTGATGTTTGGTATATTGATAGTGGAGCATCTACTCACATGATGGGGGTTCGAGAATTTTTTTCGAGCTATCAAGAGGAGCAGATGAATTTCCAAATAACTATGGGAAACAAAGGAAAATGTACCCCCATCGGGAGAGGTACCGTAACTTTTTAGACGGAAAATGGCCACAAGATTCGAGCCACAAATATTCTGCATGTACAAGGGTTAGGAATGAACTTACTCTCGGTGTCTCAACTTCAGAACAAGGCTATGATGTATACTTTATTCAAGACAAAGTATATGTCAAACATCCTAACTGGAGTAAAAAGGCACAAATTGGAGTAAAGAGTCACAAGTTGTATAAGCTTCAGCTTGAATCTCCAGTGGCCTTGATTGACAGTACAAACGATAGAGATCTGAATGAGTTATGGCACAGAAGGATGGGGCATCTACATCATGGAGCCTTGGGGATTCTCAAAAATATTGTCATAGGGGCTCCTGAACTTAGCAGGAGCACAAGAAAGACGATGTTTGCAGAGGATGCGTACTAGGGAAGTACGCTAAGGCAACGTTTCCAAGAAGCAGCAGCAGAGCCAAAGGTGTATTAGAGTTAATACACTCTGACATTTGCGGTCCAATGTCTACAACAGATCTCAGTGCGGCAAAATATTTTGCTACCTTCATTGATGATTATTCCAAGAAAACTTGGATCTATTTTCTGAAGACCAAAGATGAAGTCTTTAATCGGTTTAAAGATTTCAAAGCATTGGTGGAGAACTCTACAGGAAAGAAGATCAAGAAGTTAAGGTCAGATAACGGTGGAGAATATATCAATAAAGACTTCACAAATTTCTGTGTGCGGGAAGGCATCAAGAGAGAGTGGACAGCTCCCTACAATCCAGAACAAAATGGAGTTGCAGAACGGAAGAATCAGACCATAATAGAAGCTGGAAGGGCAATGCTGTATGGCTAGGAAATGCCCAAATTCTTATGGGCAGAGGCCTGCAACACAACAGTCTATATTCAGAACAGAGTTCCAACTAGGCCTTTGGGGAAGGTGACTTCTGAAAGTGTGTTCACAGGAAGCAAGCCTAAAGTGAGCCACATCAGGATATTCGGCAGCGTAGCATACTGCCATGTTCCAAAGGAAAAGAGGAAGAAACTAGATCAAACTGTAGAAAAGGGTTTTCTGATGGGCTACAGTGAGAATGCAAAGGCATACCGCGTCTATATTCCAGAGAGAAGAAAAGTCGTGGTAAGAAGGGATGTAAAATTCCTTGAAGAAAGAGCCTTTAGGAAATCTCGAGAGATGCCCACAGATATGCAGATTGAGGAAGATCCACGGTACAGCCTCAACGACCTCTGGAGGAGAGGTCCAGTGCCTCTCCTAGGCACAATTGTTCTGAAGGAAGCTCCTCCGACGAAGAACAGGAGGAAGAACAAGTGAGACCACCCACCACTGATGGGAGACTGAGCAGAGAACTCCAATAGATTCTTAGAGATGCAGAAGGATTTGTTGGAACACCTAGAGAAGGGAAGAGGATAAGGAAACAACCTGACAGATATCAAGCACTGGTAGCTCAGGGTGGAGAGCCCTCTACCTTTCGAGAAGCAGCTCAGCATCAGGTATGGGTAGATGCCATGGTGGAGGAGTATAGCTCCATCATGACAAATGATGTCTGGGAAGTAGTCCCTAGACCACAGGACAGATCTGTTGTAGGATCCAGGTGGATCTACAAGATCAAGTATGCTGCAGATGGTAGCATAGAGAAATTCAAAGCAAGATTTGTAGCAAAGGGGTATGCCCAGAAAGAAGGCATTTACTATGAAGAAACCTTTGCTCCTGTAGCATGGTACACTTCTATCAGATCCATCATCTCTTTGGCAGTGCAGATGGGATGGAAGATTCACCAGATGGATGTCAAGACTACGTTCTTGAACGGTGTGATAGAGGAGGAAGTGTACATAGAGCAGCCAGAGGGCGTCGAGACACGTGAGCAGAAGACTCATGTTTGCAGACTTAAGAAAGCCTTGTATGGCTTGAAACAAGCCCCCAGGGCATGGTATGGTTGGATTGATGGCTACTTGCAGAAGATGGGGTTCGTCAAGAGTGATGCAGATCCCAACTTATACTACTTGAGAGTAAGAGATGAGCCACTTATTCTTCTTTTGTATGTGGATGACTTGTTTTTGACTAGGTCATCCAAGCTCATCATGGACTGCAAAGAGAATCTGGCAACAAAATTTGACATGAAGGACCTGGAATGGATGCACTATTTTCTTGGATTAGAAGTTTGGCAGCATGAAGGGGAAATCTTCCTATGGCAAGGAAGATACATGAAAGAGATTCTGAAAAGATTCCAAATGGAAGACTGTAGACCCATGGCCACGCCAATGATCACTAATTGGAAGAAGATAGACACATCAGAGGATGATGAGGTTGATCCCTCCTTGTACAGACAGCTCATCGATTCATTGATGTATCTAGTCAATACAAGACCAGACATCTGCTATGCAGGGAATACCCTCAGTTAGTTCATGGTGGAACCAAGGAGGGCTCACCGGGCAGCAGCTAAACATATTCTCAGATGCTTGAGAGGGACAGTTGAGTATGGGCTAAAGTACATGAAGGAAAATGAAATTCAGTTAAGTGGGTTCACAAATGCAGACTGGCCTAGAAGCACAGTAGATCGGAAAAGTACCAGCGGGTACTGTTTCAGTCTCGGATCAGGAATGACCTCTTGGTGTAGTAGGAAACAAAAGTCCGTAGCACTGAGCTCAGCCGAGGCAGAGTACATGGTAGCAAGCACGACTTTGTGTGAGGCCATATGGCTCCACAAATTAATTTTGAATCTACTTAAGAAACGAATAGAGTCGACCAAGATCATGTCTGATAATCAGAGTTGCATCAAGCTCTCTGAGAATCCTGTGTTTCATGACCGGTCAAAGCACATTGACATTCGGTGTCACTTTATCCGAGACTATGTTCAGAAGGGAGCATTACAGTTACGATACACTCCTACAGGTGATCAAGTAGCATAAATTCTCACAAAGGCTCTAAATAAGGTTAAGTTCACTTACTTTAGAGAGAGGATGGGAATGATCAAGAACCCCTTCCACTAGAGGAAAGGGTGGTGTTTCGAAGAAGAGGGAGCTACAGTACAGTGGTTGCAGTAGCAGTGGCAGAGTCATGGGCAACATTACAGAATGGCAACAGTAGTGCAAATTTGAGTGGCAGGAGGCCAAGCTTCAACAACACAGAACCAATGCCCAAAATCATGTAATGCATGAGTGTGATGTATTGCTAGAGCACACCCTTGATGCTAAGAGGGAGTGTTGAGATTTTTTGTATTTGGGGTAGCATCAGTTGTGCTCTAGCTCCCAAACTTTGTGGAGGAACTAGAGTACACTGGATCCACAAGACCCAGAAATGGATTTGGGAAATTTCATTTGGTTTAGGAGATATTAGTTTAATTAATTATTTTAATGTATTTCCTAAGTAAAAACTTAGGAAAATAAAATAATTTAATTTAATTAAACATGTGATGAAATTATCTTAAGTCACACGGATCAAGCTTTCTTTTAATCTTAGCCATTGGTTAAAGATTTAATCTTGGTCGTTGATTTGTCAACAAGAAAAGTATAAAGGAAAGGCTTGGGGTCATTTGTAAAACACAAATGGAGGCAGAGCACTGAAGCTAAGCTGAGATTCTAGGGTGGAGCTGCTAAGAATTCTCAGAAGTGTTTCAGTTGCAGAGAGGGGAATTTAGACCAAGGGGATGATCTGATCCCGGGGTCTAGAATACACAAGAAGCAAAGAAGAGATCAACAAGGACAGTGCAAAGAAAGGCAGCAGCAGTAGTATACGGCAGCAGCAGACGACAATAGCAGCAGTAGCAAACGGCAACAGCGGTAGCAACAGCAGACGGCAGCAGCAGCAGACAGCAACAACAGCAGCAACAGACGTAGCAGTGTCTTTTAGGGGCAGTGCTGGGGTTTCTAGGCCTAGATCTGTCTGAGTTCTGTAAATTTCGTTTGAGGGTGTGGATCAGTCAGTATTTTTGGTCTTAGATCAGCCAGGAGCTGCAGATCTAGAGTTTTCTCTGTAGGTTTTTCCAAATCTGGAAACCAGAGTTGTGTATTCAGAAATATTCTTAGTAATAGAACCCTCCAGCAACCAGAGACCGGTTTTCCCACATTGGGTTTTTCTGGGGACAGTTTGTCCAAAAATAACTGTCACTATGTCTATGTGTGCATATGCTTATTCAGATCTGAATTGGTAAAGATTTGTTATGTGTTTTGCTTTGATGTTGACTTGAATTTATTCAGTTAATAACTTGTATAAGTAGGAGAAGCTTAACCAGATTAACAGTAATAATTTATGCATAAGAATTAAGATTCAGAAATTTCTACAAATTTTGCCCTGGCAGATGGGCAGCGCAGAGCCTCAGCGTAAGTGCTCGTGGGATGCAGTTTTCTGCAGGAAATTTTTTTTTTGTTGGGCAGAAAGATGTCAAAAGAAAGAAAAGAAGCACAATGAGGGAATTTTCTTCCTCAGGGAGTTCCTAGCCGAGGAATTCTATTTTTCAAGATCTGAGCAGTAGATCTGGGTGGCTGATCTACAATCTCCAACAAGGATTGCGTAGGCCAGTCCAGCACTGCAAAGAGGAGGAAGAGAGGGAGCAGATCCAACATTTTCTTGACGGCCATGGCAGCTCACGGGCCTAGAGATCAGGATTGGTTGGAGGGAGCCTCCAACTATGTAATCTGGAAGGCGAGAATTGCATGCCTTCTAGATGAATACGATCTCAAGCTTTTCATGACTAGTATGTTGTTGTCCCTGCAGATCCAGATCTGTTGAAGAAGTAAACGACTGATATGGTGAGGGCTAAGAGGCTGCTCCTTGATGGAGTCAAATATCACATAGTGTCCCAGATAGTCAGCAAGGACACAACTAGGCAGATGTGGGAAGCCTTAGCATCGCTATACAAACGATATTCCAAACAGCGGAAGATGTATTTAGAACATAAACTGAGGATGATTCAGAGGCAGAAGGGGGAGCGTATTATTCCATTCCTGTCTAGGCTTCAGGAAACTCGTGATCAGCTAGCATCCGTGGGGTCCACACCTCAGCCTACGGTGATGGTAAGGTTGGCCCTCAACGCAGTCACAAAAGAATGGTAGGTTTTCGTCCAGAGCATCCTGAGCAGAGCAACCTTGACAAGCTGGGAATAGATGTGGGTTTCTCTTTAGCAAGAAAAGCTAAGGAGGGACCTAGTCAAGTGTAAACTTGAAGACCACAGTAGCAGTGGTTCAAAGGCAAAGGAGGAGGAAAATGCAGCCCTTGCATCCAAGGGGCAGAAAGAGCAGTGAAGACGGAAGAAAGATGTCTCGAATATTAAATGCTTAAGGTATGGTGAACTTGGTCACTACGTAATGAAATGTCCTTTGAAGAAAAAGGACAAGCATGAGAATCAAGATCCGAAGGCTACATCTGCAAAGATCAAAGAATATGAGTATGACATGAGTGTCCATGCATCTCCAAGAGGAAGATGGGGCAATATTGAACTGTAAGTTCACAAGAAATTCAGTTGGGTAGGATCCTTGAGGAGTCCACCTCTTGGATCACGACCTTGCTACAGGAGCCCAAAGTCAATGGTAGCAGGCTGGAGGAGTTTTAGTTGGTTAAAAGAAGTGTTGAAGTGACAGATGCAGTAGTTAGCAGCGCCAGAATCTGAGCAATGCAATGCTGAGTTGCAGCAGTGCAGAGAGACACAGCACAGAGCAGCAACATCACAGTGCTTCAGAGGGACAGCGAGGGACTGGCAGCAGTCAAAGTTTCAACATCGAGATGCATCCTAAACACTTGTTCATATTTTTGGATGTTTTTCAGTTGCTTCTCTTAGCAACTGAGTTGCAGTGTAGAGTTAGCAGTGGGAGTGCTAGCAACAGATGCAACATTTGCGAGGGAGTTGCAGTACGGATGCAGTATTGAACATGGCAGGGTTCGCAGCAGCGCAGTAGTTGGTGGACAACATGTCATACATTAGCTGCGCAGAGGAAGATGCTTTAGAGTCAGAGTAGTGTGCAACAGGGCATATTTTCTAGAGCACATTCCTCGCTAAGATGGAGTGTTGATTTGGGGTCACATCGGATGTGCTCTAAGTCTCAAACTTTGTGGAGAGGCTTAGACACATGTGTTCCAAATAACCCTGAAATTGTTTGGGTAAATTCCACCCAGATTGTATTTTATTAAGAAAATTAATTGTTTTAAAGTGACCCTAAGTCTAAAGTTAGGAAAATAAAATAATTAAAGTGAATTAATAGAATATGGATGTGAATGTTCTAGAAAAAGCAGATCAAGTCAAAATGTAATATTAGCCGTTGATTGGAGATTTAATCTCGGTCGTTGAAGTCTCAACGAGAAGACTATAAAGAAGACTTGAGAGTCATTTGGAAAGACACACCAAGAGATCAAGAGATCGAATTTTCTTAAGTGAGCAGTGCTTAGAGGAAAATTTTGATCTAGAGATTCTCACGCAGTGAGGGGCAAAGACAGTTTCCGAAGAGACACAGTAGAGAAGGGAAAAGAGAGATCTAGCAAATCCAACGCAGAGCTAGAGAGGCTGACGCAAAGCCACGTAGGGCTACACAGAGGGCAAAGAGGAAATCCGAAGATTTTGTTGAAGAATTAATTTTAGAAGCCAGAAGTTGGGTTGTGAGACAGAGAGGCAGAGATCGAAGATTCTGGGGAGCAGATCGATACACAAACTGAGTGATGCAGTGCCCAGAATGGTTGACATTGGGACTACGCAGTGGCAGCGCAGAGCCTGTCAGAGGCATCTCATTCAGTGGCTGGATCAGTCGGGATTTCTAGTGATAGTGTGAGGTAACCTCACTAATCTTTCTATCAGTGATATTCTCTGTAACTAAATTGGCTGGAGAGACATTCAAAGATGTATTCAGAAATTACTATTGCTTAATAATAAAACCCTCAGATCTGTTGCACCAGTTTTCCCGCATTGGGTTTTTCCAGAGACATTTGTCCAAAAACAATGATGTCCTGTGTGATGTATTTCTCTACTACTCAGTTTCTTGTTTCGGCATATTTAATTAATTAAGTGAAGGCTGCAGTAGTAATTTCCTTTAGTGTTTTCAATAGAACACTGTAAATAACTTGTTCATTAAATAACAAGTAGGTTTTCAGTTAGCTGCAGTAGGATTCTGGACTTGGAATTTTAACACAAAGGACCTTGTCAAGACCTCTCGATTGAGCGGTAACAAGTCTTAAAGCATTTTGTCTCCATTTCCCGAGGATTATCCATTGATCTATTTGAATGCACCACCATAGCTTCAATTCCAAATCATAAACTCTTATGATGCTAAATCTGATTTTGTTTTGAATGGTTTATAAGGATTGATTTAGCAATCTCAACTAAGGAAACCCTTGTAGGCCAAGAGGAGATTTGGCCTAAAGTGAGAGAGGTGTCCACTAAGGTGAAAGTGGGTGGAACCTCTCAATTTCCCCAAGGTTTGTACTTTGCATAATTTGGACTTATCTTTTATGTAGGATTAGGTGGTAAAATTAACAAAAAAATAGTCACCTTCTATAAGGAGGAAAATGAAATTCAAAATGGGGCATTCCACAAAAATGTCATATCAAAAATTGTTTTTACCAATACTACAGATTTAAAATTACCTTTACAGCATTAATCAAGATCCTCGAGAAAAAATTAAAATTATTTAAATCAAATGGGAAAAGAAATTCAAAAAGACATACTTGAAAAATCTTCCCAAGAGTTTTCAAACCCTTTGCACGAGCCCTAATTTCTTCCTTTGTAATTGTATCATCTTGCAAGACCTACCAAGAACATACAATTATTAGCTATCTTAAAAATAAGGAAAGGCAAAGCATAAAATAACTTGATTTAAGTAGAAAAATAACTACATTAGAAATACAAAGCATAAAATAACTTTATTAAAGAGGAAAAACAACTACATTAGAAAGGAAAAGCCTAAAATAACTTGGCTTAAGTAGAAAAACAGCTACATTAGAAAGGCAAAGCTAAATATAATGAAATCATATGAAATGTTAATTATGATAGTTTAAGAGAATCCAATATTCACAACACAAGGAAAATTCAAATAATAGCTATGTCAATCTAGTTTAAGAGAATCTATTATTCACAACACAAGTAAAATTCAAAGAATATAAGGTATGAGTATTTTAATGTGATTTTTGGATAAACAGAAATAAGGCATTATAAGGACTCTGTATGAGAATAGATACGGGCTACATGTTCTTTATCTATGGTGCACTATCTTGCAATTAATGTAGTTAAAAGCACAAAGAATAATCAAAGCAAGGAGGCATAGGAGTCATAAAAAAAGTGAAGGTTCTAGTCAAAGTAGATATGTTTACATTTCAATCCCCCGGCTATTTATCAATGAAGAGACAATTTTATCCCACTGGTAAATCCAAAGCTCTATCCAACAACTACATAAGTTTTGTTGATCTATTTTTCTCATTATCATCATCATATGTTGCTTGTTCCTACCCCAAATTCCATACTTAGTCATTTTCGTGAAAAGTAGTGTGGAATAAGTTTTGTTGATCTATTTTTCTCTAACATTATCACCATCACATGTTGCTTGTTCCTACCCCAAATTCCATAGTGATTTTCATGAAAAGTAGTGTGTGGAAATTTTTCATGACCTTGCACTCCGTACACCTTGTGAAAATTTTAACTATTGCAGCAATTGGAAATTATTCTTCTAACTATAAATTAATTTTGCAGTTTATTTGCTACAACAAACAACGAATAATTCACAAATGCAATTTTCACCAAAATAAATATTGCGGAATATAAACCGGAAACTGAGAATATACTAGCACACACACAAAAATATAACTCTGTTATTTTTGAACAATTTTCCCTGGAAAAAAACCAATGTGGGAAAACCTCTGCAGAAGTTGAGGGTTTTTATTACTAAGCAATAGTGAGAAATTCCAAGTACAACTAGATGCTGAAATCTGGCAATCCTACATAGAAAAATACTAGCAAAAATATTACGAGGAATTTTCCTCACCCCACAAGCAATCCGAGCTCTGACTTCTAGCTCCAAGTGAGCCATCCAAACTGACCTGCGTAGACCATGCGTCACCTCTGTGCAGCCTGCCAAAATGCACTGCCTGGAACAACTGCTACTCAAGCTATCTTCTCTGCTGCTGACTAAGAAGTTGTCTTTCGAACACTCTGGAAAGACATTTCAGCATCTGGAACTAAAAACAAGCTTCTCTCCAGTAGCATTAAATTTCCCTCTGCAGGCTTCTACACAGCCCTTGCCTCAACCTCTTTGTGGCTATCACTTCATCTCTGCAAGCTATTGTTTGAAACTGGAAGACTTCTTCCACACTCTCTCTCTGCCCCTCTCTGTCTCTGTGTCCCCTCTATGGATCGAACTCTTTTGGAAAAAAAATTTTGCTCTCTGGAAATTCAAATTGCCTAAGGAAATAGATCTCAAGTGTATTTCTCTATCTACCCATCGCCTTCTTCTTATAATCTCCAGTTGGGACTCCAACAACCAAGATTAAAACTTAAACAATGGCTAAGATCATCTCCTAGTTTATTCGTGTGAGTTTCTAAGGAAATCTCACCTTCCTCAATTAATTGTTGTTAATCGATCATTTTACCTAAGTTAGACTTAGGAAAAAATTAATTATTGATTAATTAACTTAATTAAGGAATTTCTAGGTGTATTTTCTTGAAACCTATTCTGGGTTCCGAGGTCCTAGCATTTCTTATAGTGTCTTTGACAACTTTCGAGACTAGAACACCATCCGATGCTAAAAAAACTAATGCTCCTTCTTAGTGAGGAAGGTGTTCAAGTGTCGTACTGCTACAATGTCTTTGGATCATCCACCATACATGTGAAAATTTCAAAATTGAACTCCTATTGCAGCAACTCGTATTATTTCTTCTAACAGTTAATTAAATTAGCAGTTTATTGCTACGAAAATTATGAAATAAACACATTGCAACTTTCACAAAATTGTTGTGGAAAATAATAATGCTATTGAGAAATATTCTAGCACACACACATAAAAATTGACACAGTTATTTTTGGACAAATCTCCTCGGAAAAATCCAACTTGGGAAAACTGGTACAACAGCTGAGGGTTTTTATTATTATGCAGCAGTGAAACAATCTGAGTACAATCTGGATGCGAAAAATTGGCAATCCTGCAGAGAAAATACTCGAAAAAATATTTTGAGTGAATTATCCTCACTCCGAGAAATCTCGACACATGACTTCCTCTGAAAAGCAAGTCGTCCACCTAGCTCTGCACAGGCCTTGCATCACCTCTGTGCAGTCCCTCAAACACTTCAGCTCGGAACTTCTGCAAATCAAGCCGTCTTACCTATTGTTGACTAGGAAAACGCTTCTCCGACACTTTGGAACTGAAGATGTCTTCTCCTCAGCAAAAATCGAACTGCCCTTTGAGGCTTCTGCGTAGACTCCTGGAGAAATTTCATCCTCTCTGCAATATACTCGTCGGAAGTAGAAAAAATTCCTCCAGCTTCGCTTTCCCCCCTTCCTCTCACTATCTCTACTTCCTTCTGAAGCTCGAACTCTTCCGGTTACTGCCTCTAGAAAATCAAACTCTCCAAGGAAATCAATCTCTTGTATGTCCTTCACCTACCCATCGACTTCTTCTTATAATCCTTTGTTGGACCTCCAATGGCCGAGATTAAAACTTAATCAATGGCCCAGATTAATTACTTGTCGATCTGTGTGAGTTTCTAGATGATTCACACCTTATCTCAATTAATTTTGATTAATTAGCCCATGTTCCTAAGTTTAGACTTAGGAAATAATTAAAAATAGGCTAATAATCTAATTGAGATATTGATAGGTGGAATTTCTAGAAACGATTTATGGGTTATGGAGAACTCTGTGGAAATTTCTGAATCTTTACACTTTATGCAGAAATTATTATTGTTAATCTGGTTATGCTCCTCCTACTTAGATAAGTTATTAACTGAACAAAATTCAAGTTAAAATGGAAGCAAAACACATAACATATCTCCACCAATTCATATCTAGAACAAGTTCATGCACAAATAGACAAAGTGACATAGTTATTTATGGACAAATAGTCCCCAAAAAAACCCAATGCGGGAAAACCGGTCTTCTGACTACTGGAGGGTTTTATTATTAAGAATTTTCTAAATACAACAAGCCTGGGTTCCAGATCTGGAAAAAACGACAGAGAAATAATAGATCTACAGCTCACCGGCTGATCTAGGGCCAAAATAATGACTAATGCACACCCTCAAACGAGATTTACAGAACTCAGCTAAAATTAGGGCCTAGAAACCCCAGCACTGCCCCTGAAGCCTCTGCGTCAACCTCTGAAGCCCCTCTGACCCTCAACGCTGCTCCGGAAAGGGTTGTGTTACCCCAGACTGGGTGACGCAATCCTTACATTGCCCCTTAGGGTCTCTGCGTAACCCCTGAGGGTTTCCTGCAAAAAATCACGCTGTCCTTGAGGGACTGCACAGCGCCTGCGTAGCACAGTTGCTGCCCTTCCTGCTGCTGCACTCCTGCTTCTCTGCGCTACCTCTTTGAGCTGATCTCTGCCTCTTGTTGATTCTAGACCCTGAGATCAGATCATCCCCTTGGCCTAAATTCCCCTCTGCAGCTGAATCACTTCTGAGAATTCTTAGCAAACCCGACCTAGAATCTCAGCTTAGCTTCAGTGCTCTGCCTCTGTGTGTCCTTACAAATGACCCCAAGCCTTTCCTTTATACTTTTCTCGTTGGGAAACCAACGGCCATGATCAGATCTTGAATCAATGGCTAAGATTAAAAGAAAGTTTGATCCATGTGACTTAAGACAACTTCATCACATGTTTAATTAAATTCACTTTAATTATTTAAGTTCCCGAAGTTTTAACTTAGGAAATACATTAAAATAATTAATTAATTTAATATCTCCTAAACCAGATGAAATTTCCCAAATCAATTTCTGGGTCTCGTAGATCAAGTGTACTCTAGTCCTTCCTCAAAACATGGGAGCTAGAGCACAACTGATGCTACCCCAAATACACAAAATCTCAACACTGCCTCTTAGCATCAAGGGTGTGCTTTAGCAATACATCACACTATGCATTACATGATTTTGGGCAATGGTTTTGTGCTGCTGATGCTTGGCCTACTGCCACTAAACTCTGCACTATTGCTGCCATTCTGTACTGCTGCCCATGACTCTGCCACTGCCACTACAACTTTTGTACTACAGCTCCCTCTCAATATGTTGCATCTGTGTTGCTTATATCACTGCCACTGCTGATCTGTTGCACTACAACTTCAGTTGTTGAGAGAAACAACTGAATCTCCTGCCTAATCTTTGACAGACAAGACAGATGGGCTGCATCCTCATCACTGAAGCTCCATAGGCTACAAATCTATGCTGGCATCTGAGGAATGATGCACAGCTACAACTCTACATTGTGTAAGTAGACTCCCTTTGCACTACTGAAGTCACATCAGCCCCTTGTGCTAAAATCTCTCACGCTGCTGTTGCACAGTGCTATCCCTCTGAAGCCTTCTGCGCTGCTGCACCTCTGCACTACGTAAGCAGCACTGCACTGCGCTGCTGAAGCCACATCAGCCTCTGTGATTCTGCTGCTTCTACGTTGTTGCTGCTCTACTCTGCGTTGCTCCTCCCAGTCTTCAGATCTGCCTCTGCCTTTGCTTCATCTATGATCTATGCACCCACTACTCCAATTGTCCCGCTATTGTCTTAAGGTTGTCGTAGCTCGCATGTGATCCAAGAGATGAGCTGCTCAAGGATCCTGCCTTATATACTATGTAGCTCCTCTACATATCCATGTCACCCCACCCTCGTGGTTCATGAGCACTCATGGTTGCATCATCTTCTCACCCATCATCCGCCACAGCAGTTTTGGAAGAAGAGGCTTCCTTGTCCTTTTTATTGTGAGGACAATTGCTGGAAAAATGTCCCATTTCACCACACTAGAAGCACTTGATCTTTGAAAGATCATTCTTCTTCTTTGGCTGCCTCTTTGATGCCAAGGCTGCATCTTCCTCAGCTTCCTTCTTCACTTTGCTCGATCCAGAGCTATACTGCTTCTTGGTGAATCTACGGAGTGCTTCTTGACGCAGAATTGACCACAAGTTGTCCCAATCTGGGAGGTCTACTCTGCCCAAGATACTTTGGACAAATGTTTCCCACTCATCCGTGACTACATTGAGGGCAGTCCTAACCATCACATCGTCTTCCACCTTAGCACTAGTTGTTGTCAACTGATCTTTGATCCACTGTAGTCTGAAGAGAAAATGATCCATGTCTTCTCCCTTAGTCATCATGAATGACCTCATCTGCTTCTCCAACAACATCTTTCTTTGGACAAATTTTCCCTCATATAGGGAGATTAAGGCCTTCCACATCTCATTAGTTGTCTTCTTCTCAGCTAATTGTGGTACAATATGGTCCTTAATTCCATCCATGATCAACCTCTTGGCATGTCCAGTAGCTTCCTTATGCTTTCGAAGGAGATCTGGATCTGTCGGTGTGGCTAGAGTTTGCTCTACATGGTCTCTAGGATTGTATGCCTCAAGGACTATCAGGATCATTGCCTTCCAAACTGAAAAGTTTGAGAGGCCATCCAGTCTGTCCTGATCACGCAGTCCATGAGGATCCATCTGCTCAGAATGTGTCGGAACTTCCTTTTCTCTTTGCTAGAGAAATGGATCTAAGGCCCTTGGTGAAACAGGCACCTTCTGCTCCCTCTGACAACTGATTTCTCTCCTTGGAAATCTCCCAAATCAACTATGATTCAGATTTCTTTGATCCTCTGATCAAACTGCAAGTTTCTTTGGCTAGAAACCATCTGAGAAGCTGATCTCCTCCCGCCCTTTGTCACTTGTGCTTAGAATAAAAGTCTGAAAGCTTCAGAAATTTAACCCCACCAGCATCTTCTGAATTTATGCAGCATTTTCTTCAGTCTTTTCTGGATCTGCCAGATTCAGATCTGCATCACACTGGCAGGCTTCGGACTAATCCAGCGTTGTTTCTAAGCTGCCTCTGCGTAATAATTGTGTGGGCTTGCTAGGAGACAACGTTAGACTGCGTCACCCTTCCCTGTATGTGAATTTGCCTCTGAAAACTGTGTTGTCCCTTCAGATCTGTGTTTTCGCTGCTTTTCGAGTTGCTTTTTGCAGCTAGAACCTTCAATCTCTTGTTGGTGACCCTCCTAGATCTACAATTGCTCTAATACCATGTGGAAATTTCTGAATCTTTACACTCTATGCAGAAATTATTACTGTTAATCTGGTTATGCTCCTCCTACTTAGATAAGTTATTAACTGAATAAAATTCAAGTTAAAATCGAAGCAAAGCACATAACAGATCTCCACCAATTCAGATCTAGAACAAGTTCGTGCACACATAGACAACGTGACACAGTTATTTCTGGAAAAATAGTCCCCAGAAAAACCCAATGCGGAAAAACCGGTCTTCTGGCTGCTGGAGGATTTTATTATTAAGAATTTTCTAAAGACAACAAGCATGGGTTCCAGATCTGGAAAACTCGACAAAGAAATAATAGATCTACAGTTCACTGGCTGATCTAGGGCCAAAATAATGACTGATCCACACCCTCAAATGGGATTTATAGAACTCAGCCAAAATTAGGGCCTAGAAACCCCAGTGCTGCCCCTGAAGCCTCTGTGTCAGCCTCTGAAGCCCCTCTGACCCTCAACGCTGCTCCGGAAAGGGTTGCATTACCCTAGACTTGGTGACGCAGTCCTTACACTGCCCCTTAGGGTCTCTGCGTAACCCCTGAGGGTTTCCTGCAGCAAATCACTCTATCCTTGAGGGACTGCGCAACACCTATGTAGCATAGTTGCTACCCTTCTTGTTGCTACTCTCCTGCTTCTCTGTGCTGCCACTCTGAGATGATCTCTACCTCTTATTGATTCTAGACCCCGAGATCAAATTATCCCTTGGCTTAAATTCCCCTCTCTACAGCTGAAACACTTCTGAGAATTCTTAGCAAACCCGCCCTACAATCTCAGCTTAGCTTCAGTGCTTTGCCTCTGTGTGTCTTTACAAATGACCCCAAGCCTTTCCTTTATACTTTTCTCGTTGGGAATCCAACAGCCATGATCAGATCTTGAAACAATGGCTAAGATAAAATGAAAGCTTGATCTGTGTGACTTAAGACAATTTCAACACATGTTTAATTAAATTCACTTTAATTATTTAAGTTCCCTAAGTTTTAACTTAGGAAATACATTAAAATAATTAATTAATTTAATATCTCCTAAACCAGATGAAATTTCCCAAATCAATTTCTAGGTCTTGTAGATCAAGTGTACTTTAGTCCTTCCTCAAAATTTGGGAGTTAGAGTACAACTGATGTTACTCCAAATACACAAAATCTCAACAAACTCATGTGTTTTACCCTCTCCACAAAGTTTCGAGACTAGAACACCTCTGACGCTACAAAAACTAACACTCCCTCTTAGTGAGGAAGGTATTATTGTTGAGATTTTGGGGTACCATCGGATGTGCTCTAGCTCCCAAATTTTGTGGCGGAGCTAGAGTACATGAGATCTCCAAGACCCAGAAAGAATTTGGAAAATTCCATCTAGTTTGATAGTTATTCAAATAATTAATCTTTTTAATTAAGGACCCTAAGTCTAAGTTGATAAAATTAAAAGATTAAAGTGAATTAAATTAAACATATGATGAGAATGACTTAAGTGACGCAGATCAAGCAACTTCTAATCTTAGTCGTCGATTAGAGATTAGATCACGGCTGTTGGTTTCCCAACGAGAAAAGTATAAGCGAAGGGCTTGGGGTCAGTTGGAGAACACACACATTAGCGGAGCACTGAAGCTACGCTAAAATTCTAGGGCGTGGTTTGCAAAGAATTTCACGAGGATTTTGCAGTGCAGCAATGGGAAGTATTGGCAAGGAGATGATCTAATCCCAGGCCAAGAGTACAACAGCGGTAGAGAGGCAACATACCGAGCAGTGCAAAGGCATTCCAGAGCCATGCAGTCTAGCAGAGGCCACGCAGAGTCAGCAGGGGCCACGCAGGGCTAACGCAGGCCCAGTCAGGGCAACGCAGAGGTAGCGTAAGCCCTTGAGGGGTGACGCAGGCCCTTCCAAAGCAGCATAGTGACCGACACGGGCAAGGAAGGCTGACGCAGAGGGCTAAGGAGCAGCACTGGGGTTTCTGGTGGGCCAGAAAGGGCTCGAGTTCTGTAAATTCCGTTTGAAGATGTGAATCAGCCATATTTTTTGTCTCCGAGTGAAAGAGGTATTGTTGCCATGTTTTTCTCTGTAGGGCCAACCATGTCTGGTGCCCAAAAATTGTTGTATTTAGAATCTACTTAATAATAAAAAACCCTCCAAAGCCTGCTGCACCGGTTTTCCCGCATTGGGTTTTTCCGGGGACATTTGTCCGAAAAATCTTTGTCACTTTGTCATATGAGCATGCTATTCAGTGAATTATCTGTATGTGTAGGCTGTTATTTGTATTTACTTTGTTGTTATTCTGAATATTCAAATTAATAACTTGTATATTTAATCAAGTAGGAGAAGTAAATCGAGAATTAACATTAGGGTTTCTTAGATTAAGAAATTTTCACATGGTATCAGAGCGATTGCAGATCAAGCTAGATCTCTAGCAAAATCGGCTGAAGAAATTTGTGTTGTAGAGTAGCAGCTGAAGCAGTAGAGAACCAGAGAGGGCAGCACAGCACTAGGAGGACGCAGTCCCAGCAGAGGGCACACAGGCGCTGACGCAGTCCCAGCTGGGTGACGCAAAGAAAATGCAGTGCCTTCCAGAGGGACGCAGGAGCAGCCTGCGCTGAGCTAGTCTTCTCACGCAGAGGCTAGCCAGGGTGACGCAGTCCAGTTTCGAGTGTTGTGCAGATTTGTCGTGGTCCGAAAGCAAGGCTTCAGATCTTGGTCGTGTGCCTAGAAAAGTTGTCAAAGAACGAGAGGAGAACAATTGCTCAGCATATTTTTGCCAAAGAAATCTAAGGATCGATCCTAGGGTGATCGAAGAGAGCTGATTCGTAGGATTTGACAAATTTCCAAGGGATAAAATCAGTTGTCAGAGGGAGCAGAGGGTGCCTTTCTCACTAAGGACCTAGATCCGATTTTCTGTAGAGGGTAACAACAGAAGAGGGGATAGGAGGATATGTTCTAAAAAAGTATTTCTGAGCAGATCGCGCCACACAGACTGCGTGATCAGGATAGGTTGGACGGTCTATGCAATTTTGCTATCTGGAAGGACAAAATCCTAACAATCCTGGAGGCATACGGTATACGAGAGTATGTAGAGAGCATCTTTGCTACACCAACTGATGTGATTCTTCTCATGAAGCATAATGATGCAGTGACACATGCTAAGCACTTCATCATGGACGGGGTTAAGGATCATGTGGTACCACACATAGCCAAGAAGACGACTAATGAGATGTGGAAAGCTTTAATCACACTATCAAGGGAAATCCGTCCAGAAGAAGATGCTTCTGGAGAACCAGATGAGGTTTTTTATGATGACTAAGGGAGAGGAAATCGATCCTTTCCTCTTAAGGTTGCAGGCAATTCGGGATTAGCCGATTTCCATGGGGATCAAGGTGGAGGATGATGTCATGGTGAGGACTGCTCTAAATGCAGTCACAGAGGATTGGGAAGCGTTTGTCCAAAGCATCTTGAGCAGACAGGACCTTCCAAATTGGGACGATATGTGGCCTATCCTCCGACAAGAGGAAATCCGCCGAATAACCAAGAGACAAAGCAGCACCAAATCAAGCAAAGTGAAGGAGGAAGAGGAAGTTGTAGCCCTGGCATCTAAGAAGCAGCAAGGGAAAAATAAGTGTGATCTATCTAAGATCAAATGTTTCCAATGTGGTGAACTTGGACACTTCGCCAAAAATTTTCCTCTAAGGAACAAGGACAAGGAAGCTTCTAGTTCCAAGGCTGCGACAGCAAAGAAGACGATGGCTCCGACGATGACGTAGCAATGAGTGCTCATAAGCCATGAAAATGGGGCAATATTGATCTATAGAGCAGCTACAGAGTGGTGGCGGGATCCTTGAGTAGCCCAACTCTTGGATCACATCCGTGCTACGGGAGCGTTAAGACAATAGCGGGAATGACTGGAGCAGTGGGTGCAGAGGATCACAGTGAAGTAGAGGCGAAGGCTGGGAAGCTATCAAGGTGTAATATTCCTAATTAGCAACAGCTAATTGGAATATTCGAATTTTGTATAGTTTTGCCGACTATAGTTTATTAATAAATAAAAAGTGAGAGGAGGGGTCTAACTCACTTAAATAAAATAAAGTGTTTCCCTAGTAGCACAACGTTATAACTTATGGGGAGCCATGGGGGTCCAACACCACGTAGAGGAGGGGGCCCACGTAGCCTCTAGGAGCTTCTGCGCAGATTGAGGAGGAGCACGTGGAGGAGAGGGAGACCACGTTAGGGTTTTGGAGAGAGGCCAGCGTTATAAAAGGTGGGAGAGCCTTCTCATTTGATTATTCTTGTTGTTGATGATATTTGAGCTAGACTTTTGTCTTCTTGAGCACGCTGGTTGTTTAGCCTGTCTGCAGCACTGTTTAGTGCGTTGAGTGTCTCTGGTCGGAGATCTCACCCTTAGCCCCGGGGGACTTCGAGTGCCTGCTCGGGTAAGGTCATTTCTTTAGTCTTTAGCGGGAGGTTTGGTTGGTTGTTTTGCTGAGGAGCTGGGCTTCTCTTGTGACTGTGCAGTCCCTGGGAGAGAGGACGCAGTTCTACTTGGAGGTGTTCCGTTGCGGGGTTTCTGCAGGAGTTTCAGTTGATATCCGGAGTGGAGGATCAGTCTTTTCCAGTAGGAGGTTTCCCGAGGAGTTTGTGGCACTGTTTCAGCTATTATCATTTGGCATCTGCGCTGAGCCTTGGAGGGCAGCGTAATTCCTTAAGGAAGGACTTTCTGGTGATTTTCGGAGGCCGACCATTTTTGATATGGTTTCTGGGTTTTGTCCGGGTTGGTGAGTACAGGTGGTTCGCAGATTTTCAGCTCATTCCGGCAAGGGGATCAGCCCCTAGTTTTCAGTCTATTCCAGCAGGAGCAGTTTTACGGCAGATTTCCAGCAGCTGGGACGCAGTTTCTTAGAGCAGCCATTTTCTGTCTTTCTGAGAGAGTTCTCCACTTGCCTGGAGCAAGAATAGGTGCTATCATTCCGATCATCTATTGTATTTCTTTATATTCTCAGATTAATAAAATGGCCTAGCATTCCCGGCATTTTTATGAGTATTTGCTTTATGTTCTATTTTTGGCATTTTCTATATTGTCGTATGCTTGTAATGCTGTCTATTTCCCTTTCGGGATATTACAAAAGGGAGCAACGTAGTGCAGAGGCAGCAGCAGCGTAGAAGCAACAACGCAGATCGGTTGATGGGACTTCAATAGCGCAGAGGAGGCACGCTTATGTAGCGTAGAGTTGGAGAAGCACAATGGCTTGAGGAGGAAAGTGCAGAGCAACAGCCTAAGGAGCTTTAGTGATGGTATTCAGCCCAACTAACTTGTTTGCCATTGGGCAAGAGTCCTTCAGTTGCTTACTTCTCAGCGACTGAGTTGTATTGCAGCAGTTTGCAACACAGTGCAGCAATTGAGAGGGAGCTGTAGTACGGATGTAGCAATGACGATGGTAGAGTCATGGGCAGCAGTACAGAGAGCAGCAGCAGCGCAGTGATGAAGGGTAGCAGGCCAAGCATCAGCGCGGAGACTGATGCCAAATATCAAAGCAGTACTTTGGGTTGATTGTATTGCTAGAGCACATTCCTTTCTAAGAGAGAGTGTTGAGATTTTGGATAGCCTCGGATGTGCTCTAGCTCCCAAATTTTTTGGAGAAGCTGGAGTACATGATATCTCCAAGACCCAGAAACTGTTTGGATAAATTCTATCTGCTTTGATAGTTATTCAAATAATTAAGCTTTTTAATTAAGGACCCTAAGTCTAACTTAGGAAAATTAAAAGATTAAAGTGAATTAAATTAAACATGTGATGAGAATGTTCTAAGTGACGTGGATGAGACAGCTTCTAATCTTAGCCGTTGATTAGAGATTAGATCACGGTCGTTGGTTTGCCAACGAAAAAAGTATAAGAGAAGGGCTTTGGGTCAGTTGGAGGACACACACATTGGCAGAGCACTAAAGCTAAGTCGAAATTCTAGGGTGTGGTTTGCTAAGAATTTCGAAGTGAGTATGTAGTGCGGTGAGGGGCAAATATTGGTGAGGGATGATCTGATCTGAGGCCAAGAATACAACAGCGACAGAGAGGCAACTTACTAGGCAGCACAGAGGCCAGCCAAAGCTACGCAGTTCAGTCAGAGGCACGCAAAAGGCAGCGCAGAGGCAGCAGGAACCCTTCAGGGGTGACACAGGCCTAGTCAGGGCAGTGTAGGGGTAGCATAAGCCCTTCAGGGGTGACACAGGCCCTTCCAGAGTAGCGCAGAGGCTGACGCGGGCTAGGAAGGCTGACGTAGAGGGCTAAGGAGAAACACTGGGGTTTCTGGTGGGCCAGAAAGGGCTCGAGTTCTGTAAATCTCGTTTGAGGGTGTGTATCAGCCATATTTTATGTTTCCAAGTGAAAGAGGTATTGTTGTCATGTTTTTCTTTGTAGGGCCAACCATGTCTGTTGCCCATAAATTGTTGTATTCAGAATCTCCTTAATAATAAAAAACACTCTAGAGCCTGCTACATCGGTTTTCCCGCACTGGGTTTTTCCGGGGACATTTGTCCGAAAAATCTGTGTCTCACTTTGTCATATGAGCGTGCTATTCAATAAATGATCTGTATGTGTAGGATTTTATTTGTATTTACTTCGATGTTATTCTAAATATTCAGATTAATAACTTGTATGTTTAATCAAGTAGGAGAAGTAAATCGAGAATTAATAGCAAGATTTCTTAGATTAAGAAATTTTCATAGTTCTCTCGAGTGTTGCACACTCTACCAACACACTGTCTCTGTACCACCCTCTATCACGCTGTTGATATCTATCCATTGCCCATCAACCATTGTGAAACTTTGATGTTCCATTTTTGTTGTTGTTGACACTGTTGTACTGCTGCTAACTTTGTATGTGCACTACAACTCCCTCTCATCTGTTGTTGTTGCTATTGCAACTAAGAAGCACCCTAAATATTGAATCAACTGTCTCTGCTGCATTTTTCTCCCGAATTTTGACTGCTACTAGCACCTACACTGTCCACTGAAGACTATGCATTACTATTGACTTTGCTACTGAGCCTCCTCCTCTTCTATCAACACTGTACTACACTCCTCAGCCCCTGACTGCTACTAGTCTGCAACTATCACTCGAGAATCTGACTGCGTCACTGACACTGAGCCATCTTGCTACTTAATATTGTGGGCCCCCATAGCAAGGTAATGATCCATGAGGAGGAAAGCGCAATGGAGCCTTCCCATCCTCTGCGTTGCTTTAGGACTATAGCTCTAGATCGCCCCGCCTCTCTCCCGAAGGTATAGCTACAAACATCGCAAAATCGTCCTCCAGCCTGGAGGACAACTTATCGATTTCAGCAAATGCTGCCGCCTAGTCCTGCTTCTCCTCCTTGTCCTTCTTCTTGAGAGGACACTAGATACTATAGTGGTCGAGCTCGCCACACCTGAAGCATTGATCTCCCTGTCCCTGACTAGCACCCTTCAATGCTAGGGCTACATTCTCCTCCTCACTCTTTGGTCCCTTGTTGTTGCTGCCGACCCGCTTCAACTCCTCCTACTGTAGATCGGACCACATCTTGTCCCATTTAGGCAATGTGTCTCTGCCCAAGTTGCTTTGGACAAACACTTGCTAGTCATCTGAGACATTGTTCAGTGCCAACCGTACAAGCTCTATGGGTTGGGTGCCTCCCCAACGGCTGTTAGTTGATCTCGGATTTCCTGAATCCGAGCGAGAAAGGCATATATTCTCTCGCCCTTTTGCAACCTGATGCTCCTCATCTTCTCTTGGAGAAACATATTTCGCTGCTCGGAAGAACTCTGAAATAGCTCGAAGAGAGCATCCCACATCACCTTGGTCGTCCCTTTGTCTGTCACATGTGAGATTAAATGATCTCGAACTCCATCCAAGATCATCCATTTCGCCTTTGCCATTTCCTTTCTGTACTCCTTTCGCTGATCAGTGTCCTGGGGAACTTCCACCACACTCTCTGCAAAGGCTTTCAGGTCATGTTCATCCAACAGGAAAGACATCTTGACTTTCCAGATGGCATAATTGGAGGCTCCCTCCAACGTATCTTATTCTCTAAGCCCAGTCATGGCCATCTCTGAATCTGATCTGGAAATTCCCTCTTTCCCTCTCCTTGGATGTCAGATCTGCTACTCGCACTCCCTTATGGTGTGAGAAAATTTGCTAACAGCTACTGCCAATTTGCAACTGGAAAATCAGATCTCTAAAACTCGAAACCACCTGAGAGAAATTTTCCCTCTATGTGTGTTTTTCTCTTCCACTCTGCGTTGATTCTGCTACTGCAACCTGCTACAAAAGCCTCTTCGCCCAGACAAGAAAATTGATCAGCCAAAATACTGAGATACTATTGCTCCCTCTTCCTATTGGAATCACTTTTTCGGACAAATCGAACTATCCTGCAACTGCAACTGGAAAATCTAACCCCTGTCCAACAATTCACACTGCCTGGCAAGGCACTGTGCAACACCTAAAAATTTTGACCTTCTACTCCCTGTGAACAACGAAATTTTCTTCTTCCGCCTCTGAGCTTCCCATATATCAAACTCGCTCTTATACCATGTGAAAATTTCAAAATTTAAATCCTATTTCAACCACTGGTATCTAGTATTACTTATTCTAACTGTTAATTAAATTAGTAGTTTATTGTTACGACAACAACGAAATAAACACATTGCAACCTTGACAGAATTACTGCGGAAAATAATAGCGTTGAAAACTGAGAAATATTCTAGCACACGCAGATAAAAATTGACATGGTTATTTTTGGATAACTGTCCTTAGAAAAACACAACTAGGGAAAATCGGTGCAGCAGGGGAGGATTTTTATTATTATGCAATAGCGAAATAAACTAAATACAATCTAGATGCCGAAAACTGGTGTTGACCACACTTTGTCAACGACCCCATAGCAATACACCCCCATTTTTTCAAATGGGATTCATCATGTTCGACGTGGTCGCGCCATTCAGATTCCATCATCAGTCGACAGTTTTATAAACAATGTAAACCCATTCTGCATGTTTATGATGTAAATGATCTAAGTAAGACCATCATGTACGTAACAACCTAGGTAAGCCTAGTATGTTGGTGACGATTTCTATCTTAGGAGGTTTTTTTGTCTCATTGATTTACTTTTGTTTTTCGACACAAGTGATTGGTAGAGTTTTCCCCTCCAGCCTCACCCCAAAGCTAAGGTGGATTTTTTCATCAGCATGCTAAATGAGTCCTAGTGTTTTCTATTGAGTCCTTGTAAAAGTAGTCTAGGAATAATCCTAGCTATTTGGCTAGATTATTTTATTACAAGCTACTTGGTCTACTAGATCATGTTTTGAGTTGCAGAATTGGGTATCTATTTGAGGGTCTATATGAATGGGTATTCCCCTTTCATGTGTCTAAATGTATTTATCTTATGTAAAGAGGGTTGGAAAAATAATTAAAATCCCCTCTTAGTCAATTAATTAAAATTTCTGGTCAAATTAATTAAAAAGTCTTAAGCCAGAAATTTAATTAATTTTAGGTCCTAGGTGAGTATAAAATTCTTCAAAGGCAAAATTCGTTGGTCCTTAAAAAATGAATTTTTAAAGGCTCCAGGCCAAGGGAAAATTGAAACTTTCAAGAAATTTTGGACCCTTGGGCCTAGGTGGTTAAGTCAAAGTCAAAATCTTGAGGTAATTAACTCAAAAATAATATTTTTGAGTTAATTAAAACGGATTTAAATGATAAATTCGTTTTTTCCTCAAATTTATAATTTCGACGGTCCAGATTAAAAGGTGATCAAATCTTTTTGACGGTCGAGATTATTTTGACATGGATCAACTGAACTATCCATTGGATATTTTGTCTTATAAATTAGAGGTCTTGATGTGACATTTGCATCCGATCTTTGGATCGTGCACTTGTTCTTGGAAGCTCTTGTGATTCCTTTTGATGAATAAAGCATAAAGACTTTGGGGTTACAAACTTTGGTGTTCCTTTTCCAGATCTATGTGGTGATTTATTTCTAAACTCTGCTACTTTATTTTGCATTTTTATGGTTGATGGCCTTCATGGATTAATCTGCATACAGGTATCTTGTGCAGTTTTCTGGGTTCATAAAATGACATTTTTTATTTAACGGAAAAACTAGTTATCTATTTTTCTGAAAGGTCTCATGTTTATTTTCTTAAATCTCTATCAATCTAAATTTCAGATCTAAGTGTGCAGGGAATTTTTTTTAAAGGTTTGAGCGTCTGGGGAAGTCTTCAGTTGGACCAGCCGACTCTCAGATTTCGTAAATCTGAAAAAGCCCATTGTTTCTAAATTCCCAAAGCTATCTTACGGAATTAGTGGTTTTGCAAAGTATTTTAAGACTTGTACCTCTCTTTAAAATTTCAAATTTCTAAAAATTGTGCTGAAATGGGTTTAAATCTAGCCATGAGGGCCTTCAATCTGTATATTAACATTGTAAATTTGTATATTTGCTCTAGGCTGTAAGGGTTTAATAATTTTTTGTGCATATAGTTTTGGGATCTGTTCTGGTTTTGCAGGTTGCAGAGCTTTCTCAGAATTTTTTTAAAGATCTAGCCTCAAAATCACTTCTGTTGGCAAATCTGAATGTTATATGATTAAAGGTGCATCTAAGATCAGAGTTTGACAGAAAAATTTTAAGTTTGTTGGACGTTTTTAATCTGTATTGGGTTTGTTTTTATCACTGCCTCTGTCTGCCGCCCCTTCTCCACGCTGTCCCTGTCAACGATTTTTTCTGCCTTTATTTGCTCTACGCTGCTCCCATTCATCTACGCATCTGTCCTACGCCTTCTCTTTAGCCGCCATATAGCTCCTCGACCTGCAAATCTTAGCCGCCATCACCTTCTTTCCTTTCCGTCCTTCTAGCCGTCAATCTCCTCTCCAGCCTTCACGAAACCGTCCACTCATCCAGCATTTCTCTGCCGTCAACCATCCTCGCTTCCTCCATTACTGTCAACTTCTTTTCCTCGTGCCGTCGGTGTCTTCCGCCCTTCCGACTTGCAAACCAACGAAAAACGCACACATAAAAAAGGTTTAAACACGTTTATGAGTTGAACTTTTGGTTCGATAGCGTGAGGTTTAGTTAGGTTTTAAATTCATTTTCGATTTTGTTATTTAGTTTTAGTTTTAATTTCATTAACGTAGACTTTAGATTTTAATTCTTTTAGATTTAGAGTTTCATTTTTTTTAACTTATAGTTTGGTTAGCATTAGGTGTATATTTTTAATTCGATATTTTTTTAGTTTAGTTTAGTTTTAGGTTTTAATTTATTTCGATTTCGTTAGTGTCAAGCCTTAGGTTTTTTTTTTCATTTTAAATTGTAAAGTTCGGAATAGTGTTAGTTTTAGGTTCTAGTTTAATTTCATCTTTGTATTAGTTTAGTTTAATGTAAGTTTTAGTTTTTTTGTTTTAATTTGTTTTTCGTTTTAGATTTTAATTTAGATTTTAATCTTAGTTTCATTTGTATATATGTATTTTGTTTAAAAAATAATAAAAAATATTAAAAAAAAAATTCCAATTTTTTTTTTTTATAGTAAGATGAGCTTTTAAGTTTTTATCCTAAGTTGACTATATATATATATATATATATATATATATATATATATATATATATATTTTTTAATTTCTGGATCAGGTCATTTAGAACATCATAAATTCAGAAATATTGCAATGATCTCGCATTTCAATTTGATAATCATTTCATGATAGCATTGCTGTGAATTCAGATTATTTTAATGCATAGTTGTGGTGCGTTCTATTGAATATCATTGTGGTCATTTCTGTTTTCATAGTAGCAGTTATACATCAATTACTTGGCTTTAATTGCATAACGGGATCTTTTAACTCCATAAGGCACTGGTTTTAATATAATTGGATCTGTGAAATCTCGTAAATCTTTACAAGTATTTGATTGTCTAGTTGTGTCTCATGAATTGGTTGATTCTCAACCAGTTCTTTCCCTTCATTTTTGTTAGGGTCTACCTCCCTTAGCTTGCAAGGAGACAACTTAGATAGAGAGATTGGGCATCAGGGTGACAGCCCCCAATCTGAGCCGTTGTCGCGGTGCCTAGACAATCTGTGTGACAACAACTGGCAATCCTGCAAAGAAAATACTGGCAAAAATATTCCGGGGAAAATTACCCTCAATCCGAGCAATCCTGGCACTTGACTGCCTCTGAAAAGAAAGTTGTCCACCTAGCTCTACATAGGCCCTGCGTCACCTTTGCACAGTGCCTCAAATGGTTCAACTCGGAACTTCTGCAAATCAAGCCATCCTACCTACTACTGATTGGGAAAACGCTTTTCCGACATTCTAGAACTGAAGACGTCTTCTCCTCAGCAAAAATCGAGTTGCCCTTTGAGGCTTCTGCGTAGCCTCCTAGAGAAATTTCAGCATCTCTGCAATGTACTCGCCAAAACTGGAAAATATTCCTCCAACTTCACTATCCCTTCCCCTCACTATCTCTTCTTCCTTCTGAAGCTCGAACTCTTCCAGCAATTGCCTCTGGAAAATCGAACTCTCCAAGGAAATCGATCTCTTGTATGTCCTCCATCTACCCATTGAATTATTCTTATAATCCTTTGTTGGACCTCCAACAGCCGAGATTAAAACTTATTCAAGGGTCCAGATTAATTCCCTGTCGATTCGTGTGAGTTTTCTAGATGATTCACACCTTATCTCAATTAATTCTAATTAATTAGCCCCTTTTCCTAAGTTTAGATTTAGGAAATAATTAAAAATAGGCTAATAATCTAATTGACATTCTTCTAGGTGGAATTTCCAAAAACGATTTCTGGGTTATGGAGAACTCATGTGTTTTAGACTCTCCACAAAGTTTCAGGACCAGAACACCTCTAATGCTACAAAAACCTCTAGCTACTTCTAGAAGAGCAAGGATGAGGTCTTCGATTGTTTCAGGGAGTTTAAGGCTCTCTTGGAGAATACAACAGGCAAGAATACAAGTTTCTTCACTCAGATAATGGTGGAGAGTATATTGATAAAGACTTCACATATTTTTGTGTGAAGGAAGGCATCATAAGAGAATGGACAACTCCTTACAATCCATAGCGGAATGGGGTAGTGGAGCAAAAAAACAGAACTATAGTTGGGGCTGCAAAAGCAATGTTATATGACCAGGATTTTCCTAGGTTTCTATGGGCAGAGGCATGTAACATGACAATGTATATTCAGAATAGGACTCCTCATAGAACATTGGGGAAGAAAACAACAGAAGGGGTCTTCACAAGGAAGAAGCCAAAAGTTAGTCACTTCAAGATCTTTTAAAATAATGCTTATTTCCACATGCTAGATGAGAAGCACACCAAATTGGATTAGACTATAGAGAAGGGATTTCTCGTTGGGTATAGTGAAACCTCCAAGGCATACATGATCTACATTCTTAGCAGTAAGAAGATTGTAGTGAGATAAGACGTAAAGTTCATGGAAGGTAGAGCTTTCAAGAGATCTCCTGAGATGCCTGGAAGTGATCGGAATCAACTAGCTGAAGCTCCAATGGTCCAGCAGCAAGGGCAACCAGTAGGACCACCAGTGGGATAGTCATAGGGATCGAGTACAATGACCAGTACTAGTATTTCCTTACGAGTGTGGGATCCAATGAGACCTCAAGATATGGAGCAGCAGAGGCGGGATGAGGATGAGTTGGTTGAACCTCCTACCACTAGTGGTCGAACCAGCAGAGAATTTCTTCAGAAATTGAGAGATGCAGAGGAGTTTGTTGGAGATCCTAAAACAAACAAGAGAGAGCATGGACAACCTGACAGATATCAAGCATTGGTAGCTCAGGTTGCAAAACCTTCCAGCGTTCATGAAGTCACACAACATTGGGTGTGTGTAGATGCCAAGGTAGAAGAATACAACTCTATTATGACGAGTGATGTTTGGGAGGTGGTGTCGAGGCCTGACGATAGGTCAATTGTAAGCTCTCGATGGATCTAGAAGATCAAGTATGATGCAGATGGTAGCATGGAGAAGTATAAGGCTAGGTTTGTGGCAAAGGGGTATGGACAGAAAGAAGGGATAGATTATGAGAAGACCTTTGCCACAGTTGCTAGATACAATTCTATCCGGTTAGTTATATCCCTAGCAGCTCACAAATGGGGTGGAAAATTCACCAGATGAATGTCAAGATAACATTCTTGAACAAGTTGATAGAGGAGGAGGTGTACATAGAACAACCAGAGGGCTTCGAGACTCATGAGAGGCGCACACATGTGTGCAGGCTGAAGAAAGATCTATACATACTTAAGCAAGCTCCCAGGTCATGGTATGGTCAGATTGACAGATAATTGCAGTAGATGGGATTCATCAAGAGTGATGCAGCCCCAACCTTTACTATTTGATGGTAGAGGATGAGCCACTCATCCTAGTATTGTATGTGGATGATCTCTTCCTGACAGGGTCATCAGGGCTCATAGAGGACTGCAAGAGGAACCTGGTAGAAGAGTTTGATATGAAATATTTGGGGTTGATGCACTATTCCCTAGGATTTGAAGTGTGGCAGAAAGACAGGGATATCTTCCTTGGTCAAGGGAGAGATGCCACAGATATTCTGAAGAGATTAAGAATGCAGGATTATGGACCCATGTCTACACCCATGATCGCCAATTGGAAGAATATAAACGAATCAAATGACAAATATGTTGACCCCACCTTGTATAGATAGCTTATCAGTTCTCTCATGTATCTGGTCAATACTGTGCCAGATATCTGCTTCGTGGTCAAAACCCTCAGTCAATTTATGTGGAACCAAAGAGGGTTCATTGGACAATAGCGAGGCACATTTTGAGGTATGTACGTGGCACAATCAAGTATGGGTTGAGATACACCCGAGGGGATGACGTCAGATTATGTGGATTCACATATGCAGATTGGACAAGCAATTGAATGGATAGGAAAAGTACCTCAAGGTACTACTTCAACGTTGGATCAACAATGGTTTCTTGGTGCAGTAGGAAGCAGAAGTTAGTAGCATTGACCTCTACAGAGGCATAGTATATGGAAGCTAGCACAAAAACTTGCGAAGCTATATGGCTTCGGAAGCTACTGGTAAGCTTGTTCAGGCAGAGGATGGAGGTGACCAGTACCTACAATGATAATCAGAGTTGCATCAAGCTCTCTAAGAATCTAGTGTTGCATGTTAGGTCAAAACACATAGATATTCGGTGCCATTTCATTAGAAATTGTGTGCAACATGGAGCGTTTCAACTACAGTATGTCTCCATTGATGAGCAGGTTGCAGATATACTCATAAAAGCTCTAGCAAGAGCTAAGTTCATTTATTTCATAGAACATATGGGCATGGTGGAGAACCTATTTCAGTAGCATGGATAGTATTCTCAGTTGCAGTAGCAGCATCAATAGTTGAGAGGGAGTTGCAATGCAGATGTTGAGACGGAAACAGTATAACAGTGTCAGCAGCGATACAGATATAACATTAGAGTTGCGCAGTGGTTGGTGGGCAGTGCCAAGTAGACACAGTGGCCAGACATCAGTAGTGTGTATAGAGGATGATGCAGAGACAGGGTGTTGTAGCAGTACGACACTAGAACACCTTCCTTGTTAACAGGGAGTGTTAGCTTTTGTAGCATCGGATGATGTTCTAGTCTCGATAGTAGTGAAACACTAGGACTCCAGAACCTAGAAAAGGTTTCAGGAAAAGCACCTAGAAATTCTTTAATTAAGTTAATTAAACAATAATTAAATTTTTACAAAGTTTAACTTAGGGAAAACGATTAATTAACAACAATTAATTGAGGAAGGTGATATTTCTCTAGAAACTCACACATATAGACTAGGAGATGATCTAAGTCATCGATTAAGTTTTAATCTTGGCCGTGAGTCCTAATTGGAGATTATAAAACAAGTTCGTGGGTAGATGGAGAACACACCAAGGCAAACACTCAGTTGCCCAAGCAGTTTGAATTCCTAAGTGCAAGAGTGATTCAGCAGTGGAGGTCGAGCCAGGAGGCGAGTAGCAGGTGGCAAGAGAGGTCAGCGATGATCTAGAGAATGTTTTTCAATTCTGAAGAGTCAAGAAGAGGAGACCAAAATTATTCTCCAAGAGGTTGCATAGAGCCTCGATTCAACAGTTTGATTTGACTAAAGGGGAGGACATTTTCAGTTCCAAAGGCTGGGGAGATTTTCTAGAGGGTCGGAGAAGCATTTTCCTAGTCAACAGTAAGCAGGACAACTAGATTGGAAGCAGGTCTAGGCCAGCGTGTGAGGCTCTGTGCTAGGGTGACACAAGTCTTGCGCAAAGCAGGAGGAAAATTAGCTTTTCAGAGGTAGTCAAGTGTTGGGATTGTTCGAAGAGGGTAAAATCCTACAGTATATTTTTGCTAGTATTTATCTTGGGTAGAATCGCCAGTTTGGCGACATTTTATTGTACTCGGAATTTCTACTGCATAATAATAATATAAACCCTCAATTGTTGCAACCGATTTTCCCACATTGGGTTTTTCTAAGGACTTTTGTCCAAAAAAAATGGTGTCATTTTTATGTGTTTTTACTAGCATTTCTCAGTTTCTAGTGCTTTCATTTTCCGCATTATTTTATTTGTGAATATTGCTATGTGATTAATTCGTTGTTGTCATAGCAAAATAAACTGCATAAATAATTTGATAGCTAGAATAATTAATTCCAGTTTTTGCAATAAAATTTCATAGTGAAATTTTGTAATATTCCCAATTAGCATATAGCTAATTGGAATATTCATTTTTTATTAATTTTTCTTTCCTTAAGTTTAACAGGAAATAAAGGGGTGAGGGGACCCATGAATAAAGCATTAGAATAAAATCACTTTCCTAAAGTCACTGGGCAGATTAATTAAAAGGTGAAGTGGGGCCCATGAGGCCAAGTGACAGCGCAGGAGACGAGGCACTTCGGACACCGCAGTGGCAACATGGGGCCAGGCAGCGCAGCGTAGCAAGGGACATCGTGGCACAGAGGGACATCACAACATAGGTAGGCCCAAGGGAATTTAGGGGTTCACAAGCATAAAAGGAGAGGAAGGTAGCCTTTCTCATTCATTCTTGCATCTTATGATTTTCGGTCTCTCAAGACTAGAGCACGCTCAGGCTGTTTAGTTGAGTCTGCAGTGTTGTTTAGCACAAGGGTGTCTCCAAGCAGAGATCCCAACCTCGTCCTCGGGGAACTTCGAGTGCCCACTCAGGAGAGGAGCCATTCCACCAGTTTTTGGATAGCCGCATCATCATTTTAGCGACAGGATTACGCAGTCACTTCCAGGGCAGCGCGATCTTCCAGGGGGATTAAGAAGTCATAGAGGAGAGAAGCCCTAGTGGAGGAGAACTTCATGAGATTTTAGTCCGGGAGATTGTGAGGGGATCAGCCCTTCCATAGTTGAGTTCTTCAGAGATTTGGAGGCCTTTATTCCAGTGTTTTCATCATAGAGGCCAACGTACCCAGCAGGAGAGCATAGCCATCCCTAGAAGGTGAATTTCCAGGGTCAGCCTTTCCGAGATTCCTTCGTGGGTTATTCTGGGTTTTTGGAGGAGAAGCCAGTGTCCGAGTTTTAGAATTTTCCGAGTAGCAGAGCAACCCCATCTTACAGTCCCTTTCCAGCAAGTAGCAATATTTTCCAGCAGGACTGTGAGAGGAGCAGTGCAGAGAAGAGCTTCAGCAGAGATTCTGATAGAGGAGGGAGTGATCATTTCAGCCTGTCTTGAGCAGGCCAAGGTGATATCATTCTGAGCACACTTTGTATATGTTCCTCATTTCAGAAATTTAATAAAATGGCTATGTTGTTCTAGTTTATTTGCTTCCTATATGTGTCTCTATATGTTGTAGCTTTTGTTTATGCTTCTTTGTATTGTAGTTTATTTCCTATTTGGAATATTACAGTGGTATCAGAGTTCATATACTTGGCTGAGCCTGTAGAGAAATCATTCTATCACACCCGAAGATAGAGAGTTCATCACTTACCAGAAGTAGAGTAACAGGGACAAAGAGCGTAGGCTCGAAATCACACTAGCAAAAAAGGACATCATTCCAGAGGAGGAAGACAAAGGGAAGGCACCAATGGCAGATGAGGTGGATGATGGGAAGGAGCTTGGTAAGCTCCTCTTAAAATTTGTATAGGAGCTTTCCAAAAAGATAGAGGAAATGGGGCAGAAGATTGCCGGAGAAAATAGACAACGTGAGATTCCAAGGGAGTTTCACAGCAGAGAAGGATCCAGTACTTCTCACCATATTTTGGAGCAGAATGTTGTGTAGCAGGTGGTGCTACGCACTCCCCCACATTCCACTATGCCCAATTTACTGACCCCAGGAGCAGGAACGGGAGGACCCTAGGAGCCGGAGGTAGCTCATTACGGGGACTATTTTGTAGAGTATTAGTCGTATGGGCAAGAGTTTGTACAATCCCTCACCTTCCACGATTTTAGCCAGTTGAAGAACAACAGCCGACCCCGAAGGCAGAATAGAGGAGGGTACATGCAGCGTAATGACTTGCAATGTACCGTGGGCATATTTTTCTCGCCTACCTTTGATGGATCATCAAAGTGTTCGCCTAAGGCTTGGGTAGACAATTTGGACATCTATTTTAATTTTTCAGCTGAATCAGATGGCGGAGGTAGAGGCTATCAAAGTGGCAGTGCTGCACCTTGAAGGGGAAGCCCACGACTGGTGGTTCCACGGGATGTCCACCCTAGGTCACGCAGGAGTGACAACGTATGCAGAGTTCACTCGGAGGTTGGTGGAGAGATTTGACAGGAAGGACCCAGAGGAACATTTCGTTGAGCTGACTAAGCTCAAGCACCCAGGGAGCGCGGAAACTTACATTTCAGAGTTCTTGAAACTCTCAGTGATGGTGCCAAATTTTTCATTGGTCAGGAAGGTGTGAAATTTTCAAGAGGAAAATATTTCTGCAATACTTCGTTTATTTCTCCTACTTATGGGATAAACACATTTGTAGATCTTCACTGTCATTTAGAGCATAAGAACAGAAAGATAATTTACACAAGTAGCACAACAGAAACAGCCACATGAACATAGTTATTTTTGGACAATTGTCCTCGGAAAAACCAAATGTGGGAAAACCGGTGCAACAGATGAGGGTTTTATATTTATCTTCAGAAATGGAAAGTACATTTACATGGTTTTGATGAGTAAAGAAAAATTTGCAAACATCTGGCTGAATTTTTAGGACCTTCCAGACAAATTTTAGACCCTCGGGGAGACCTCCTTCACCCTTTGCGTCATCCAGCGTGAGAGCTCTGCGCAGTCTCTCCCTGGACTGCGTCATTTTGCATGGAGGGGGTCTTGCTGCTAATTAGCTCACCCTTCCCTTCATCTTCCTGACTTCTGCTTCCCGATAATTGACTCCTCCCTCCTTCTTCTGCTTCTGCAACCCTGCCTCTACAATCTCACCCATTGAAATCGAATTCTCTTGCTTCATAATCGATTTCCTTCGGGTACTGAGAGTGTCCCCGACTTGATTTCCAAATGGCCCTCAAGTCTCTTCTTATAGTCTTCTCGTTGATAAATCAACGGCCAAAATTATATCATTAATCAATGGATCAGATTAAAAGTTGACTTGATCTTCGTTTTCTAGAAGATTCACACTCTGCTCTATTAATACCCTTTAATTATTCAATTTCCCTAAGTTTAAACTTATGGTTTGCATTAAAATAATTAATTATTTTAATAAAGTCATATCCGAGTGGAATTTCCATAAACGATTTTTGGGTTCTCTTGATAACTGATGTCCAAGCCTCTCTACCAAAAAAAGAGACTTAGAACACTTTCCGATGCTATAGAAATCAACACTCCCTCGTAGCGAGGAAAGTGTTTAAGCAAGATATCGATGTACTGCTCTAACTCTACATCATCTGCTGCACTGATGTTGTCCTGGCTTCTGCCCTCATCTCTGTGCTGCTGCTTCCAATACTACTGCCCTGCCACTGTAGCTCCCTCTTCTTCTGAAGACCACCCTTTCCTCTAATGGAAGGAGTTCTCCACCATCCCCATCTTCTCTTTGAAGTAAGTGAACTTGATCTTACTTAGAGCCTTTGTGAGGATATCTGCCACTTGTTCTCCTGTAGGAGTGTATCGCAATTGTACTTCTCCCCTCTTGACATAGTCCCTGATAAAGTGACACCGAATGTCAATGTGTTTCGACCGGTCATGAAACACAGAATTTTCAGAGAGCTTAATGCAACTCTGATTATCACACATAATCCCGGTCGGTTCTATATGCTTCTTGAGTAGGTTCAAGAATAATTTGCAGAGCCATATGGCCTCGCATGAAGCTGTGCTTGCTGCCATGTACTCTACCTCGACTAAGCTCAGTGCTACAGACTTTTGTTTCCTACTGCACTAGGAGGTCATTCCTGATTCGAGACTGAAACAGTACCCACTGGTACTTTTCCCATCTACTGTGCTTCAAGCCCAGTCTGCATCTGTGAACCCACTCAACTGGATCTCATTACCCTTGGTGTACTTTAGTCCATACTCAACTGTCCCTCTCAAGTATCTGAGAACATGTTTGGCTGCTGCCCAGTAAGCCCGCCTGGTTCCACCATGAACTGACTGAGGGTACTCACTTCATAACAGATGTCCGGTCTCATATTGACTAGATACATCAATGATCCAATGAGCTGTCTGTACAAGGTGGGGCCAGCCTCATCATCCTCCGATGTGTCTATCTTCTTCCAGTTAGTAATCATTGGCGTGGCCATGGGTCTACAGTCTTCCATCTGAAATCTCTTCAGGATTTTTGTCGTGTATCTTCCTTGTCCTAGGAAAATTTCCCCTTTCCGCTGCCAAATTTCTAATCCAAGAAAATAGTGCATCTATCCCAGGTCCTTCATGTCGAATTTTGTTGCCAGATTCTCCTTGTAGTCCTTGATGAGCTTGGATGATCCGGTGAAAAATAGGTCATCCACATAAAGAACAAGAATAAGCGGCTCATCTCCTACTCTCAAGTAATCCCATCTTCTGCAAGTAGCTATCAATCCGTCCATACCATGCCCTGGGGGCTTGTTTTAAGCCATACAAGGCTTACTTAAGCCTGTAAACATGAGTCTTCTGCTCATATATCTCGAAACCCTCTGGCTATTCTATGTACACTTCCTCCTCTATCACCCTGTTCAAGAATGTTGTCTTGACATCCTTCTGGTGAATCTCCCATCCCATCTGCGCAGCTAGAGAGATGACGGATCTAATAGAAGTGTATCGTGCTACTAAAGCGAAGGTTTCTTCATAATCAATACCTTCCTTCTGGAAGGGACTGCGTTACCCCAGACTGCGTGATGCAGTCACGACGCTGCCCCTAAGGATCTGTGCGTAACCCCTGAAGGGTTCCCTAAATATTACGCTGTCCTTGCTGCTGCTGCTGCCTTCCTCTGCGCTGTCTTTCCTGATCTCTTCTCTGCTTCTTGTGTATTCAAGACCCTAGGATCAGATCATCCCCTTTGTCTAAATTCCCCTCTCTGCAACTGAAACACTTGAGAATTCTTAGCAACCCCGCCCTAGAATCTCAGCTTAGCTTCAATGCTCTGCCTCTGTGTGTCTTACAAATGACCCCAAGCCTTTCCTTTATACTTTTCTCATTGACAAATCAACGGCCAAGATTAAATCTTTAATCAATGGCTAAGATTAAAAGAAAGCTTGATCCGTGTGACTTAAGACAATTTCATCACATGTTTAATTAAATTCACTTTAATTATTTTATTTTCCTAAGTTTTAACTTAGAAAATACATTAAAATAATTAATTAATTTAATATCTCCTAAACCAGATGAAATTTCCCAAATCCAATTCTGGGTCTTGTAGATCAGGTGAACTCTAGTCCTTCCTCAAAATTTGGGACCTAGAGCACAACTGATGCTACCCCAAATACACAAAATCTCAACACTCCCTCTTAGCATCAAGGGTGTGCTCTAGCAATACATCACATTTATGCATTACATGATTTTGGGCACTGGTTTTGTGCTGTTGAAGCTTGGTGTCCTGCCACTCAACTCTGCACTACTGTTGCCATTCTATATTGCTGCCCATGACTCTGTCACTGCCACTGCAACCACTGTACTGAGCTCCCTCTCAATATGTTGCATCTATGCTGCTCATAGCACTGCCACTGCTAATCTGCTGCACTGCAACTTTAGTTGTTGAGAGAAACAACTAAATCTCCTGCCCAATCTTTGACAAACAAGTCAGATGGGCTGCATCCTCATCACTAAAGCTCCATAGGCTACAGATCTGTGCTGGCATCTAAAGAACGATGCACAACTACAGCTCTGCTAGCATAATCAGACTCCCTCTGCACTACTGAAGTCACATCAGTTCCTTGTGTTGAAATCTATCACACTGCTGCTGCACTGCATTGTCCCTCGGAAGCTCTTTGCGTTGCTGCAGCTCTGCACTACGTAAGCAACACTGCTCTGCGCTATTGAAGTCACATCAGCCTCTGGGCTGCTATAGCTTCTACGTTGTTGCTTCTATGCTCTGCGCTGCTCCTCCCAGCCTCCAGATCTGCCTCTACCTCTGCCTCAGTTGTCATCTATGCACCCACTACTCCACTTGTCTCGCTACTTTCTTAAGGCTGTCGTAGCTCGCTTGTGATCCAAGAGATGAGTTGCTCAAGGATCTCGCCTTACTTCCATGTAGCTCCTCTACATGTCCATGTCACCCCACCTCCGTGGTTCATGAGCACTCATGGCTACATCATCTCCTGACCCATCATCTGCCACCGTTGCTTTGGAAGAAGATGCTTCCTTGTCCTTCTTCTTTTCTGGACAATGGCTGGCAAAATGTCCCATTTCGCCACACTGGAAGCACTTGATCTTAGAAAGATCCTTCTTCTTCTTCGGCTGCTTCTTCGATGCCAAGGCTGCATCTTCCTCCTCTTCCTTCTTAACCTTGCTCAACACAGGGCTGTGTTGCTTCTTGGTGAACCTTCATAGTTCTTCTTGCCGCAGGATCGACCACAAGTTGTCCCAATCTGGGAGGTCCGCTCTGCCCAAGATACTTTGGACAAAGGTTTCCCACTCATCCGTGACTGCATTGAGGGCAGTCCTGACTATCACTGCATCATCTACGGTTGCACCCGTTGCAGTCAGCTGATCCCTGATTGACTGCAATCTGAAGAGGAAATGCTCGATGTCTTCTTCCTTGGTCATCATGAATGACCTCATTTGGGCCTCCAACAACATCTTTCTTTGGACTGATTTTCCCTCATATAGGGAAGTCAAGGCCTTCCACATCTCATTAGTTGTCCTCTTCTCACCTATGTGTGGTACAATATGGTCCTCGATACTGTCAATTATCAGTCGCTTGGCATGCCCAACAGCTTCTCTATGCTTTCGTAGGAGATCCGCATCTGTCAGTGTTGCTAGGGTCTGCTCTGCATGGTCTCTTAGACCATATGCCTCAAGGACAATCAAGATCCTTGCTTTCCACACCGAAAATTTTGAGAGGCCCTCTAGCCTATCCCGATCACACAGTCCATGAGGAGCCATCTGCTCAGAAAGTGTCGAAGCTCCTCCTCTCTATGCTAGAGATTTGGATCTAGGGTCCTTTTTGAATTGGGCACCCTCTACTCCTTCTGACACTTGATTTCCCTCCTTGGAAATCTACTAAATCAACTATGATTAAGCTTCTTCTTTGATCCTCTGACCAAACTGCAAGTTTCCTTTGGCAAGAAACTCTCTGAGAAACTGATCTCTTCCCAAACTTTGTCACTTGTGCTAAGGCTAAAAATCTAAAAACTTCAGAAGTTTAACCCCACTTGCTCTTCTGAATTTCTACAACTTTTCTGCAGATTTTTTTGGATCTGACAGATTCAGATCTAAATCACACTGGCTGGCTTTAGACCCAACTAGCATTGTTTCTGAGCTGCCTCTCCACAGTAATTGTGTGGGCTTGCTAGGACACAGCGCTGGACAACGTCACCCTTCCCTCTACATGATTTTTCTCCTAAAAACTACGTTAGACCTTCAGATCTGCTTTTTTGCTGCCTTTCTAGATGCTTTCTGCAGCTAGATCCTTCAAATTCTTCAGGTGGTGACCCTTCTAGATCTGCAATTGCTCTGATACCATGTACAAATTTCTGAATCTTAATTCTTATGCAGAAATTATTTATGTTAATCTGGTTAAGCTTCTCCTACTTATACAAGTTATCAACTGAATAAATTCAAGTTAACATCAAAGAAAAACACATAACAGATCTCTACCAATTCATATCTAGAATAAGCACATGCACACATAGACAAAGTGACATAGTTATTTCTGGACAAACTGTCCCCGGAAAAACCCAATGTGGGAAAAGTGGTCTCTGGCTGTTGGAAGGCTCTATTATTAAGAATATTTCTGAATACACAACTCTGGGTTCCAAATCTAGAAAATCCTACAGAGAAAACTCTAGATCTGTAGCACCTGGCTGATCTAAGACCAACAATATTGAGTGATCCACTCCCATATATGAGATTTACAGAACTCAGTCAGATCTGCCCCTGAAAGACACTGCGTCAACCTCTGAAGGCCTCCAAATGCTCAACGCGGTCACTGGAAGGGATTTTGTTACCCCACACTGGGTGACGCAGTCACTACGCTGCCCCTAAGGGTCTTTGCATAACCCTTGAAGGGTTTCCTGAAAATCACGTTGTCCTTGCTGCTGCTGCTGTTGCCTTCCTCTACGCTGTCTTTCCTGATCTCTTCTCTGCTTCTTGTGTATTCTAGACCCTGCGATCAGATCATCCCCTTGGTCTAAATTCCCCTCTCTGCAACTGAAACACTTGAGAATTCTTAGCAACCCCGCCCTAGTATCTTAGCTTAGCTCCAGTGCTCTGCTTTTGTGTGTCTTACGAATGACCCCAAGCCTTTCCTTTATACTTTTCTCATTGACAAATCAATGGCCAAGATTAAATCTTTAATCAATGGCTAAGATTAAAAGAAAGCTTGATCTGTGTGACTTAAGACAATTTCATCACATGTTTAATTAAATTCACTTTAATTATTTTATTTTCCTAAGTTTTAACTTAGGAAATACATTAAAATAATTAACTAATTTAATATCTCCTAAACCAGATGAAATTTCCCAAATCCATTTCTGGGTCTTGTAGATCAAGTGAACTCTAGTCCTTCCTCAAAATTTGAGACCTAGAGCAAAACTGATGCTACCCCAAATACACAAAATCTCAATAATACAAGCTACGGGAGCCTTGAGACGGTAGTAGGACAAGTAGGAGATGGATGCAGGAAATCATAGTGAAGCGTAGGGCAGTGCTGAGATGCTGGAGAGGAAGCAGCGCAGTGCAGAAGTAGCATCAACATAGAGGTGATGGGACTTCAGCAGTGCAGAGAAGCAGTGCTCACGCAGAGCAGAGTTGTAGCAGCGCAGTGGCTTCAGGAGGATAGCGTAAAGTAGCAGCCAAGGGGGTTTCAGTGATGGGATGCAGCCTGAATTGTCTGTCAACGATTGGGAAGGAGTCTTTCAGTTGCTTACTTCTCGGCAGCTGAACTACAGTGCAGCAGTTAGCAGTAGCAGTACTATGGGCAGCATGATGCAACAATTTGAGAGGGAGCTGCAGTACAGATGTGGCATTGTCAGTGGCAGTGACATGGGCAGCAGTACAGAAAGCAGTAGCGCAATGGATGGAGGGCAGCAGACCAAGCATCAACAACACAAAAACCAATACCAAGATATTGTGATACATGGTGTGATGTATTGCTAGAGCACACTCGATGCTAAGAGGGAGTGTTGAGATTTTGTGTAGTTGGGGTAGCATCGGATGTGCTCTAGCCCTGAAACTTACTGGAGGGGCTAAGAAACACATCACCTCCAAAACCCAGAAAGCATTTGGAGAAATTACATCTGTTGTTAAAGTTATTCAAATAATTAATTATTTTACTGTAATTCGTAAGTCTAAACTTAAGGAAATTAAATAATTAAAGTGAATTAATTAACACATGTGCTGAAATGTTCTAAGTGACGCGGATCAAGTAGACTTTTAATCTCAATCGTTGATAAGTGATTTAATCTCGGCCGTTGATGTGTTCAAATAAAAAGTATAAGAGAAATGCTTGAGAGTCAGTTGGAGACACACACATACGGAGCCATAGCTGAAAAACTAGGCTGGAATTTTAGGGCAGGGTTTGCTAAGAATTTCCGGAGGAGTTTTCTGCAGAGAGGGGTAGTATTGGTTGAGGGGATGATCTGATCTTGAAGCCAAAAGTTAGCCAGAGGCAGAGGAGCAGCTTTCAGGGACAACGCAGAGGAGCAAGAGTAGTAGCAGCAACAGTTACGCAGCAGTGGCGCAACATAGCTTCAACCGCTACGCAGGCTCAGGAGGGGTAGCGCTGTAGCTTCAGAGGGATTCCAGAGTTACACAGAGACCTCCAGAGGCAGTGTAAAGAATACTTCACCCACTTTGGGGTTACACAATCCCCTTCTGAGCAGTGTAGAGGCACACAGAGCCTAGCAAGGCTGACGCTGGGGCTTCAGGGGCAGCGCTGGAGTTTCTAGGGCTAGAATCGGGCTGAGTCTTGTAAATCTCGTTTGAGAGTGTGGATCAGTCAGAACCTTGGTCTCAGAACAACAGGTTAGCTGCAGATCAAATTTTTCATTATCGGGTTAACCATATTTGGTGCTGAGATTTGTTGTACTCAGAATCTACTTAATAATAATAAACCCTCACATCTGCTGCACTGGTTTTCCCGCATTGGGTTTTTCCGAGGATTTGTGTCCAAAAATTTGTGTGTCACTTTGTTGAATGAGCGCAATATTCAGTAAATGATCTGCGTGTGTGTAGGTTGTTAGTTGTGTTTACTTCGGTATTTTCAGAATATTTTTTCTGAAAATAACTTGTATAACTTAATCAAGTAGGAGAAGTAAACCATAATACTACAGTACGATTTCTGCATAATCGTATTCAGGAATTTTCATAGGCTCAACTCTTGAGACATGTCCTCCATTATTGTATTTTTTTCTTGTCAGTGTATCTGGGTCTGCTTCCATGGTGAAATCCTATCTTACTAGGAGGAGGAATTAGGGTTTGCTCTTGGGAAAACATGGGATTTTGGGGCATTTTTAGGAATGGAGGGACATGAAAGGGTTAGAGGGCTTCTAAATTCTTGGGAAAATTTTGAGGGGTAGGGATAGATGTTAGGGAGTGCAGGGAAGTAGAATTTTAGTAAATGAGTGAGGGGTAGGCGTCCAAAAGGGAAAAACACAGCCCTAAACTAGGAAGGTGTCAAAAGTGTAGCAATACGCTAGGGTTTGTGGGAAAGTGAGGGAAATGAGAGGAATGAGCATGGGAAAAGGTTAGGGGAGGTATATGGAGTGTAGGTGAGGGTGTTAGTGTTGATTTATGGTATCATAGGATGTGCTCTAGCCTTGTAACTTTGTATACAGGCTAAGACACATGTATTCCATAAAACCCAGAAATGGTTTTGGAAACTCCACTTAGAGATGGTTTGATTAAATTAATTAATCATTTTTTAATGTTTTCCTAAGTCTAAACTTAGGGAAACTGATTAATTAAAGGGTATTAATTAAACTAAATGTGAATCTTCTAGATAAAGTCACGGATCACCTCCAAGTTAATCTTAGCCCTTGATTATGTTTTAATTTGTCGTTAAAGGGTCAACGGAAGAATTTAAGGAGGGTGAGGGGCCTATGGAAAACACATTGAGCACATTGAGCATTTGGCATTTTGGAGTTTGTGTGAGGAGACACAGCTTTTGATCAGAATCGAATTACTAGGGCAGGGTTTGCTAAGTCATTTTGATTCAGTGATCAGATCCAGACGGGGGGCAGACACAGAAACTGGTCAGGAGGACCAGGAGTGCATTTCAGAGAGAGGCAACAATGACGCAGAGAGAGATAGCGCAGTCACGTGGAGGGGTGACGTAGTTCCTGAAGGAACTCACGTAGAAGTGACGTAGTGTCTCTTTGATCCAGTCCGGTGATAGCTTGGAGCTGGGGTTTCTGAGCCAAGAGTGCCAAAATCCAGTTCCGAATCAACCTAGATCAGTTATTGAGCATAGGTGATGCAGTTCCAGATATTGCCCACGCAGGCTTATGTATTTCCAGCATAGGCATCACGCAGAGGCAGAGTAGGCATCACACAAAGGCAGAGAGGGGCTTCACCACCGTTGTTCAGATCAGTCGGGAATTTGCAGGGTGAGGTATATGTCACAATTTTATTAGTTGTCTATATTTCTCTGAAGGGTGAGCCGGATATTGGCACCGTAGTTGTACTCAAGATTCTGCTGCTTAATAATATAAAACCCTCAAATCTGCTGCACTTGTTTTCCCGAGTTGGGTTTTTCTGGGGACTTAGTCCAAAAATAACTGTGCCAAATGTGGATATTTTTCATTATATTTTGTTCAGTTTGTTTCAGCACTTAGATTCATTCTGCAGTATTATTTGTATAGACTGCTTCAATAATAACTTCAATGTTTCAATGTAATGAAATAATTATGAAAAATAATAAGAGAAGTAATTCATATTTGTTGCAGTAGGAATCCAGATTTAGGATTTTTCACATGGTATCAGAGCTTATTCAAGTTGAAGGGCAGGAGAAACAAGGGTGAACTAGTAGATCAGCGTAGGAGAGACTGGTATCTGCGTAAGCAGCAGCAAACCCTCGCAGAGATTACGTTGTCCAGGCCATGAGGGCAATCCAGCGCAGAAAAGGCTCCCTCTGAAAGAGTTGACAGAGGGGTAAGCATTTTTAGTTGCAGAAGAGGCAGCGTAGCATACCAGCGTAGCTGAAGGACGCAGTTACTGCACAACAGTAAGAGCTGGTGCATAAGCATCAAAAAATTTCTGAAAAACACAGATAGGGGATTTCTTGACCTCAGAGAGTTTCTTACTCAAAGAAGCTCAATTTCTCCCGTGCAGCAGCAGAAGCAATGACTTACTCCACAAGGAGTGCGTAAGTCTAGCTAAGCAGAGGGTTAGAGGAAGAAATCAACAGTTGAGGAGATGGCCAACAACGGACTGCGTGACCAAGATAGATTGGAGGGTGCCTCCAACTATGTTATTTGAAAATCAAGGATTGAGTTTCTCCTTTATGAGCATCATCTAAAGGTCCTCATTGAAGGCGCAGTTGCAGAACCTTTGGATGCAACACATCTGACAGCATTCAAGAATAATATGGCAAGAGCCAAGCGATTGATCCTAGATGGTGTGAAGGATCACATCGTACCTGTAGAAATTTCTGAATCTTAATTCTTATGCAGAAATTATTTCTGTTAATCCGGTTAAGCTTCTCCTACTTATACAAGTTATCAACTGAATAAATTCAAGTTAACATCAAATCAAAACACATAACAAATCTCTACCAATTCAGATCTATAATAAGCACATGCACACATAGACAAGGTGACAGTTATTTCTGGACAAACTGTCCCTGGAAAAACCCAATGTGGGAACACAGGTCTCTGGCTGCTGGAGGGCTCTATTATTAAGAATATTTATGAATACACAACTCTGGGTTCCAGATCTGGAAAACCCTACAGAGAAAACTCTAGATCTGCAGCACCTGGCTAATCTAAGACCAACAGTACTGACTGATCCACACCCTCAAACGAGATTTATAGAACTCAGCCAGATCTAGGCCTAGAAACCCCAGATCTGCCCCTGAAAGACACTGCGTCAACCTCTGAAGGCCTCCAAATTCTCAGCACTGTCATTGGAAGGGACTGCATTACCCCAAACTAGGTAACGTAGTCACTACGCTTCCCCTAAGGGTCTCTGCGTAACCCCTGAAAGGTTTCCTGAAAATCACGTTGTTCTTGTTTCTGCTGCTGCCTTCCTCTGCGTTGTCTTTCCGGATCTCTTCTCTGCTTCTTGTGTATTCTAGACCCCAGGATCAGATCATCCCCTTGGTCTAAATTCCCCTTTCAGCAACTGAAACACTTGAAAATTCTTAGCAACCCCGCCCTAGAATCTCAGCTTAGCTTCAATGCTCTACCTCTGTGTGTCTTACAAATGACCCCAAGCCTTTCCATCTACTAATGCTGCTACCTTCCTCTGCGCTGTCTTTCCTGATCTCTTCTCTGCTTCTTGTGTATTCTAGACCCCAGGATCAGATCATCCCCTTGGTCTAAATTCCCCTCTCTGCAACTGAAACACTTGAGAATTCTTAGCAACCCCGCCCTAGAATCTCAGCTTAGCTTCAGTGCTCTGCCTCTCTGTGTCTTACAAATGACCCCAAGCCTTTCCTTTATACTTTTCTCGTTGACAAATCAACGGCCAAGATTAAATCTTTAATCAATGGCTAAGATTAAAAGAAAGCTCGATCCGTGTGACTTAAGACAATTTCATCACATGTTTAACTAAATTCACTTTAATTATTTTATTTTCCTAAGTTTTAACTTAGGAAATATATTAAAATAATAAATTAATTTAATATCTCCTAAACCAGATGAAATTTCCCAAATCCATTTCTGGGTCTTGTAGATCAGGTGAACTCTAGTCCTTCCTCAAAATTTGGGACCTAAAGCACAACTAATGCTACCCCAAATACACAAAATATCAACAGTACCTCACATAGAAGCAAAAGGCACTGCTAGAGAAATGTGGGTAGGGCTAGAAAAGTTATACCAAGGATCTTCCGAGCAGTGGAAGATGTACCTGGAAGAGAAGTGCGTAATACCAGAATGAAGAAGGGAGAACGTTTTGAATCTTTCATGTCTCGAATTTAGGTAAACCGAAGTCAGCTGTCAACAGTCGGGTCAGCGCCTAGAGAATCAGAGCTGGTAAAGCTCACTCTGAACTCTATTTCATAATATTATCTGGTCTTTGTCCAAAGAATTTTGGGCAAAGAAAGACTCCTAGGATGGGAGGCGATGTGGGCAGTCTTGCAGCAAGAAGAGCTAAGGAGAGACCTCCTCAAATCCATATTCAGGATGGCAACAACATTTCAAAGGTCAAGAAGGAAGAGGAAGAAAACAGAGCCCCTGCATCAAAGGGGCAACAGAGGCAGAAGAAGAAAGATATGTCTAAGATCAAGTGCTTCAGGTGTGGAGAAATGGGACATTATGCCACACAATGTCCTCTTAAGAAAAAGGATAAAGAGGAGAAGCAAGATCCTCAAGCCGGAGTTGCCAAGATTGAGGCAAAAGGAGATTCTGCTATGTTAGCTCATATTCTAAAAGGAGAGAAAGGGGCTGACTTGGAGTTGTAGAACCAGAATCTACAGGTGGCAGGATCCCAGAGTATTTCCGAACTCTTGGATCACATGCAAGCTACGACAGCCTTAAGACAGTAGCAAGATGGACAGTTGCAGCGGAAAATGAGAAGACAATGCAGTGGCCAGCAGTACTAGAGCCTGATCAGCGCAGAGAGGGAGCAGCAACATCAGCAGTTGAGTAGCAGTAGTATAGTGTAGTGCAGTGCTCACGCAGTGTAGAGCAGCAAAAACGCAGTATTTTCAGAGAGCTAGTGCAAAAGCTAGCAACAATCAATCTTATTTTTTTTATTTGCAGATTTGCTTGTCCAATTTCGGATGTTTTTTTGTTGCAATTAGCAATAGTGCAGCAACAGCAGTAGATGAGTAGCAACAGCAACACAGTGCACAAGTGGTGCAATGCAGTGCAGAGTAGTGCTCACGCATTGCAGAGCAGTGCTCACGCAGTGCAGCAACATGGTTGTAGAATTCAGAGAGAGTTGCAGTACAGTGGCAGTTGGCAGCAATATGCAGAGTCAGCAGTAGTACAGATGCAACATTTTTTGTGCAATATTGGTGAGCAACATGAATAACACAACAGTAGATGTTCCAGAAGTCAGAACAACAACACATTGAGTTGTTTTACTAAAGCACTTTCCTCGCTAAGAGGGAGTGTTGATTTATGGTAGCATAAGATGTTCTGGAGCCTTGTAACTTTGTATATAGGCTAAGACACATGTATTCCATAAAACCCAGAAATGGTTTTGGAAAATTCCACTTAGAGATGGTTTAATTAAATTAATTAATCGTTTTTTAATGTTTTCTTAAGTCTAAACTTAGGGAAACTGATTAATTAAAGGGTATTAATTAAACTAAGTGTGAATCTTCCAGATAAAGTCATGGATCACCTCCAAGTTAATCTTAGCCCTTGATTATGTTTTAATCTTGGTCGTTGAAGAGTCAACGGAAGAATATCAGGCCTATGGAAAACACATTGAGCACATTGAGCATTTGGCATTTTCGAGTTTGTGTGAGGAGACACAGCTTTTGATTAGAATTGAATCACTAGGGTAGGGTTTGCTAAGTCATTTTGATTCAATGATCAAATCCATAGAGGGGCAGACACAGAAACTGGTCAGGAGGACCAGGAGTGCATTTCAAAGAGAGGCAGCAGTGACGCAAAGAGAGACAGCGCAGTCACCTAGAGGGGTGATGCAGTTCCTGAAGGAACTCACGCAGAAGTGACGCAGTGTCTCTTTGATCCAGTCCGGAGATAGCTGGGAGCTGGGGTTTCTCAGCTAGGAAGGCCAAAATCCAATTCTGGATCAGCCTAGATCAGTTATTGAGCAGAGGTGACGCAGTTCCAGAGATTGCCCACACAGGCTTACGCAGTTCTAGCATAGGCGTCGCGCAGAGGCAGAGAGGGGCTTCACCAGCATTGTTCAGATCAGTCGGGGATTTTCAGAGTGATGTAATATTCCTAATTAGCACCGCTAATTGGAATATTTGATTTTTGTATAGTTTTGCCGACTATAGTTAATTAATAAATAAAAGTGAGAAAAGGGGTCTAACTCACTTAAATAAAATAAAGTGTTTCCCTAGTAGAGGCAACGTTGTAACTTAAAGGGGAAAGCCTTGGGGGTCCACACACACATGAGAGAGGCCTCACGTAGACTCTAGAGGTAACTGCGCAGGCATAGGAGGAACTCAAGAACGCAGTTAGGGTTTTGAGGGGAGCTAGCACTATAAAAGGTGGGAGTTTCACCTCATTTGGGGGGTTGATATGTTATTGATATTGAGAGCTAGACTTCTGTCTACTTCAGCACGCCGGTTGTTTAGTCGGTCTGCAGCACTGTTTAGTGCGAACTGAGTGTCTCCGGTCGGAGATCTCACCCTTGGCTCCAGGGGACTTCGAGTGCCTGCTCGAGCAAGGTATTTCCTTCAGTTTCTATAGGTGGTTTGCAGTGGATTTTCGGGTGGATGTTGCAGAGGAGTTGGTCTCTTGGAGTGACTATGTCTTGGAGAGTACAGTTGGCCTAGTAGTAGAGCATGTGCAGTTTTGGTCAGCTCCAGTGGCCAACCAGTTTATGGGCAGACTCCCTAGGTTGTCTTGGCATGACATTCATACACGGGATCACGGGGTGGTCAGCACACCTTGGCAGGAGCTTGTCGGAGGAGGTGGCATTGGCAGGCCACCAGATGGCACCTTGTATGGGGCCAAGGATTCTTCACTTTTGTGTGGGGCACAGAGGACGCAGCGGAGCCGAGTAGTGGCGGTAACACTACTGACACACAGGGAGATTCACTTCTCGGACCCCTTGAGGAGGATTTGGAGTGATGATCCTTTCGTCGGCAGGTATAGTGATACGATGTTACCAATTGGTGGTAGTCCGACATGTAGAGGCACAGCTCTAGGTCATCACATCCAGGGATGTGTGGGAGCCTCTAGCGTTGAGCGGTGGATTGCCGGTGGACATGGAGTAGCATGGTGGTGTACCATAGTGTGTGGGATTGCATTGTGGAGTAGGAGTATCCTACATCACATTGAGAGCATGCGGAGAGTGACCGATGCCTGGACACAGTCAGGGCACGCAGTCAGGGCACGAGACGGTACAGGGTGCTACAGCAGTAGCACATGGTATCCAGCAGCATACCAAGGTATGCCTCAGTGTGCAGTGGCGTGTTGAGGAGTGTATGGATGATCAGTGGTATGCGAGGGCATATGGTGCTACACGGCAGGGTCTTAGAGCATTGCTTCCAGAGAGACACATGGACAGGGACACTGGGCTTACCTTTGGGGGTATTTCACCCAGGATCGATGGAGAGACAGAGGAGCGATACTTGGCAGTATCTGTGGGGACTCACACACCTGACTCGCTTTGACATCACTCACAGGTACAGCTGATTATGTTTTCGATCTTTGGCACTTTGGGCGTGAGCAGCAGGGTATGCGAGGTTCACCCAAGATATTTGGATGACACTCAGTACACTAGGCGAGTGACTTTTCAGCAGTGGCACTGGGTTGGTGTGCTAGTTGACAGCCACAGGTTGGGGGATGAGATGATCCTTTGCAGAGGTGGTGCATCAGTCATCACTAAGCCTACGCTTGGGGAGCAGGTCATGAGGGAGACATGCATCATTTTTCCCTCAGGGCATGTCGAGATCATGCATGAGCAGAGGATACGGGGTACAGCAGAGGTAGTATCCCAGTATGTGTCTGGGCTCCAGACACTGTATCGACACTTTGTCGAGAGGATGGATGGCATGTTCGATGCAGATGAGATGGCAGAGGTAGAACAGGAGGGCATTCCTTCTGTATGCCAGGGTGAGGACTCCTTTTCACATGAGTCCATAGGATCAGTTGAGGTCGCTTCTGGGGAGCGAGGGCAGTCATGCATGGATGGTGACAGTAGACCGGAGCTATATTCTAGTGTCCAGGGTGAGTAGTCATGGGACTCTGCGAGAGATACTCTGGGTGAAGAGTCACTTGTGACAATTCAGCTAGAGCGGCAGGTGATGGAGCCTGAGTCGACAGAGGAGGACACTACTCACATCAGGCATGATATTCCTTTGAGAGAGAGCCAGATGGGCACTCACATCGAGTCTGTGGTGGATATGCAGCTAACCGCGGGGACAGCCATTGAGGAGGAGCAGTCAGCTGCATTAACATCGAGTACGGTGACAGCTGTTGCAGATCCATATCCTCTGGAGGTGTTGGAGGTTGATGGGATTGTTATGCAGGGGGCTAGTAGACAGCAGGAGCTGTTGGATATGTTGGAGCATCCATCTTTGGGTCGACACTGGGATGAGGCACAGATAGATGTACTCGCAGCCAGCAGAGCTGCAGCGTTTTTAGTGGGTAGCACTCTCCAGGAGTACATCGATGGAGCTTGCAACATACCTTGCCCACTTTTGCCCATTATAGAGAGAGGGGCTTCCTTCTACAGGCAGCTTCCATTGACAGACAGGGTAGCGCGGTGGGAGTTGATTACAGACTGGCGGCAACATCCCAGGCATGTTCCATATACCGTTGTTGTTGCTACATCAGATTCTTCTTCTAGGATGGACTGGCGGGAGATCATGAGTTGGTACCCTCTTGATGGTATGGTATTCTTCGTAGAGAGCACAGCAGAGCAGGGGCCCTTGGACATAGTAGATGTTACAGATCCCAGTCGGCAGGAGGGCACCAGTTGTCGTTACTTCAGGACTCCTTCCCAATTTCAGGAGAGCAGGATCAACATGGGATTGAGTCATGACGTGGATTGGAGAGAGGTGATGAGTTGGTATGCAGTTGGAGGGGCAGCATATGTAGCTACAGGTACAACGCAGCAGGAGCCCGAGAGCATTGATGCTTGTTGGTGGTCTTCACCTCTTAGAGCATTGGTCATAGCCAGAGGCAGTGCACAGTCCGAGCCGTGGGACTTGTGCGATTATTGGCCACGGTGGCGATGGGATCCGGGAGGATTATTGGTTGGCTGGTACTGTGAGAGGTCACTTTGGGATCCTGGCATTGAGATATCCCTTCGTATCAGGGTGATGCAGGAGACAGAGAGGTTTCAGTGGGACCCAGGCACATTTTGCAGTATCGGTGGGGAGCATCGGCTAGAGAGTAGGCTTGTTCAAGAATTGCTTGAGAACAAGCAATTTTTGCCGGATGAGGATGCCACTTGGGAGAGCGAGCAGACTTTACAGCATCCATCACTTCAGTTGCTTGAGGACAAGCAACGTTTTGCCGGGGGAGACTATAATATTCCTAATTAGCACCGCTAATTGGAATATTTGATTTTTGTATAGTTTTGCCGACTATAGTTAATTAATAAATAAAAGTGAGAAAAGGGGTCTAACTCACTTAAATAAAATAAAGTGTTTCCCTAGTAGAGGCAATGTTGTAACTTAAAGGGGAAAGCCTTGGGGGTCCACACACACATGAGAGAGGCCTCACGTAAACTCCTAAGGTAACTGCGCAGGTCAAGGAGGAACTCAAGGACGTAGTTAGGGTTTTGAGGGAGCTAGCACTATAAAAGGTGGGGGTTTCACTCCATTTGGCATTATGGATATGTTATTGATATTGAGAGCTATAATTCTGTCTACTTCAGCACGCCGGTTGTTTAGTCGGTCTGCAGCACTGTTTAGTGCGAACTGAGTGTCTCCGGTCGGAGATCTCACCCTTGGCTCCGGGGGACTTCGAGTGCCTGCTCGAGCAAGGTCTTTCCTTCAGTTTCTATAGGTGGTTTGCAGTGGATTTTCGGGTGGATGTTGCAGAGGAGTTGGTCTCTTGGAGTGACTGCGCAGTCCAGGAGAGAGGACGCAGTTTCTCTTGTGATGCACTCTTTGGTTGATGAGGTATACCTATTTCATTTGATGTTATTCATTTGATTTTACATTGAAATCTAGTTGGTTATTTTTGTGCATTTGCCTGAGGGCACTATTATCTAGGGAGGGGAGATTTGTAACTATCTCAGATCTCCTTTGGACTTAGTATATTTTGTGCTCTTGTTGTAGCTTGTTATTTTCGGTTGAATGACAAGCTCAACGTGGCCTCTATATGCCAAGTTTCCTTTGCACTAACAATTGGTTTGCAGATATTTGTGTGTTCAAAGGACAAGTTGCCAAGTCTATTGGAGTCTGAAGACTTCTTCAGTTGAAATAAGTCACCTCCAAGGATATCAAAGATCCCACAAGTTGTTCAAGCCAACAATCTCATAAGACATCAAGAGATTTATCTAAAAGGGGGTTTCATGAGCCCTTCGTTTCTTTTCCACCTCTAGAAAAATCATATATTTTCTTCTCTCATTTGTGCACATATTGATTTTATCTAGCATTTGAGGCTAAGTTGTTGGATTTAAATCCTAACTCTCACTCACTAAATCAACTCTTTCAAGCTGATCTTAGTGAGGGAATTTGTAATATAAAGTGTATTTTATACTTGCATTGAGTTACTAACTTTTTCCTTCTCATGCATGTGATTTCCTCTCATATATTTCAGCACTATTTATTTTGCATGCTTGCCTATAGGTGTTCCTAGAAGCAAATCCAAGTTTGAAGAAAGGGAGCTAAAGCATAGACTAAGGAAAACTTTTCCATTTGGAACCTCAAGTCCAAGTTCTGCCTTATCACTTCACGTCTACTTCTAAAGCCTCATTCTTTTGAGGAATTGTAACCACCATTCACCTCAAGGCTTTAAGCCTTTACTTTGTAACATCTCACAAGTAAATATTTAAAATCTTACACTTGTAACTTTGAGAAAGAGTAAGTTTAAAGCACATATTTTAAGCTCTTCCCAAGCCCCTCATTTCTATAAGAGGACCTCACTTTCAATAATAAAGAGCTGACTTTTCTTGGGAGAGCTTGGGAAGTTTTTCCCATGGTATCTCACCTACTCATTTAGAGGGAGGAAATCTTCTTGAGTGGTTAACTTTATTTTTTTTTAAGTTTTTAATTTGCTCAACTAATTTACTTGCATTCATTATTTCGTTTGCTAATCTAATCTAGTTGCATGTGAATAACTCATATTTTCATTTCATTAATTTCTTAGATCGCATAGTCCTTTAATTTCCTAATTTGCAATCTCATTTTCCATCACTTACTTGTGTTTTGTGATCTATTTCTCATTTGGTTAAGTTTCACAATATACTACAAGTAAAAAAGCATACCACTTTCAATTTATGGCAACTTGAGTTATTGTTCTAACTATGAAGCATATTTAACTGAAGCATCTCCATCTTTTACATAACACTTGCAAGCTCACTTTCATATCATTTAGGAATTTCACTTTGCATACTAAATCACACTTGCATCTCTAAAAATTAACCTCCAACTTAATTTGTTTGTATAGACATTAGGGACCCTCCACCCCTATTGACTCCTAACTGTTAGACCCGGATTTTGGGCAAGGGTGAGGTCTGGGGACAGGAGTTAAATTGAAAATTGTTTTAGAATTCTATTAATAAAATAAACCAAGAGCACCTTCACATCACAACTTTACTCGCAATTTTGCTATCTCATGTACTTGTTACTTTGGTGGTTATTTAGCTCATGAATATTTAATGTCATTATCCTTTGTTACTTGAGCACTCCCTTACAAATACTTTTTTTCATTTATTTCAAGTGATGTTTATATGTTTATCTTGGCCTAACACTTCCTTTTCAGGATTATTGTCATTGTATCTTGGATTTTATTTTTGAGCAAGCACTTGTCATTTACTTTAAAGCACTGGTCTATATTTTGAACACATCATTGAATATTGTTCATATACTTATATGCCTATTTACATCTTGGAATTGAGTCATCTTTGATAAGTACTTCTAATAAATTCTCCTAGAAACCTCACATCTTTGACTTAGTTTGCCTTTAGGGACCCCCCCCCCCCTTAGCTAACCTAGGAGATAGCTTAAACGGAGAGAGTCGGGAATAGGTGACAGCCCCTTCTCTGAGTTCCTTGCCACCAATCACACCTAGTGGGGTTGAAGGCTTTTTCCACTAACTAGTAGGTAGGTGTAGGCAGCAAGAGATAACAGTTCCTTGGCGAGACAAGCACCCTCTGCTCCCTCTGACAATTGACCTCCTCTCTTGGAAGTCTGCCAAATCAATCAACGAAACAAATCTCTTTGATCCTCTAATCGATCTACAAATTTCTTTAGCTAGAAACCCTCTGAGAAGTTGATCTCCTCCCGCTCTTTGTCACCTAGTGCTTAGGCTAAATTCTGAATCTTCAGAAATTTAACCCCACCAGCAACTTGTGAAGTTCTGCAGCAATTTTCCAGCACTTCTGAGTCAACACGGCTTCAGATTTGCATCACCCTAGTTGGCCTCTACGTGAGCAGACAGTCCCAGCGCTGCCTCTGCGCAGTAAGTACGTGGCCCTACGTGGAGACTGCGTAGGACTGCGTCACTCTGGCCTCTGCGTGGCTCTGCTTCCTCTGTTGTTGCATTGTCCCTTCAGATCTGGCTTTCTGTGGCTACTGCTGCTCTCTCTACTGCTTACTGCAGCAAGGATTCTTCAATCTTCTACTGGTGACCCTGCTAGATCTGCAATCACTCTGATACTATGTGAAAATTTTTGAATATTATTTTATGAAAAAACCCTACTGTTAATTTTGGTTATACTTCTCCTACTTAAACAAGTTATTAATGTTGAAATATTCAGATTAACATCGAAGTAAACACATAACAGACTTTTACGGATTCAGATCTAAAACATAAATTCATGCACATAGACAAAGTGACACACAAGATTTTCTGGACAACTGTCCCCGGAAAAACCTAATGCGGGAAAACTAGTCTTCTGGCTATTGGAGGGTTTATATTATTAAGTAGTTTATGAATACAACAAATTTGGGCACCTTATTGGTTAACCCGAGAGAGAAAAATAGATATGCAGCTAACCTGCTGTTCTGGAGACTAAAAACTTGACTGATCCACACCCTCAAACGGGATTTACAGGACTCGGCCCTTTCCGGCCTCTAGAAACCCCAGCGCTGCCCCTCAAGACCCTGCGTCAGCCTCTGCGTGCCTCTGCGCTATCATGGAGAGGGTTGCGTAACCCCAGACTGGGTGACGTTGTCCCTAAGCTGACCTAGCTGGAACAGCGTAACCCTGGAGGGCCTCCTGCTGCTCAGCGCCGCCCTTTCTGGGCCTGCGTAGCGGCTGAATCCCTCTGTGCTGTGCAGCTGCTGCTGCCGCCCTTGCTCCTCTGCGTTGCTCCTGGTTGCTGCCTCTCTGCCTCTTGCTGATTCTTGGCATTGGGATTAGATCATCCCCTTAGCCAATACTACCCCTCTTCGCAAGTGAAACACTTTTGAAAATTCTTAGCAAACCCGCCCTAGAATTTCAGCTTAGTCTCACTGCTCTATCTTCGTGTGTGTGCTCTCCAACTGACCCCAAGTCTTTCTTTTATACTTTCTCATTGGGAAACCAACGACCATGATCTAATCTTGAATAGATGGCTCAGATTAAAAGAAAGTTTGATCAATGTGATTTAAGTCATTTCCATCACATGTTTAAATTAATTACCTTTAATACTTTAATTTTCCTCAATTAGACTTAGGGTCCTTAATTAAAAATATTAATTAATTAATTATCTCCCAAACTAGATGGAATTTCCCAAATCCCTTTCTGGGTCTTGGAGATCTCATGTACTCTAGTCCCTCCACAAAGTTTGGGAGCTAGAGCACATCCGATGCTACCCCAACACTCAAGAAAACTCAACAATCTATTCGATGATACCATGCTCTCGGTGCCTGTTTGAGTCCATACAACACTTTCTTTATTCTGCATACATGAGTTTTCTTCTCATGCATCTCAAACCCTTCTGGGTATTTGATGTAAACCTCTTCTTCTATCACCCCGTTCAAGAATTCAGTCTTGACGTCCATCTAGTGAATCTCCTGTTGATTTTTGTAGCATCAAAAAGTGCTATAAGCCCCAAATTTTGTGGAGAGGCTTAGACACTGGTATTCCAAAGAATTTGTGGAAATTCCACTTGGTTGATGTTTTATTAAAATAATTAATTATTTTAATGGAGACCCTAAGTTAAACTTGGGGAATTAAATAATTAAATGGTATTAATAAAACGTGAGTGATAATGATCTAGAAGGTGGAGATCAAGTAATGTTATAATATTAGCCATCGATTAGACACTAAGAGATCTAATCTCAGCAGTTGATGTCTCAACGAGAAGACTATAAAGGAAGGCTTGAGGGCCATTTGGAAAGACACACCGAATTGATGTAGAGTTTGAAATTTCTGGGGTTGGGTTTGTTAAGGAATTCGAGCTAGAGATCTAAGCAGTTAGGGATAGAGATAACATCCACAGAGAGAGATTTTCTCAGCCGGTGAAGCATCAATAAGAGAGAGGCAGAGGTGATCTAACCAAGCCAATGCTAAAGGAAGAAGGGCTGATGTAGTGACTACGTAGGGCTCACGCAGAAGCAGAGGACGGTTTTCGAAATTTTGCTTGTAGATCAATTTCGAAGGCCGAGATCCGTAAAGTGACACCGAGAGGCTGTTCCTCAGTGTCCACAAAGTCAAAATGACTTGGTTGAGGCTGAACGCTGAGCCTGGAAGGGGGAGATGCAATGGCTGAAAGGTCTACGCTAGGACTGCGCAGAGGCTCCGCAGTGCCTCCCCTAGGCAGAATTTTCTTCATCCGGATCAACCGGGAACTCAATGATTGAGAGAGGTAAATCCTCACGAATTCTTCTGCTAGTATTTCTGTCTGTAACGGAATTACCCTAGGGGTATTCAGAGATGTATTCAGACATTGCTACTGCTTAATAATAAAACCCTAAGATCTGCTGCACCGGTTTTCCCTCATTGGATTTTTTCGGGGACTTAGTCCAAAATAAAGGTGTCATATGGGTGAATGATTTTCCTTGTTCAGTTTCCTTGTTTCAAAATCATGAGTATTATAGAGTAGGATGCTTCAGTGATTGCTTCAGTGTTTCATGTATGATTCAGAAATAATTGTGTAACGTAAATTACATAATAGAAGAAGTAATCCAGTTGGTTGCAATAGGATTCCTTAGATTTGTTTCAGATCTAGGAATTTCCACATGGTATCAGAGGATTGATGTGAAATAGGTAGAACATATCTGAATTCTGAAGTGAAGGTATTTTTCGATGTAGTGCAGCACAACGATCCATTGAAGGATTGTGCAGTTCTAGGCAGGAGGGCTAAGATTTTCGTGGCAGTCTCTCTCTAAATGAGTCAACAGAGAGAAAGGGCTTCCATATTCGAGATCTTGCTGTAGTGGGGGGAGGAGTGCAGAGCCTCCACACAGAATACAAAGGGACACAGTTTTCCAAAGCTATTGCAAGGCAGAAAAAGCATCAAAAGGAGTCAAGAGCACATGATGAGGGAATTCTTCCTCAGTGATTTCCTTGCCGAGGAAGTCAACATTTCTCAGTTGTTGAGCAATAGAGGAGAAGCAGAACTTACAACTCCATCAAGGAGTACGTAAGCTTGCCAGGAGCTGTGCAGTAGGGAGGAAGAGGGAGCAGATTCAACAGATTTCGGCTGTGTTGTCGCACAAACTGTCCAGGCACCGCGACAACGGCTCAGACTGGGGGCTGTCACTCTTATCCCCAATCTCTCTATTTAAGCTGTCTCCTTGCAAGCTAAGGGAGGTAGACCCTATTATAAAGGAGGATGGCAAATCTAGGAGACACAGCTAAAACATCAAATACTTGATAAAATGAACGAGATTCCACAGATCTAAATTAGATTTCACGTTTAAGACCAGTGCCTTATGGAGTCAAACAAAATCTCGTTATGCAATTTGTAAACAAGTAGGTGACGATTAACTGCTGCTTATTAAAACACGATTGATCACAATGATATTTAATTGAAAATGCCACAACCATGAATAACAATAACATAAGAATGTTAGATGCTTGAAAGATTTCCAAAAAATAAGATATTCCAATTATAACCCAGTTCGAAAATCAAAATATTCCACAGTCAAACTTTAGAATAAAAATTTTAGCACATTTGACTATAGAAAATTCATAATTTTGTATTTTTTTTGTATTTTCCAGATTTTTAAAATTTTTAAATTTTGAATTTTATTTTTATTTTTATTTTTTATTTGAATCTAAAATTCAAAATCTAAATCTAAGACTAACTGAATGTAAAAAGCTCTGATTTTAACAAAATTTAAACTCTAAACTAAAATTAAAACTAAGTCAAAAAAATTAAACTAAACCCTAAGTTGGATCTTAAATTAAACTAAACATTAAAAAACTAAAAATTAATAAAACAAAATCGAACTAACTAAAAATATCTACAATTAATTTAAATCTAAAACCTACGCTATCGAGAAACTAACACCATTAAAAACTTAAAAATCTAACAAAAATAAACTAAACGATAGTCTAATCAAAATACATCTAAACTAAAAATGAAAAATCGAATAAAATCTAACACTAGATTACACTATACAAAAAAAACGAAATTTAAAACCTAACAATCGAAAACCAAGATGGATATAAACCGAAGTGTTTTTGTTTGACTCAGATTTTTTTTATGCGTGCGTTTTTTTTTTTTTTGTGTCGTTTTGCTTGCAGGTTAGATGGAGCAGAGGGACGACGGCGGAAGAGGTGAATTCGACGGCGGACGAGAAAGAGACAGGGTCAACGGAGGGTGCAGGCTTGGACGACGGACAGAGAAAGAAGCTGAAATTGCAGGGTTAACGCAGCAAGCGATGGGTTAGGAGATGCCGCAGATTCGAAGGGCAGAGAAAATATGCAGGACGACAAGGGCTATGGGGTCTGAAGAGATCGATGCAGAAAGAAGCGATGTAAAGAAGGACGCAGGCAGAGGATGAAACGACTTGCAGAAGAGAAATGGATGCAGATGGAGGTTTAATGTAGTGAATAACCCAGTCAACAAAATTTCTCCCTTCGGAATTAGATTTTCAACGTTGTTCGAATCCAATAATGTCAAGATTGCCCACAGAGACGATTTCAGGCTAGATCTGGCCTTTGGAGGCTGTATCTGGCTTCAATATTAAAAAAAAAAAATCGATTTTAATCCCGAATCCACAAGAACCAGCCAAATCTGAAGATACACACCAGAAAACAATTAAACCCTTACAGAAAAATTACAAATTTACAACTAGTTTACAATTTAAAACCCTCATGGTCATATTTGAAACCCATTTTAGCACAATTTTCAGAGATTTAAAATTTTTAAATGAGAGGCACAAGCCTTCGAAACCCTGCAAAATCACAAATATCGTAAGATAGACCTGGAATTTAACAAATAAAGAGCTTATCAGATTTATGTTTATTGAGAGTCGGCTGGTCCAACCGAAGACTTCCCCAGACGCCCAATCTTTTAAAAAAAATTGCCCTGCACACTTAGATCTGAATCTTAGTTCGATGGAGATTTAAGAAAACAACATGAGACCTTTGCAAAAAAATCAGAATGTTATTTTATAAACCCAGAAAACTGCACAAAATACCTGTATGCAGATTAATCCATGAAGGCCATCAACCATAAAATACAAGAAACAAAGTAGCAGAGTTTAGAGACAATTCACCACATAGATCTGAGAAGGAACATCCAGATTTGTAACCCCAAAGTCTTTATGCTTTATTCCTCAAAAATTTACAAGAGCTTCTAAGAGCAAGTGCACGATCCTGAGATCGGATGACTCCAGAATGAGAAAGACCTCTAAATTTATAAGACAAGATCTCTAACGGCTAGTTTGGATGATCCTCGTCAAAATAATCTCAACCGTCCAAAAGATTTAATTATCTTTTAATCCGGAGCGTTGAAATTAAAATTTTGGGGAAAAAACGAATTTATCATTTAATTCAATTTTAATTAATTCAAAAATATTATTTTTGAGTTAATTACCCCAAAATTTTGACCTTGACTTAACCACCAAGGCCCAAGGGTCCAATATTTCTTAAAATTCTCAATATTCCCTTGGCATGGGGCTGTCAAAATCATTTTCCAAGGACCAACAAATTTTGCCTTTAAAGATTTAATCCTAATTTAGGACCCTAAATTAATTAAATTTCTGGTTTAGGATTTTATTAATTAATTGACCATAAAATTTAATTAATTGACTAAGAGGGGATTATAATTATTTTTCCAACCCTCTTTTATATGAGATAATACATTTACATACATGAAGGGGAAAAACCCATTTGTATAGACCCTCAAATAAATACCCAATTCTGCGACTCAAAATATGATCTAGTAGACCAACTAGCTCAAGCTACTTTTACAAGGACTCGATAAAAACACTAGGAATCACTTAGTATGCTGATGACAAAATCCACCCTAGCTTTGGGGTGAGGTTGGAGGGAAAAACTCTGCCGATCACTTTCGTGAATCAGTGAGACAAAAAACCTCCTAGGATAGAGATCATCAACAACATACTAGGCTTACCTAGGTTGTTACATACATTGACGGTCTTACTTAGATCATTTACATCATTACATGCAGAATGGGTTTACATCATTATAAAACTGTCGATCGACGATGAAATCTGTATGACATGTGCCTCGAACATGATAAGTCCCATTTGAAAAAATGGAGGTGTACTGCTATGGGGTCGTTTTCAAAATGTGGTCAACATCTGGCTCTACTTGGGGACACGTTGCTTCATCGAAGGAATGTGAGAATCCAGAATCTGCATCCAAGCAACACACAAAATTATATAAGTAGTGTCCATCCAAATATCATCATATAACATTAAGCTCATGAAAAATAGAAGCTCTTCTTTTGTTTATTATTCTACTTAACATGAACAGTAAATCTACTCTAACTGCAAAATGAAATGTTGAAATAACAAAGTGTAAGGTTAGAGATACAATACAGAGGATGCCCTGTGGCATCAGATGTGCTCAATATAGTGTATGCTGAGCATTTGCCTACTTTCAGGCAAGTCTGTAGGCTGCGTTTTAGATGTGCCATGTCCAATCTTGCTAATTGTAGGACTCTGTCTTATCTGATTATCAAGCTGCTCTCGACCATCAGACGAATCAAACCACTTACTTCTTCTTTGCTTCTTTCTCTTCTATTGAGTGGGTTGTGATGTCAGCAATGAGACCACTGTAGATTTCTTGTCCTCATCTTGAAGATTTTTGTACACAATATCTGAAGAACCCGGCGCATGACCAATGTTATTCTGGATATACTCTGTCAATGGTGATACATAAGCTTGGCCTTTCTCAACATCCTTTGAAACCATAGTTAAATCCTTCATGTGATGAGACGGGAATGGCTTTAGCAGACAAGAAGTCTTATGATCTGTTGATGAATCTTCATAATCAAATTTCGGCTGAAACTTTTGTAATTCTTCCATTTTTTCCAATTTCTTTTGTATGGAACTCATCTCCATGGCATGCCTTACTATTAATTTCGTCTGATTTGCCTCCATATTTTTTATTTCCAACAAGTGATTTTCCTTTATGGCAGTCATTTCCTGGGTGTGTCTTGCTTCCATGGCAATCACATGATTCTATATAATGGACATCTGATTAGAATGATTAACTTCCATTATCTTTAACCTGTTTTCCATGACATTTATTTCCTGTGCATGACTTGCTTCCATGGAAGTTATCTTATTTTGAAGATTGATTTGGTTAGCTTCCATGTTTTGAATCATTTTCATATGATTGGGTTGCACACCCTTAATCATCTGAGTTGGTTCCTTAACGTGACTTTCATGATCTTCTATATGCATGTGATAGTCCTTACCAACAACATTAATTTGATGACTTGACCTTGCCATTCTACTAGCTATGATCCTTTTGACAATGGGACAAGTAGCCTCTTCATGAAGATCCTTACAGGCTCTACAATAAGGCGGAACTTCATCCACAAGATTTGCAAACTCAAGTTGATTTGTCGGTCTCTGCTCATTAGATAAGCCTCTTTCCTGCAAAACATTATTATTTCTAGGTTGGGAATTTTGCGTTTGAGCCCTTTCCATTTGAACCAACCTAGCCTGTAAGACACTTATTTCTTTAGCATGGTCAGAGATTAATTTTGCTTGATTAAGCTCCATGCTTTCAAGTTTCTGCATTAACCTTTTCACGGGGTGATCATCATCTTCTAGAGGTTCTTTTAACTTAGTATCTGTCAAAGATCTATCAAAATTTGGAGTTTTGGACATTCCAGATGCTTTCTTATCCTTTTCAATCTCCTCAGCTAAAGATTGACAAGCTTTATAATTTGTAGTTTTAGCTTGCCTTAACTCATATGAAGTATCAGAATCAAAAGCATCAATGTAAAAATTCAGAAGAGATCAATCAGGAGGTTTATGAGTTTGAGATATTTCTCTAAGGATACCATTAAATCTCCTGTTAAATTTTTCAGTCGTTTCATTTTCTTTCTTATTTATGGTACTGATCTCTGTTACCAAATGCCTATCTTCCCTTTTATCACCATTCTTTTCCTTAAAAGCAGTTACAATGGATTCAAAAGTATCAAATGAATTATTAGGCTTTTTCGTAAAACATTCAGCAATATCCTCACCAAAAGTAAGAACAAAAGTTTTCATCTTTACATCCTCGAAATTATTTTTTGCAATTGCAAATTTATTCCACCAGTTAGTGAAAGCAAACAAATGAGACTTGACACTAACTGCATCATTTCCTTGAAAAGAAGGTAATTTATCCATTTGAGGAACATCATGGGAATAACCTTGAATATTAGCAAAATTACACGGGGCAAAAACATCCATGATATCGTTTTTAGGATTTTAGAAATAGATTCGTGTTCAAGAATAGTCAAAAGGTCCTCAAGAAGAGAACTTCTTAGCAGGAACTCTTGTAAGAAATGAAAGAATTGGAGTCGCCACTTGAGCATGAAACTAATTCTAAAACAAAAAAAATAACCGAGAGATAGCAGATGGATATCAGGGGGAGATTCTTGTTTGGGAGTAAAAATATGAATAAGTGGAGTCGCCACCCAAACAAGAAGCCAACCGAAATGTCCAGGTGCTAAAGATGAAATGATTAGAGATATGATGAAAGATAAGATGATGAAGGGATGAAATGACGCCAGAAAATGTGATCCCTTGTGACAGGATAATAAATGGCGAAAGAAAAATCAAAAGATCAGAAAATGTCGTTAAGACCAAGGACAGAAAAACTCTATCCCCGGCAACGGCGCCAAAAAATGTTGTCGCACAAACTGTCCAGGGACCGCGACAACGGCTCAGACTGGGGGCTGTCACTCTTATCCCCAATATCTCTATTTAAGCTGTCTCCTTGCAAGCTAAGGGAGGTAGACCCTATTATAAAGGAGGATGACAAATCCAGGAGACACAGCTAAAACATCAAATACTTGATAAAATGAACGAGATTCCACAGATCTAAATTAGATTTCACGTTTAAGACCAGTGCCTTATGGAGTCAAACAAAATCTCGTTATGCAATTTGTAACCAAGTAGGTGACGATTAACTGTTGCTTATTAAAACACGATTGATCACAATGATATTTAATTGAAAATGCCACAACCATGAATAACAATAACATAAGAATGCTAGATGCTTGAAAGATTTCCGAAAAATAAGATATTCCAATTATAACCCAGTTCGAAAATCAAAATATTCCACAGTCAAACTTTAGAATAAAAATTTTAGCACATTTAACTATAGAAAATTCATAATTTTGTATTTTTTTTTGTATTTTCCAGATTTTTAAAATTTTTAAATTTTGAATTTTATTTTTATTTTTATTTTTTATTTGAATCTAAAATTCAAAATCTAAATCTAAGACTAACTAAATGTAAAAAGCTCTGATTTTAACAAAATTTAAACTCTAAACTAAAATTAAAACTAAGTCAAAAAAACTAAACTAAACCCTAAGTTGGATCTTAAATTAAACTAAACATTAAAAAACTAAAAATTAATAAAACAAAATCGAACTAACTAAAAATATCTACAATTAATTTAAATCTAAAACCTACGCTATCAAGAAACTAACACCATTAAAAACTTTAAAATCTAACAAAAATAAACTAAACGATAGTCTAATCAAAATACATCTAAACTAAAAATGAAAAATCGAATAAAATCTAAACACTAGATTACACTATACAAAAAAAATGAAATTTAAAACCTAACAATCGAAAACCAAGATGGATATAAGCCGAAGTGTTTTTGTTTGACTCAGATTTTTTTTATGCGTGCGTTTTTTTTTTTGTGTCGTTTTGCTTGCAGGTTAGACGGAGCAGAGGGACGACGACGAAAGAGGTGAATTCGACGGCGGACGAGAAAGAGACGGGGTCGACGGAGGGTGCAGGCTTGGACGGCGGACAGAGAAAGAAGCTGAAATTGCAGGGTTAACGCAGCAAGCGATGGGTTAGGAGATGCCGCAGATTCGAAGGGCAGAGAAAATATGCAGGACGGCAAGGGCTATGGGGTCTGAAGAGATCGATGCAGAAAGAAGCAATGTAAAGAAGGACGCAGGCAGAGGATGAAACGACTTGCAGAAGAGAAATGGATGCAGATGGAGGTTTAATGTAGTGAATAACCCAGTCAACAAAATTTCTCCCTTCGAAATTAGATTTTCAACGTTGTTCGAATCCAATAATGTCCAGATTGCCCATAGAGACGATTTGAGGCTAGATCTGGCCTTTGGAGGCTGTATCTGGCTTCAATATTAAAAAAAAAATTTCGATTTTAATCTCGAATCCACAAGAACCAGCCAAATATGAAGATACACACCAGAAAACGATTAAACCCTTACAAAAAAATTACAAATTTACAACTAGTTTACAATTTAAAACCCTCATGGTCATATTTGAAACCCATTTTAACACAATTTTCAGAAATTTGAAATTTTTAAATGAGGGGCACAAGCCTTCGAAACCCTGCAAAATCACAAATATCGTAAGATAGACCTGGAATTTAACAAATAAAGAGCTTATCAGATTTATGTTTATTGAGAGTCGGCTAGTCCAACCGAAGACTTCCCCAGACGCCCAATCTTTTAAAAAAAATTGCCCTGCACACTTAGATCTGAATCTTAGATCGATGGAGATTTAAGAAAACAACATGAGACCTTTGCGAAAAAATCAGAATGTTATTTTATAAACCCAGAAAACTGCACAAAATACCTGTATGCAGATTAATCTATGAAGGCCATCAACCATAAAATACAAGAAACAAAGTAGCAGAGTTTAGAGACAATTCACCACATAGATCTGAGAAGGAACATCCAGATTTGTAACCCCAAAGTCTTTATGCTTTATTCCTCAAAAATTTACAAGAGCTTCTAAGAACAAGTGCACGATCCTGAGACCGGATGATTCAAGAATGAGAAAGACCTCTAAATTTATAGGACAAGATCTCTAACGGCTAGTTTGGATGATCCTCGTCAAAATAATCTCAACCGTCCAAAAGATTTAATTATCTTTTAATCCGGAGCGTTGAAATTAAAATTTTGGGGAAAAAACGAATTTATCACTTAATTCAATTTTAATTAACTCAAAAATATTATTTTTGAGTTAATTACCCCAAAATTTTGACCTTGACTTAACCACCAAGGCCCAAGGGTCTAATATTTCTTAAAATTCTCAATATTCCCTTGGCCTGGGGCTTTCAAAATCATTTTCCAAGGACCCAAAAATTTTGCCTTTAAAGATTTAATCCTAACTTAGGACCCTAAATTAATTAAATTTCTGGTTTAAGATTTTATTAATTAATTGACCAGAAAATTTAATTAATTGACTAAGAGGGGATTATAATTATTTTTCCAACCCTCTTTTACATGAGATAATACATTTACATACATGAAGGGGGAAAACCCATTCGTATAGACTCTCAAATAAATACCCAATTCTGCGACTCAAAACATGATCTAGTAGACCAAGTAGTTGAAACTACTTTTACAAGGACTCGATAGAACACTAGGACTCACTTAGTATGCTGATGATAAAATCCACCTTAGCTTTGGGGTGAGGCTGGAGGGAAAAACTCTGCCGATCACTTTCGTGAATCAGTGAGACAAAAAACCTCCTAGGATAGAGATCATCAACAACATACTAGGCTTACCTAGGTTGTTACATACATTGACTGTCTTACTTAGATCATTTACATCATAACATGCAGAATGGGTTTACATCATTATAAAAACTGTCGATCGGCGATGAAATCTAGATGACACGAGCCTCGAACATGATAAGTCCCATTTGAAAAAATGGGGGTGTACTGCTCTGGGGTCGTTGACAACATGTGGTCAACAGGCTGAGATAGCATCTCACGGATTTCGTGATCAGGATCGGTTGGAGGGCTCCTCCAACTATATCATCTAGAAGGAACAGGCTCAGTTCCTTCTAGATGAACGTAATCTGAAGGCATTCATGGAGAACGTGGTAGTTGTTCGTACAGATGGGGATCAACTAAAGAAGTACAAGGCAGATATGACCAAGGCAAAGAGGTTGCTCCTTCATGGTGTTAAGGATCACATCGTCTCACATGTGGCTGGCAAGGTTAATGCCAAAGATATGTGGGTAGCTTTGCATGACGTATTTGAGGGATCTTCCGAGCAGCGAAATTTGTACTTAGAGTAGAAGCTGTGTATGATCCAGATGCAGAAAGGGGAGTGCGTGGCTTCATACCTCATGCAGTTTCAAGAGATTCAAGATCAATTTTCGACTATAGGTGCTACAACTACAGCTGCAACCAATGTTGCACAACTCGTACTCGTATAAGACTCGTCCGACCATTAACTCGTCGACTCGTATAAGACTCGGTAAAAACCCGTATAAAACTCGTATAAGACTCGTCAAAATGCAAAAAGGAATTAAAATACGGTAAATTTTAAGCAGAAAAAAGAAACTAATGATAATTCCAGTCCTTATAAGTTATAAAAACCACAATATATGCAATAATTCATAACATCATCTCATATCTACAAAAGTACAACATAGCATATTCTATTTTTGTAAGCAAAACATTTAGATACTGAATAAGAAAAGGAATCATGATTCCATAATTAAAATAGAAAATGTCAGCAAGTTCAAAATTCAAATACATATGTCATAAATGATAAAGGATTGTCTCATAACAATCTTTAGTCTCATCACTCATGGACGACCACACCTATAATAAGCCCTAGTGGAGCTCATGGTAGCATTGGAAGGCTGAAGCAACTGTGAGGCAGGTGTATTGGGAGTCTCCATTTGAGAAACTCAGCTACAAGGCCAAAAAAATTTGCAAATTGCAAGTGAACAAAATAAAAATAAAATTGAAATGATTAGATAAAATTTTTTAAAAATTACATGCAAGTAGCTAGTTGCAAAGCAATGAAACAAAGATCATGAAGCCTACTTGGACAGTGCGCTGAAACTCTACCTGTGCTGTGACTCTGCCTGTGTTGAAACTCCGCCTGCGCTGTGACTCTGCCTGTGTTGAAACTCCGCCTGTGCTGTGACTCTGCCGGTGTTGAAACTCCGCCTGTGCTGTGACTCTTCCTGTGATGAAACTCAGCCTGTGCTGTGACTCTGCCTTGCTATTACTATGTGCTGCTACTCCGCCAGTGGTCACTTCGCTAGTGCTGCTACTCCGAAATGGAGAGAGGTGCTTATAAAACATTTCCTTCCCTCCAAATTCCCTTTTCCTCCACCTCATTTCCAAAAAAAATAGAAAAATAAAAAATATTGAGAAAAATCCAAAAAAATGCTTTTTGTTGTGGGACGGGTCTTATAGGGGTCCGATACGGGTGCTATGAGAAACCCGCGGGTCTTATGCGAGTAGGTGGGTTTAATGCGAGTTTGCGCGGGTAAGGGTAGAGAACACGGGTTCTATGCGAGTGACCCGGCTCGCTATATAACCCGCGAAGACCTGCGGGTCTTATACGAGTGGTGCTTCACTGGCTGCAACCATGGTATGGATGGCCCTGAACGGTGTCACGTTGGAGTGGCAAGTGTTTGTCCAGAGCATATTGGGCTGGACAGCATTACCTAGTTGTGAGAAGTTGTGGGAAGCTTTTCAGGAGGAAGAGTTGAGGAGAGACCTCGTCAAGTTCAAACTTGATGGCAGCAGTGGAAGCGGATCGAAATCCTTTGAGGAAGAGGAGAATGTAGCCCTTGCATTGAAGGGACAACAGGGGCAACGAAAATTAAAGTGTGATGTTTCGAAGGTCAAGTGCTTTAGATGTGGCAAGATGGGCCACTATGCATCTCAGTGTCCTTTGAAGAAAAAGGAAAAAGATGAGAAGCATGACCCGAAGGTTGCAGCAACAAAAATCGAGGAGGATGAGTTCGCCATGAGTGCCCACACTTCTCGAGGAGAGAAGTGGGGTGATATTGAACTGTAGTTCACTCCGAACTTCAGTTGGGCAGGATCCATGAGGAGCCCACCTCATGGATCATTACCTTGCTATGGGAGCCCATATTTGCAGTAGCGGGATGGAGGAGTTTCAGTGGGAGCCGAGGAGTTATGGAAACAACAGTGCAGGAGATAGCAGCGCTTATTTCTGGAGCAGCACAGAGCAGAGGCAACAACAACATAGCAACAACAGCGCAGCGCACAAGAGTGCAACGTAGTGCAGATCCGTGTTGCGCAGTGCAGAACAGCAGTAGCGCAGTGCATCAAAGGGACAACACAGTAGTTGTTAGCAATCAGAGTCTTCAGCACCGAGATGCATCCACTGAACACTTGTTCAGTCTTGGGTGAGTTCAGTTATTTCTCTCAACAGCTGAGTTGAAGTGCAAATGCAGCGTTAGCAGTGGCAGTGGTAGTAGCATAGCAGATGCAACACTTGAGAGGGAGTTGTAGTACAGATGTAGCAGTGGAAGTGGTAGTATCATGGGCAGTAGTACAGTGGCAGCAGCAGCACAGTGGTTGATGGACTTCAATGTTGATTTTTGTAGCATCGGAAAGTGTTCCAAGTCTTAAAATTTGTGAGGCTTGGACATTAGTATTCCAAACTTCAAAGAACCCAAAAACCGTTTGTGGAAATTCCAATCGGTTCATGTTTTATTAAAATAATTAATTATTTTAATGTAAACCCTAATTCTAAACTTAGGGAAATTAAATAATTAATGGGTATTAATAAGACAGAGTGTGAATCTTTTAGAGAATGAAGATCAAGTCAAGTTTTAATTTTAGCCATTGATTAGACTACTAATCTGGGTCATTGATTCATCAATGAGAAGATTATAAAAGAAGTCTTGAGGGTCATTTGCAAAGCAAGTCGGGAATACACTCAGTGACCCGAAGGAGATCGATTATGAAGAAATAGAATTTGATTTTAGAGGGAGTTGCAGGGCATATTTTCAGAGGCAGAAGAAGAAGAGGGAGTCAACAGTCACTGAGAAGGAGGAGAGAGGGACGCAAAGGGCCACAGAAGGCAGCATAGAGCTGAAGCACAGTGTACCCACACAGAGTGACGCAACCTAGCGCAGGGACTACGCAGAGAAACACGCAGAGTGATGCATGTGAAAATTTATGGATATTACTTTATGCAGAAACCCTACTGTTATATCTGGTTATACTTCTCCTACTTAATCAAGTTATTAATGCTGAAATTCAGATTAACATCGAAGTAAACAAATAACATACCATCACCGATTCATATCTAAGCAAAAGATACATACACACAGACGAAGTGACACACAAGATTTTCTAGACAATTGTCCCTGGAAAAACCCAATGCAGGAAAACTGGTCTTCTGGCTACTGAAGGGTTTATATAATTAAGTAGTTTCTAAATACAGCAAATCCGAGCACCGTACTGGTTAACTCAACAGAGAAAAAATATATCTACAGCTAACCTGCTGTTCTGGAGACTGAAAACTTGACTCATCCACACCCTCAAACGAGATTTACAGGACTCATCCACTTTCTGCCTCTAGAAACCCCAATGCTGCCCCTGAAGCCCCTGCGTCAGCCCTGCTAGACTCTGCATGCCTCTGCGCTGGCCTGGAGAGGGTTGCGTAACCCCAAGACTGGGTGAGGCAGTACCTACGCTACCCTAGATGGTCGCTGCGTAACCCTAGAGGTCTCCTGCTGGCACAGCGTTGCCCTTTCTGGGCCTATGTAGCACCTGCATTGCGCAACTGTTGCTGCCCCTGATCCTCTACGTTGCTCTTGGTTGTTGCCTCTCTGCCTCTTGCTGATTCTTGGCACTGAGATTAGATCATCCCCTTAGCCAATACTACCACTCTCCGCAGCTAAAACACTTCTGAAAATTCTTAGCAAACTCGCCCTAGAATTTCAGCTTAGTCTCAGTGCTCTGTCTCCGTGCGTGTTCTCCAACTAATCCCAAGCCTTTCCTTTATACTTTCTCGTTGGGAAAACAACGACCATTATCTAATCTTGAATCGATGGCCAAGATTAAAACAAAGCTTGATCTGTGTGACTTGATTCATTTCCATCACATGTTCTAATTAATTACCTTTAATATTTTAATTTTCCTAAGTTAGACTTAGGATCCTTAATTAAAAATATTAATTAATTAATTATCTCCCAAACTGGATGGAATTTCCCAAATCCCTTTCTGGGTCTTGGTGATCTCATGTACTCTAGTCTCTCCACAAAGTTTGGGAGCTAGAGCACATTCGATGCTACCCCTACACTCAAAAAACTCAACAATGCAGAGGGAGACAGTGGGTCTTCTGGGTGTCAAAATCTTCGGAAGGAACCAACGAATTTGTCTCAGGTGTTTTCTAAAAGAATCTGCCAGTCTATTCCTTGTAAATAATTTCATTGCTGAAGAATAATATATAAACCCTCATCTGCTGCACCGGTTTTCCCACATTCGGTTTCTCCGGGGACAGTTGTCCAAAAATAAGTGTGTATATGTGATTGTTTCTTATGCGTATGTTTTTTATTGTTCTTTTATCTGCATATACATTAGTGAATGCTGCAGTGGTATTTATTTTGAAATTTACTGAAAGAATTCTGTAAATGACTTATCGAAGTAATAAGTAGAAGAAATAAATCTATCACTGCAGAAATATATTTCTGGATTGAAATTTTCACATGGTATTAGAGCCAGAGATGAGTAATAGGAGCAGAGAACCGGCGAGTGAATGTAAATCTGACATTGTTGCGGCAGCTCAAAAGGGTTCATGCAGTTCTCCGAAGAAGAAGGGAAGCATGGAAGAAAATATGGATCACGATGATTCTGTTTTGGCATCCAGATTGGAAGAAGAATTTGCTTGTGTGTCAAGCACTGCTTCCCCTGAATTCTGGTACAATGACAATGGATCTTCTGCTCAAATGATGGGAGTGCAGGAATGTTTCTCAAAATACCAAGAAGAGCAGATGAACTTTAAAATCACCATGGGTAATAAAGCAAAATGTACCCCTATTGGAAGAGGTACTGTAGTATTTCAAACGGAAGCTGGATTAAGGTTCGGGCCACTAATGTACTGCATGTTCCTGGTTTGGGGATGAACTTACTCTCGGGTTGAGCACCAGATTGCAAAATGATCGAAGTACCTTTTGACTGGAATCCCACCTTCGTCCATGTGCTCATTCCAGATGGGTGAGACGCATATGGCTGATGCAAGTGGCAGAGATATATGACATACCATTAGGTAATGGTGGCTGGCAGAGGTTGTTGGTTGTCTGGCTGGTTGCCGGTCAAATGTAGGAGAATTTTTTTCTCCAATGGGGTTACCCATTTTGGTGGATAACAAGGATATTACATCCCCCTATACAGTTTGCTATTAATATTATTTATAGAGACTAACATTCAAGTGATAACAATTCATCTCTCCTGTTAATATGTTTCAAATGCATGTTTGGGGTAGTACAATAGTTAGGATTTCACTAATAAGCATACATATCTCCACTAATAAAATTTCAGATAAGTTTAGATATGAAAAGTCAATTCAGAATAATTTAATGATGGTATAAACGACTGAATACAAGTATTGTGTCTGATAATAGGTTAAAGTTCAAACATAGATATAACAGTCCTGTTTTGTATTGAAATTAGGATTAATTCTTTCTAGAACTAGCCCAAAGGTTTTTAATATGACAACACCGCACTAAGATTCAGAAAATATGACTTTTTGCCATGAAAAGACATCTTAGTGATTTGCAAGAAGGTCAAGGTCGGCAACAAAAAACCTTCAATTTTTTGGACACCATTATGTGATGTATGCTATTCTATAAAACTGATTTCAAAGCATTCGTAAAACTTACCATCTGGCATACATGTAACAATGTGGCTTCAATGTCAGCGACATTGAGCTTCCATAAAGAGTTAAGCATCAAATCTTTGTTAGACTGTAGGTATGCTTCAACATCACTTTCATCATGAATTCCCTCTGTCCTCAGCTGTCTTTTCATGTCTTCTTGTAATTGTAGTAATGCAAAAGCACCTATTGCATTAGAGAAAGAAAAGAATGTTGTTTTTACCAAATATACCTTAACAATGAATTGCATGCCCAGTAGTAAACATAAATGCACTATATAATGTTCCACCAATTCAATAATGTAGAGCACAAGAATTACCTGTTGCTGCTGTAACTTGAGATCTTAGAAAATGGCCTTTGTTTCTGATCCATTCTGCTAAAAATGGTACACCCAAATATATTGCTTTTTTCCCCAGCTCCTTTGCTGCTTGCCTTACATATATGTAGCCAATTGTGTGTAAAATATCAACTCCAAAAGCTGTACATAAACATTCGAGCAAAAAGAAAACACAATATAAATAAAAAACTTCTTACAAATCCCTCTGTCATAACATCTTACAGCATATAATTAAAGTTTGTCAGAGACCTAATAAGAGAGGGATATGCCAAATTGCAGAAGTCAAGTTCTATTCAAGCGTGTAAAAACAAATAGTGTTTAATCATTTACATGGATATCATACAGTGAGAAAAAATTTTACAAGCCAAGAAAGATCAACTATGGCTCATGTATTTATGACAGGACTGGTTGTGATTGTGACCATTAGGGCAAGGTTATTACTTGTATCCGGCTATCAAGAATTTACTACTTCAATGGAAGATCCCAATGGGGCAAGAATTTTCTTTAGCAAAGTGCACTTGGGAAAATAAAATGAACCAGACAAGCTAGCACTTTCAGGTTGTTAAAAGGAGAATCTGTTAATAGAGTAATTGTTTGCCTCTAAAGAATATTGACAACAAATAATTGGCCTTGTTAACCATCCATATACATAGGTTACCCTAGGAGAAAATTTATCTCCTATGGCGCAGCTTGCCAGTTAAAAGCCCTACTATGATCCATAAATAGCAAGCCTCAGATGCCTCATTCATTTTCCAGTCAGTACACATTGATCTAGCCTATTCATACGATGAAAGTGGGTCATCTATTGTGAGGTGCTTTAACCAAATGTTGGACGAAGCAGGTGCATTTTTTGGAAGCGAAGCATCGGAAGCATCATTTTTCAAAAATTCTTGGAAGCAAAGCATCCCAGAAGCATCTATTATATATATATATATATATATAATTATAATGTACTGTGTTGAATTTTGTAGCTATGGTTGATATTCATAATTAATATTTTATCCCTTGATGTATATAATGAATATAATACATGTTCTTCATGTCAGCTTCAAAAGAGAAATTTGATTTTTGAATTTGAATTTTTGGCTCCATATAATGTAAAGTCGGCCCTCCAAGAAAGATAGGTTTCCCTGCCCCTATAGACACGCCATTTGGATTTATTCAATCTCTATATATATGCCCAATAGACCTCATCACTTGGTAAGAAAAATCCAGGTCACTTGTACTTTGTTCATCTACAATAAGACGAATTTTGGGCAGCTCTTCTTATCTTCTGTACTCATGGGAGGTTATGGAAAGGTAGCAAATCGAAGTTAATTCTCTGGGAAAACCGAATTTAAGGACAAACTTATTCTCTAAGGCAGATAGCCGAATTCTTGAGGAAAAAGACCAAATCTCTACAGCAGAAAGCTGAATCTCTGAGAAGATCAAGTATTCCTTTGGCAGATCGAATCTTTGAGATTATGTACCTTTGTTAGACCAAGTCAGCCTTGGATTTGGTTATGGTCAATTTGACCTTGCTTTTGACCAAATTAGATGTATTTCTTGTTGAACTAAACAATTTCTCTAAGGAAAAGGTTGTTGGGTTTTTCCCCCATGTTGGTTTTCCTGTAAAATTTCCTTAATTGCAGCAACTGGAATTTAATCTTCTTCTATTGGAGAATATTTGTCTTCAGAATTTTAATTCGAAAAATAATGATTAATTCACTACTGTAATTTTCACAAATAAATATATGAATTGAGAAATAATGCATACACACAAAATTATTGACACCAAGATTTTTGGACAATAGTCCCTGGAAAATTCTGGTGATTGCGTCACCTCTCCTGGTGGCTGCGTTGCTTCCTATGTTGACTCTGCTGCCTCTTTGCTATGTACTCTTGGTCCTCTGACCAATAATTGCTTCTGCCCCTTATTGCTGCTGAATCACTCAGATCTTATCTACGTCCGAGCACTACTCCGTCAGAAGAATTAGATCTCCAGATTCACTCACTGTGTGTGTTCTCCAACTGACCCTCAAACTTTCCTTTATACTTTTCCTGTTGAGAAATCAATCCTTAATAAATGGCTAAATATTAATTCACTTTAATTATTTTAATTCCCTAAGTTTTAACTTAGGCTACATTAAAAATAATTAATTATTTGAATAACATTCATTCCAGGCGGAATTTCTCCAAACGATTTCTCGGTCTTGGAGATTTCATTTGTTCTAGCCCCTCCACAAAATTTCGGAGCTAGAGAACATCCGATGCTACCCAAAAATCAACAATTACCAACAGTCAGAGTCTTCGGCACCGAGGTGCATCCACTGAACACTTCGTAATATTCCGAATAGAAATAAACAGTAATATAAAGCGACATAAACATGAATCTACAGCAAATAGAGAGACATCACATAAACAATGCAAAATATGGAGAACGCTAAGCCATTTTATTATATAACTGAAAGATACAATGAGTACAAAGGTGATCAGAATGATGGCACCTTGGCTTACACAGGGCAAACTGGAAATACTCTCAAAAATTCTCAAGGAATGGCTGCTCTGTCAAAGACTGCGTTATCTCCAAAATGCTGCTGCTGCTGCTACCGGACTACTGCTACTGCTGGGATAAGATGGCTCTTTGGGGTTGTTCCCCTACTCAGAAAATTATGAAACTCTGGGAATGAGCTCTCCTCCAAATACCCAGAAAAGCTCAGAAAGGAATTCCGAAATGGATGACCCTAGAATTTGACCTCCCTTGAGGAATAAAGTTATCCCAGTGAAATATGCTAGCCCTGAATGATCCTCTGCAAATAGTGGCCTCCTCCTATACCAAAATGATGGAATAGTGAAGGGTTGATCCCTTCTCACTATCCCGAGCTGAATCCCCTGATAAATCTTCACCCCCGGAACTACCTCCTCCAAGAACTGTGTGATCTCTCCTTGAGACTGCGCTACACAAGCAAGTGCATAATCCCTGGTTGAAGATGCTATGGCTCCCTCCTGAAAATCAATAGATAGAACTCCCCACCTGAGCAGGCACTCGAAGTCCCCTGGGGCTGAGGTTGCGATCTTCGCTTGGAGACACCCAGTGTGTTGAACAATACTTGCTGACTTCGCTCAACAACAAAAGCGTGCTCAATGTCAAGAGACAAAATCAGAGATGCATAATCGAATGAGAGAATGAGGAGCCTCTTCCCCTTTTTATGCTTTAAGAGCCTTGCTCTCACTTAGGCCCCACCAAAACTGTGTTGCCCTCTTGGCCCACGATGTCCCTCTCTCAATGCATTGTCATGGGCCCACACTGCCCACGCTGCCACTTCCCTCACATTGCCACTTCGTCCTCCACTTCGTCCTCCTAGGCCCCACGCTGCCAAATAATTATATGGTCAAGTGACTTTAGGGAATGTTTATTTCCTAAGTGTGGGTTTAGTATCTCATCACCCACTTTATTAACTGATTTAACTTTATAAAAATTAAACTGACCAAAAATTAATATTACCAATTAGCTGCTGCTAATTGGGAATATTACAGATCTCCCCGCCAAAACGTTGCTTGTCCTCAAGAAACTGCAAAGATGGATGCTGCAAAATTTTCTCACTTTCCCAAGTGGCATCCTCATTTGGCAAGTTCGTCCACCTCACCAAGTACTCTCTAACTGTCCTGCTCCATAGCTTCCTCTCCCTGGTGTCTATGATGGCTCCTGGCTGCAACAGCAAATGCCCCTCATCATATGTTGGTGGAAGCTCCTCTGTTGCAGTCACGTGTTGCACCAATTCCTTTTTCAGGCATGATACATGGAATATGTTATGGATCCTGCTACCTGTAGGCAACTCTAGCTCATATGCAACCTCCCCAATCCTACGAATCACCATGTAAGGTCCATAGAAGCAGGGCTTGAGCGTCTCGGCCCCCTTCTGCTTCAGCGTGGACTGCCAATATGGCTGAAGTCATAGGTAGACCAAGTCCCCTACCTCAAGCTGCCTCTCAACCCGTCCTCTGTCAGTATACAGCTTTTGTTGGTTCTGTGTTGTAGCAAAGTTATCCTTAAGAGCCTGAAGTATATCCTGACTCTCTTGGATCCAGTCCTTGGCCCTAGGGGCCTTGCTAGCACCAAACATCATGTCAGCAAAAGACAAAGCATGATATCCATACAAAGCATAGAACAGAGACATACCAATGGACATGTGGAAAGTGGTGTTTTAGCAGTACTCTCCCAGATGAAACCAACTAACCATGCCTTCTATTGTCCTGTGACATAGTTTCGCAAGTAGCCTTCCAGCCACTTGTTCACTATCTTTGTCTGCCCATCCATCTGAGGGTGATAACTGGTACTCAGAGTCAACTTTATACCCACCAAACAGAAGAGCTCCTGCCAAAATCCGCCCATGAAATGGTTGTCCCAATCACTAACAATGGTCTTCGGAAGACCATGCAACCTGAAAACATCCCTGAAAAACAACTTTGCTACCTGTGTTGTTGTGTACCGTGCTGATATAGCGAAGAAGTGTGCATACTTTGTCAGCCGGTCAACGACAACAAAGATGCAATCCTTGCCTTGCACTGTGGGCAACCCTATGATGAAATCCATTGAAATGCTCTCCCATTTTCCCTCTGGAATGGGAAGTGGCTGTAGTAATCATGTTGGATGGTTCATCTCCCCCTTGTTCTGCTGACACACCTCAAACTCCCTAACATGCAGGAGTACGTCCTCCTTGAGGCCCCTCCAAGAGAACCTCTCCCTCATGGCCCTGTAGGTCTTGGTGAACCCTTGGTGGCCTGATAGTGGTGAGTCATGTGAGGCACGCATCACCTTCTCCTTGAGCTAAGAGCTCATAGTCAAGAAGATCCTGTCCCTGAAGTATATCACCTCATCCATCACTCTGTACCTATCATCCGTGACCTGTCCATCCAATATCTCGCAGGCAAAAAGGTCCTTGGAGTACTCCACCAGTAACTGAGCCCTCTAGTACGTGTCTAAGCTCCTCAGAGACAACGTTGTCAGTTTGTGTGAAATAGCATCGGCCACCATGTTGTTCTTTCCTTTGACATACTCAATGTCAAAGTCATATGCCTAGATCTTGCTGACCCACTTCTGCTGTCTCTCCTGAAACTGCTTCTGCTCTAAAAAGAACCGAAGGCTATTGTGATCAGTCCTCACCCTGAACCTGTTCCCCACCAAGTACTGTAGAAACTTGGTCAGTGCATGCATGATAGCCAGCATTTCCTTGTCGTATATGGGATACAACCTCTCATGTGGCAATAGCTTCCTGCTCTCGAAAGCTATGGGGTGTCCCCCCTGCATCAAGATTGCGCCTACCCCCTCTCCAGATGCATCACACTCCAGGACAAAAGGCTGCATGAAATCCGGCAACACTAAAACTGGACAACTGCTCATCACCTCCTTGAGCCTGTCAAAAGCCCTCTGCGGTGTGTCTGTCCAACTGAATGCCCCCTTCTTGGTAAGATCTGTGAGGGGTGCAGCAAGTTGGGAAAATCCCTTGACGAACTTTCGGTAGTAGGTGTAGATGCCTACCAACCCCCGAAGCTCAGTCACGTTCCTTGGTTCCAGCCAATCCCAGATGGCCCTGATCCTCTCCTCGTGAACTCTCACTCCGTCCACACCAATGATATGCCCCAAATAGAGCATCTTTGCCAGTCCAAATTCGCATTTGGAGAGCTTAGCATAAAAATGTTGCTCCTCCAGAATGCGCAATACAGCCCAATGTGCTACAGGTGCTCCTCCCATGTCCAGTTGTATATCAAGATGTCATCGAAGAATACCAACACAAATTTCCTTAGTTGACCATGGGAGATGTGGTTCATGCAGGACTGGAAAGTGGTTGGTGCATTGGTTAGCTCAAAGGGCATCACCAGAAACTCAAAGTGGTCGTAGTGACATCTAAAAGCTGTCTTGGGGACATCCTGGTCCCTCACTCGAATCTGATGGTAACCTGACCTCAAATCAATCTTCGAGAAAAACTTTAACCCCCTCAACTCATCCATCAACTCATCAATCTGTGGGATGGGGTATCGATTCTTCATGGTCTTCTTGTTGAGAGCCTGATGGTCGATGCACATCCTCAGTGTGCCATCCTTCTTCTTCACCAGTACAACAGAAGAAGCAAACGGGCTTAGTGTTGGGTCGGGATGTGTCCCAGTGCTAAGAGCTCATGAATAGCTCTCTCAATCTCATCCCTGTAGGCTTTAGGATGCCTATAGGGTGTAGTAATCATGGCCTGAATGCCCTAATCCAGCTCAATGGTGTGCTCAAACCTCCGATCTGGTGGCTACCCTGGTGGTATATCCCCAAAAAATGTAGCATATATGTCCAAAATCGACTGCACATCTGGGTGTACGACCGGTCCTGTAGACCCTACCTTTGAAACACGCAGCTCCACTGCCCACTCTATGTCTCCCTTCCGAAAATCTGCCTCCATCTGGTGTGTTGAAATTGTCTGTGGAGGATAAGTGTGCACGCCCCGAATCATCTCATGCTTACCGATCTTCTTGTCTGTCCACTCCATCTCCAAGGTCTCTCAATCTATAGTGACCTTCCCCAATGTGATCAACCACTGCACTCCCAATATCACGTTGGTGTCCAGAATGTCCACCACAAAGAAATGATCCGTCAGAGTGTAAGTCCCCATGGTCACTACCAAAGCCGGCACATATCTAGCACACTGCATAGTTCTGGTACCTGGTACCAGCACTGAAAATCCATCAAAGCTCTATGTCGATATGCTCCTCTGCTCTACCAACTGTGCATCAATAAAATCGTGGGTAGCCCCACTGTCCACTAGTACTGAAACACGTTGTCCCTGCACGGTACCCTGGACACGCAGTGTCAAATATTTGGGAACCCCTCGCAAAGAAGCAAGGACTCCCCCAGTAGGTGAAAACGTTGCCCCTCCTGCTCTTGGTGGTGGAGGTGGTGGATAATCCCCTCTCTGTACTACAACGCTGCCTCCTGCCTCCATCTCCTCATATGCGTCCTCTTCCCCATCACTGTCGGAGAAGACCTCTATGTAGTGTGCCTTCCCAGTGACACATCGATGTCACGGTGCCCACGACTCCTAGCATGTGAAGCATAGCTTCTTCGGTCTCAAGTCTCTTCAGGTCTCATCGTCCAAAGGCCCCCGCCCTTGGTTCCCCCTCGGAGGTGGAACCCTCATGTCCTTCCCCTTCGGCTGGAATGCCGATCTCTGGGGGAAAGGAGCTCTGGTCCTAGGTAGAGCATCCTGCAAATCCATGGTCCTCCCAACTGCATCATGAAGTGTAGCAGGCCTCGTGGATATGACTAGCCCGTGCAGAGGTTCTGCCAACCCATCAATAAACATGTATATCATCCTGGCCAAGGACAAGTCAAGTACCATCATGGAAAGCCTCAAGAACTCGGAAATGTAGGTGTCTAGGTTCCTAGTCTTTTTGAGCTCGGTCAACTCAACAAAGTGCTCTTCCGGATCCCTCCGATCAGACCGCTCTACCAGTCTCCGTGTAAACTCTGCATACGCTGTCATATCCGAGTGACCCAGCGCGGCCATCCCGTGGAACCACCAATCATGGGCCTCTCCCTCTAGGTGCAACACTGCCACCTTGATGGCCTCTCCCTCTGCCATCTGATTGAGCAGGAAATAGATATCCAGCTTCTCCACCCAAGCCTTTGCCTAACATTTGGAGGATTCGTTAAATGTTGGTAGGAAAAATCTGCCCACTGTACGTTGCACATCCCCATCCTGTGTGTACCTGCCCCCTCTGTTATGGTTACGACGTCTGCTGTTCTTTTTGAGCTGAAAAAAATCATGGAAAGTGAGAGCCTCACCAAACTCTTGCCCATAGGACTGATACTCGACAAAATAATCCCCCATAGGAACCGGCTCCAGTTCCTGAGGTGCTCCTGCTCCGGTGCCTGTAGCTAGAAATGTGGGCATCGTGGAACGTGGGGAAGTAAGTGATACAACCTGTTGCGCTATGAGTTGCTCCTGCAAATGGTGGGAAGTGCCAGACCCTTCTCTGATGTGAAAACCCCTTGGGGTTTGACGTTGTCACTGGTCTACGGTAAAACTTCTACCCCATCTTTTCTATCCTCCTCGATAGTTCCTGCACAGAATTTAAGAGAAGTTGCCCGAACTCTCTCTCATCCTTCTCTTCTGCCATTGGTCCTTCCTCCTCTGCGTCCACTACTGGCACGCAGTCTCCCTCTCCAAAAGTGGCCTCAAGCCTCCGCTCTTGGTCCTTGTATTTCCTTCCTCGGAAAGTGATATATGGTTTTCCTACTAGTGTCATAAACAATCTTCTCCACAGGTTGAGCCAAGTCTATGAGCTCTGATACCACTGTAATATTCCGAATAGAAATAAACAGTAATATAAAGCGACATAAACATGAATCTACAACAAATAGAGAGACATCACATAAACAATGCAAAATATGGAGAACGCTGAGCCATTTTATTATATAAGTGAAAGATACAATGAGTACAAAGGTGATCAGAATGATGGCACCTTGGCTTGCACAAGGCAAGCTAGAAATACTCTCATAAATGCTTAAGAAATGGTTGCTCTGTCAAGGACTACATTATCTCCAAAATGTTGTTGTTGCTGCTACTACTGGACTGCTGCTCTGTTTGGATAGGATGGCTCTTTGGGGTTGTTCCCCTGCTCATAAAATTATGGAACTCTGGGAATGAGCTCTCCTCCAAATACCCAAAAAAGCACAGAAAGGAATTCTGGAATGGATGATCCCGGAATTTGACCTCCCTTGAGAAATAATGCTATCTTAGTGAAATATGCTAGCCCTGAATGATCCTCTGCAAATAGTGGCCTCCTCCTATACCAAAATGATGGAATAGTGAAGGGTTGATCCCTTCTCACTATCCCAGGCTGAATCCCCTGATGAATCCTCACCCCCAAAACTGCCTCCTCCAAGAACTGTGTGATCTCTCCTTGAGACTATGCAACCCAAGCAAGTGCGTAATCCCTGGCTGAAGATGCTATGGCTCCCTCCTGAAAATCAATAGATAAAACTCCTCACCCGAGCAGGCACTCAAAGTCCCCCGGGGATGAGGTTGGAATCTCCGCTCGGAGATACCCGGTGTGCTGAACAAAACTTGCAGACTTCGCTCAACAGCAAAAGCGTGCTCAATGTCAAGAGACAAAATCAAAGATGCATAATCGAGTGAGAGAATGAGGAGCCTCTTCCCCTTTTTATGCTTTGGGAGCCTTGCTCTCACCGACCCCACCAAAACTGTGATGTCCCTCTTGGCCCGCCTTGTCCTTCTCTCACTGCGTTGTCATGGGACCACACTACCCAAGCTGCCACTTCCCTCACGTTGCCACTTCGTCGTCCTGGGCCCCACGCTGCCAAATAATTATATGCTCAAGTGACTTTAGGGAATGTTTATTTCCTAAGTGTGGGTTTAGTATCTCATCACCCTCTTTATTAACTGATTTAACTTTATTAAAGTAAATTGGCCAAAAATTAATATTACCAATTAGCTGCTGCTAATTGGGAATATTACACACTTGTTCAGTCTTTGGGTGGTTTTCAGTTGCTTCTCTCAGTAGCTGAGTTGCAGTGTTTGCAGTGGCAGTGTTAGTAGCATAGCAAATGCAACATTTGAGAGGGAGTTGTAGTACATATGCAGCAGTGGCAGTGGCATTGGCAGTGTTAGTATCACGGGCAGCAGTATAGTTGCAGCAGCAGCACAAAGGTTCGTGGACAGCTTGTTAGACATCAACAATGCAAAGGATGCTTAAGGATCAGAGCATTATGTAGCAGGCATATTGTTAGAGCACTTTTGTCGCTAGAGGAAGTGTTGATTTTTGGTAGCATCAGAAGTGCTCTAAGCCCCAAATTTTTTGGAGAGGCTTAGACACTGATATTCCAAAGAACCCAGAAACTGTTTGTGAAAATTCCACTCAAATCATGTCTTATTAAAATAATTATTTATTTTAATGGAGACCCAAGTCTAACTTAGTGAAATTAAATAATTAAAGGGCATTAATAAAACAGATTTTGAATGATCTAGAAAAACAAAGATCAAGTCTAATATAATAATAGTCATTGATTAGAGATCTAATATCGGTCGTTGATTTCTCAGCAAGAAGACTATAAAGGAAGACTTGAGGGTCATTTGGAAAGACACACACGAAATGAATCTGGAGATCGAATTCTTCTGACGGAGCAAGTGCTTGGACAAAGATCAGATCTAAGTGATTCAGTGCAGTGAGGGGCAGAGATAGCATCGAGAGAGAGAGATTTTCTCAGCCGGAGAATCATCAGCAGAGAGAGGCAGAGAGATGTCCAGCAGATCCAGTCAGGCTGACGCAGAGGCAACGCAGAGCCAGACAGGGCTATGCGGAGGTTGCGCATTGGCTTAGATGGTTTCCGAGATTTCACTGTTGGAACTGATCCAGAAGCCGGAAGTCGAGGTGTGAGACCAAGAGGCTGAGATTTGTGATTCCGGGAGTCATATTGATCCTTTGTTGGGGTGACGCAGTGCCAAGAGGAGGTGACGCAGTGCCTAAACAGTCACTGTGTAAAGGCTACGCAAAGTCCTCTAAGGGCACCTTGTTCTATGTAATATCCCGAAAGGGAAATAGACAACAATACAAGCATACAACAATATAGAAAATGCCGGAAATAGAACATAAAGCAAATACACATAAAAATGCCTACAACAATATAGAAAATGCCGGAAATAGAACATAAAGCAAATACACAAAATGCCGGGAATGCTAAGCCATTTTATTAATCTGAGAATATAATGAAATACAATGGATAATCAGAATGATAGCACCTATTCTTGCTCAAGGCAAGTGAAGAACTCTCTCAGAAGAATAGGAAATGGCTGCTACAAGAAACTGCGTCCCAGCTGCTGGGAAACTGCCGTAAAACTGCTGCTGCTGGAATGAACTGGAAACTAGGGGCTGATCCCCTTGCCGGAATGAGCTGAAAATCTGCAGACCACCTGAACTCACCACCTCGGATAGAACCTAGAAACCATATCGAAAATGGACAGCCTCCGAAAATCACCAAGAAAACCCTCCTCAAGGAATTACGCTGCCCAGGAAGGCTCAGTGCAGATGCCAAAAGATATAAGCTGAAACGGAGCCACAAACTCCTCAAAAAACCTCCTGCCAGCTATACTGACCCTCTCCTTTGAATCCCAACTGAAACTCCTGCAGAAAATCCTTGTAACAGAACACCTCCAACTGGAACTGCGTCCTCTCTCCCAGGGACTGCGCAGTCACCAAAAGAAGGCCAGCTCCTCCGCCAAACAACAACCAAATCTCCCGCAAAAAACTGAAGAAACAACCTTACCCGAGCAGGCACTCGAAGTCCCCCGAGGCTAAGGGCGAGATCTCCGACCAGAGACACTCAACGCACTAAACAGTGCTGCAGACAAGCTAAACAGCCAGCGTGCTCAAGAAGACAAAAGTCTAGCTCAATATCATCAATAACAAGAATGCCAAATGAGATGGCTCTCCCTCCTTTTATAACGTTGGCCCTCCTCAAAAACCCTAACGTGGTCCCTCTCTCTCCCACGTGCTCCTCATAATACTGCGCAGAAGCTCCTAGAGGCTACGTGGGCCTCCTCTCATATGTGGTGTGGACCCCCAAGGCTCCCCCTTAAGTTATAACGTTGCATCTACTAGGGAAACACTTTATTTTGTTTAAGTGAGTTAGACCCCTTTTCTCACTTATATTTATTAATAAACTATAGTTGGCAAAACTATACAAAAATCAAATATTCCAATTAGCGGTGCTAATTAGGAATATTACAGTCTCCCCCGGCAGAATGTTGCTTGTCCTCAAGCAACTGAAGTGATGGATGCTGCAAAATCTTCTCATTCTCCCATGTGGCATCCTCATCTGGCAAATTCTTCCACCTCACCAAGAATTCCCGGACCATCCTGCTCCGCGGCTGCCTCTCCCTGGTATCAATAATAGCCTCTGGCTGTAACACCAAATGCCCCTCATCATCCATGGGTGGTAGCTCATCCGTGACTGTCACCTGCTGTCCCAATGCCTCTTTCAGGCATGATACGTGAAAAATGTTATGAATCTTGCTGCCTTGGGGCAGCTCTAACTCATATGCGACCTCCCCAATCCTGCGTATCACCCTGTACGGCCCATAAAAGCGGGGCTTGAGCTTTTCGGCCCCCTTCTGCTTAAGTGTCGACTGTCGGTATGGCTGTAATCGTAGGTAGACCAAGTCTCCTACCTCAAAATGTCTCTCCACCCGACCTCTATCAGCATACAGCTTCTGCTGATTCTGTGCTGTGGCCATGTTATCCTTGAGAGCTCGAAGGATATCCTGGCTCTCTTGGATCCAAATCTTGGCTCTCGGAGCCTTGCTAGCACCAAACATCACGTCTGCAAAAGACAAAGGATGATACCCATACAAAGCATAGAATGGTGACATACCAATAGACATGTGATGTGTCGTGTTGTAGCAATACTCTCCCAGATGCAGCCACTTCAGCCATGCTCGCTGCTGCCCACTGACATAGTTACGCAAGTAGCCTTCCAGCCACTTGTTAACTATCTCCGTCTGTCCATCCGTCTGTGGGTGATAACTAGTGCTCGGTGTCAACTCAGTCCCCACTAGCCGGAAAAGCTCCTGCCAGAATCCACCCATGAAGCGGCTGTCCCTGTCACTGATAATGGTCTTAGGTAGACCATGCAATCTGAAAATCTCCCTGAAGAACAACTCTACCACCTGTGCTGCTGTGTAGTGCGCGGATACGGCGAAAAAGTGCGCATACTTTGTCAGTCGGTCAACGACAACAAAGATGCAGTCCTTGCCCTGCACCATGGGCAACCCTGTGATGAAGTCCATCGATATGCTCTCCCATTTCCCCTCTGGAATGGGAAGAGGCTGCAACAACCCTGTAGGATGGCTCATCTCTCCCTTGTTCCTCTGGCAAACATCGCACTCCCTGACATGCTGGAGTACGTCCTCCTTGAGGCCCTTCCATGAGAACCTCTCCCTGATGGCCCTGTAAGTCTTGGTGAACCCCTGATGGCCCGCCAATGGAGAATCGTGTGAAGCATGGAGTATCTTAATCTTGAGCTGAGCTCCCTCAGTCAAAAAGATCCTATCCCTGTAATAGATAATCTCATCGACCACCCTGTACCTGTCATCTGCTACCTGCCCATCCAACACCTCACACGCAAACCTGTCCTTGGAGTACTCTACCAACAGTCGAGCCCTCCAATCAGCGTCCAAGCTCATAAGAGATAACGTGGCCGGTCTACGGGAAAGGGCATCAGCTACCACGTTATTCTTGCCTTTGACGTACTCAATGTCAAAGTCATAGGCTTGGATCTTACTGATCCACTTCTGCTGCCTCTCCTGCAACTGCTTTTGCTCCAGAAAGTACCTGAGGCTGTTGTGATCTGATCTCACCCTGAATCTGCTACCCACTAAATACTGCCGGTACTTGGCCAATGCATGCATGATGGCCAACATCTCCTTGTCGTATATGGGATACAACCTCTCATGCGGAAGGAGTTTCCGGCTCTCAAAAGCTATAGGATGACCACCCTGCATCAATACCGCGCCAATCCCCTCTCCTGACGCATCGCACTCCAAAACAAACGGCTGCGTGAAATCCGGCAATGCAAGCACGGGGCAGCTACTCATCACCTCCTTGAGCCTATCAAAAGCTCGCTGTGCTGTGTCCGACCAACTGAATGCCCCCTTCCTCGTCAAATCTGTGAGGGGTGCAGCAAGCTGTGAGAAACCTTTGACGAACTTCCTGTAGTAAGTGCAAATGCCAATAAATCCCCGAAGCTCAGTCACGTTCCTCGGCTCTGGCCAATCTCTGATGGCCCTAATCTTCTCCTCGTGGACTCTCACCCCGTCCACTCCTATGATATGCCCCAAGTACAACATCTCCGTCAATCCAAACTCACATTTGGAGAGCTTGGCATAGAACTGCTGCTCCTCCAAGATGCGCAATATTGTCTCAATATGTTGGAGATGCTCCTCCAACGTCCTGCTATAGATGAGTATGTCATCGAAGAAGACCAACACAAATTTCCTCAGATGACCCCTGAAGATATGGTTCATGCACGACTGAAAGGTAGCGGGTGCATTGGTCAGCCCAAAAGGCATAACCAGAAACTCGAAGTGCCCATAATGACACCTGAAGGCGGTCTTGGGAATGTCCTGTTCCCTCACGCGAATCTGATGGTACCCAGATCTCAAATCAATCTTTGAGAAGAAGCGTGCTCCCCTCAACTCGTCCATCAACTCAACGATCCTGGGAATGGGGTACCTGTTCTTCAAGGTCTTCTTGTTCAGAGCCCTGTAATCAATGCACATCCGCAATGTGCCGTCCTTCTTCTTCACCAACACCACAGAAGAAGCAAAAGGACTCGTGCTCGGCCGAATGTGCCCAAGGGCCAACAACTCCTGAATAGCTCGCTCAATCTCATCTCGATAGGCCTTGGGATGCCTATAAGGTGTGGTGATCACTGCCTGTATACCCTGCTCCAGCTCAATGGTATGCTCAAACCCCCGATCTGGTGGCTGCCCTGGCGGAATATCCCCGAATACTATGGCATACCTGTCAAGGATGGTCTGTACCTCCGGATGCACTGCCTGTCCTGTAGTCGCTGCCTCCGAAGCCCTCAGCTCTACTGCCCACTCTATGTCTCCCTTACGGAAGGTTGCCTCCATCCGATGTGCCGAAATAGTCTGAGGTTGTCCTCGTATCTTCTCATGCCTCCCTGTCTTGGGATCATCCCACTCCATCTCTAGGGCCTTCCAATCAGTCGTGACCTTCCCTAGAGTAATAAGCCACTGAACACCCAGTGTCATGTTGGTGTCCGGAATATCGACCACAAAAAAATGGTCTGTCAATGTATAGGTGCCCATCGTCACTGATAACTCGGGAACATATCGAGCACACACCATGGTCTGATATCCTGGGACCAAAACCGAAAATCCATCAAAACTCTCAGTCTGTATACCTCTCAGCTCAACCATCTGTGCATCGATGAAATTGTGGGTTACCCCACTATCGACCAAGACTGAGACTCGCTGGCCACGCACTGTCCTTCGTACGCGTAGCGTCAAGTACTTGGGAACTCCCCGCAATGCTGCTAGAGCTCCTCCAGTAGGTGCAAATGACACACCACCTGCTGGTGGTGGTGGAGGTGGTAAGGTACCCTGCACTGCACAACTATCTCCTGTCTCCACATCATCCTCCTCATCATCTTCCCCGCTGCTCTCGGAGAAGACCTCAATGAAATGTGCTTTCCCTGCAGCACATCTATGTCCCGGTGCCCATGGCTCCTGGCAATGAAGCACAACCGCTTCTTGTTCAGCTCCCTCCGGGCCTCATCATCATCCTGTACTCGTCCAGGATTCCCCTTGGGAGGCGGAATCCTCGTGTCCTTCCCCTTAGGCTGGAAAGCCTGTCTCTGGGGGTAAGGTGTCCGAGTCCTGGGTAAGACATCCTATAAATCTCGGGTCCTGCTAATGGCATCCTGAAGTGTAGCTGGTCTAGTCGACCTGACTAGGCCACGAAGTGGCTCTGCTAACCCCTCCACAAACATGGAGACCATCTGAGCCGCGGATAGATCTGGCACCATCACTGAAACCCTCAAGAAATCTGAAATGTAAGTCTCTGGGCTCCCAGTCTGCTTGAGCTTTGTTAGCTCAACGAAGTGCTGCTCCGAATCCCTCCTGTCAAAACACTCTATCACCATCCGAGTAAACTCGGCATATGTCCCCACTGTAGAATGCCCGAGTGTAGTCATCCCATGAAACCACCAGTCCTGGGCCTCACCATCCAAATGTAATGTTGCCACCTTAATGGCCTCTGAATGCGACATCTGATTAAGCTGGAAATAGATGTCCAACTTTTCTACCCAAGAATTTGCCGAACTATTTAATGAGCCATCAAACGTGGGCAAATGAAATCTGCTAGCTGCGCGGTGGTCATCATGATGATGCCTGTGCCCTCTGTGATGATCATGGGGTCTAACATCATGCTGGAGCTGAACATAATCTCTAAATGAGATAATATCTCTGATCCCCGACCCGTGTGCCAGGTACTCTGCAATGTAGGTGTCCATATGGCCAGGCTCAGGCTCTGGCTCCCGCTGTGCTCCTGCCCATATGTCCTCTGCTAGGAATGTGGGCATAGTGGATCGCGTGGGTGCATGCGATGCCATAATGGGGATAGCATCATGCTCCGGCATATGGTGGGATGTGCTCGATCCCTCACCGATCTGAAAACCCCTTGGGGTTTCCCGCTGCTTAACCTCTAATGCCGTGATTCTATGTCCCACCGTCTCCATCTGCCACGACACATCCTGCATGTGTTGGAGGAGCGCATCTCTAAATCTCCTCGCATCCTCCTCGTCTGCCATAGGACCCTGCTTCTCTGCGTCCACCACAGGCTGCTCCTGCTCTGTATCTGTCACAGGTTGCTCCTGATCAGTATCTGTCACAGGCTGCTCCTGATCTATGTATAACTCTGGCTGCTCCTGATCTGTGTCCAACACTCGAACACGGTCCCCATCGCCGTAGGTGTTCTTAAACCTACGCTCAACGTCTCTGTATCTCTTACCCCTGTAACAGATGTGGGGTCTATCCCTCGGCCTCATAGACTGCTAGCTCCACAGGCTGAGCCATATCCATGCTCTGATACCACTGTAATATCCTGAAAGGGAAATAGACAACAATACAAGCATACAACAATATAGAAAATGTCGGAAATAGAACATAAAGAAAATACACATAAAAATGCTGGGAATGCTAAGCCATTTTATTAATCTGAGAATATAATGAAATACAATGGATAATCAGAATGATAGCACCTATTCTTGCTCAAGGCAAGTGAAGAACTCTCTCAAAAGAATAGGAAATGGCTGCTACAAGAAACTGCGTCCCAGCTACTGGGAAACTGCCGTAAAACTGATGCTGCTGGAATGGACTGGAAACTAGGGGCTGATACCCTTGTTCGAATGAGCTGAAAATATGCAGACCACCTGAACTCACCACCCCAGATAGAACCCAGAAACCATATTGAAAATGGACAGCCTCCGAAAATCACCAGGAAAACCCTCCTCAAGGAATTACATTGCCCAGGAAGGCTCAGCGCAGATGCCAAAATATATAAGCTGAAACGGAGCCACAAACTCCTCAAAAAAACCTCCTGCCAGCAATACTGACCCTCTCCTCTGAATCCCAACTGAAATTCCTGCAGAAAATCCCCGTAAAAGAACACCTCCAACTGGAACTGCGTCCTCTCTCCCAGGGACTGCGTAGTCACCAAAAGAAGCCCAGCTCCTCCGCCAAACAACAACCAAATCTCCCGCAAAAGACTGAAGAAACAACCTTACCCGAGTAGGCACTCGAAGTCCCCCGGGGCTAAGGGCGAGATCTCCGACCGAAGACACTCAACGCACTAAACAGTGCTGCAGACAAGCTAAATAGCCAGCGTGCTCAAGAAGACAAAAGTCTAGCTCAATATCATCAATAACAAGAATGCCAAATGAGATGGCTCTCCCTCCTTTTATAACTGCCCACCCAAAACCAACATCCCCCCTCTTCTCCCACGGGCCCCCCCAAGACCAAGGCAGAAGCTCCTAGAGGCTACGTGGGCCTCCTCTCATATGTGGTGTGGACCCCCAAGGCTCCCCCTTAAGTTATAACGTTGCATCTACTAGGGAAACACTTTATTTTGTTTAAGTGATTTAGACCCCTTTTCTCACTTTTATTTATTAATAAACTATAGTTGGAAAAACTATACAAAAATCAAATATTCCAATTAGCGGTGCTAATTAGGAATATTACAGCACAAAGGCCCAACCACTACACCAAAAGCTCGAACTGTTAGTGAGGGCGGCATCCCAGGGTGTTAAGGGTGGGGTCTTAAGGGCCACCGGAGCATCTTGAGGACGACAGCTAAACATCCCCGTAGCTAAATAGCCTCGCAGACCCCGGCAGCGTGTCAAGGCCCACAGGACCCTCAACAAGGAGGCTGCCCTAAACAGGGATATTACAACCCACCATGCTTCGCGAGTCTCGACCTCGAGACCTCGGCTCTGATACCACAAAGGCCCAAACACTACACCAAAATCTGGAACTGTTAGTGAGGGCGGCATCCCAGGGTGTTAAGGGTGGGGTCTTAAGGCCCACCGGAGCATCTCGAGGACGACAGCTAAACAGCCCCACAGCTAAACAGCCTCGCAGACCCTGGCAGCATGTCAAGGCCCACCGGACCCTCAAAAAGGAGGCTGCCCTAAACAGGGATATTACAGGGAGCTTTATAAGAGAACAAGAAAGCTCCAAAAGGGAGTAGGTGATGAACATTTAATTTGCGTAATTAAAACAAAATGGCGGAAGCGTGCATGCCCATACTGCTTGATGACTTTGTAGTGTTGTTTGTACCCTGCTACCTTCTTATAGAAATAAATGCGCTAGGTAGAAAACTCTCCAGGAACACAGCAAAGGAATAAAATCAAATAGACATTTCGTCCTTTCCCGAAGAGAAATGGTGCTGAAAAGAAAGCTTTAGAGTATGTTTTCTGCGAATGGTACCCTCTGCCTTCAAAACCCTGAATTACTGCTTAAAATATTTAATGCTGAGTGTTGAATTCCTATGATCTCCCACTGATACTCTGCTGTTCCAACAATGCATCCACCTGCACAACCTGTGGTTTGAATAACTTTGGAGGGTTTGATAGATTTTTACGCTTGCTTCTTTAATGGGAGTCTTGTCGCAACAACCTCCCAGGACTTTCTTTATGGTTTCGGCTCCTGAACAATGATCCTTTCCTGTATTTTTTCCGTTGTAATTAAGAGCTATGAAACATGGCAATTTATCGCCGCTCGTACCCTGCAAAACACACAAAATAGTAATGAAAACAAATGCGTGGGGATGGCGATGTAGTGGGGATGACTGTGTAGCAACGCGACATGATGAAACGACAGAAGTATGTGGGGTGGTGACGAAGAAAATGTAGATAAATGGTGGAGAAATTCTTGGGTAGGGGTTGGAGGAATGCATGAGATTTAACGTATATAATGGACGTTTGACCTTTGAATAGGAATATATATGGGAGACAGATGAATGCATGACGGGAGCATGTGGAATGATGATTTGGAGAAATGGGATCAATGGTGCGAAATGCAAATAATCTGGACCATTCATTCTCGAGACGAGATCAACAACTAAAACTGTGTCGGAGGGCAATGGACTGTGGGCCAGAGGTGCAATTGATTTGGAATAACACTCGCGCAGCTTCGGAGTGCGACAATCGTTGGATAAAGACCTCCAGATCGGACGACTATTATGAATATCGCGCCGTGACTTAGGAAGAACGATAACGTGCAATGGAGGGTGGTTTTGGGGCCGTACGCGGAGACACGCAGCGAGTGCTGTATGGAATCTCTCCAATTTGAGAAATACCACCCGCCTCTGAAAGGCGGTGCGATGAAAACCACTGATTTCTTGCATAGAGAGTGGGTGCGGGGACCACCGGGACAGGTAGGCTGCGGACCGTTGATTTAACATGATGATCGGATGGTGGATAGACTATCAGAGCAGTGGATGGAGGATTGTGAATTCCGTCCAATCTGTACAGATCGATGGTTGAAAACATGCATGATATGTATTTGCGGTAAGCACCTATAGGACTAGCGCTCGGTTTCGACTCTTAGTCACGTGGAGGAAGAGGAGTAGAGGCTTGGCCGAAGGGGCTAGGCCTGATAGATTTTTGAATTTACGATATGTGGCCTTTTATAATGTAATTTGGGGGCGGGAAAGGCAACGATAGGCATAAAAATGACTTTTTTAAGGCTGAAAGAGGGGATTTGAGAGGTTTAAGCCAGATTGCTTGTGAAAATTTTATAGGTAGCTGATTATGATCAACATCAGCTCCATCTGGGGATGGAACGTCCATCCCTGGACGTGTCGAGAACTTCGCAGACCACCAGATACTCCTTTTCTGTGAATTCTGCTCTTCAGCCCTTCTGCTTTTTACTTCATGATTCATCACGACACCCACATTATTCAAACAAAAACGAAACAAGAAACTAATATACAATATAATACACCAGGCTGTTTTGGCCTAAATCAGAACTAAAAATAGGGCTTAAGGAATTGACCATTTACAGGGGCATCAAGCAAGTCACCTTGTAATTTTTCCAACTTGAAAGTGTTGTTACCTCCCTGTTCCACAATCTTGAAGGGACCGAACCAGAGTGGATCAAATTTACCATGTTTTCCTTTTTCAGCCCTCCGAATATCCCACCTGAGTACTAAATCACTAATCTGTAGATTCCTGTCTTTAGCTTTCTGATCAAAAAGGTACTTCATCTTCTCCTGATACTTTGTCAGCTTCTGATTTACCTAGTTCCTAGTCTCTCCCAATTCCACCAACTGATTTATTCTCCTGATCATATCATCGGGCTCTTCTTGACTTTCCTGCATGAATCAGGCAACTGGTAGGGCTAACTATATAGGGAACATTGCTGCTCTCCCGTATACCAATTCGTATGGGGATTTTACACTTTCTCTCTTGCTGGTAACTCGATTGTCCCACAGAGAAAATTTCAACTGGGAATCCCAATTTTTTTGATTTTCATTTATAACCTTCTTCAGTGCCCTCACCAGGGTTTTATTGGAAAACTCTGCCAAGCCATTTCCCTGTGGATAATAGGCTGTAGAGTGACTTAGTGTGATGTTATACTGCTGACAGAAGCTTACAAACTTTGTAGACTTGAAGGCCTGTGCATTATCAGTCACTATTATGGTAGGGCAGCCAAACCTGGATATGATGTTTTCTTCCATGAACTTTATTATCACAGTATCTGTGGCGTTCCTCGTAGGTATGGCTTCCACTCATTTTGTGAAATAATCAGTGGCAGTTAAAATCCACTTATGCTGACCACTCGATGGATGATGTATTTCACCTATAAAATCGATTCCCCATTGTCGGAATGGTTCATCCACGTGCACAAGAATCATGGGTAGAGGTGCCATCTTCTGTCTTTTAGCAAATTTCTGACATTTATCACATGCTCCAACCTGGGCAAAAACATCTCCAAAGAGCTTGGGCCAATAAAAACCAGCCTTCAGGATTTTGTGAGCAATGGCCCTCCAGCTGTAATGGCCCCCACAGATACCTTCATGAAATTCGGCTATAATACTCTCCACCTCATCCTCTGTGAGGCACAAGAGTAGGATGTCTGAGGGATCTCGCCAATATAGCCGACCATTGGCGACTATGTATTTCTGTGATTTCAACTTAGCGCTCTGTATTTAGCTTTATCACAGCTTGGAGGGCAGCTGAGTGTGAGTAGGTATTCTACTATCTGCTTGTACCACTGACTGGTGAGGTACTTTACATGCATTTCTGGAGTAGCTACCCCAATTCCCTGTCGCTCTTCATTCTCCTCAGGTTCCTCACCTGCTATAATGGACAAATTTATGCCCAAAGCTTGATATTTTGATTCAGATAGTATTTTGGCAAGCCCTTGTCCTTTGATCAGCTTAGTAGGGTGGATTTCTAATTCATACTCCTGTATCTTGGCAATCCACCTTCCCCTTTTCCCTTCACTATCCCCCTGAATAAGAATATCTTTTACAGCAGCTGCAGGCACAAATGCAGTGATATGGGACTGTAAGATATATACGCGGAATGCTTTGAGGGATTTCACTAGGGTGTATGCTTGCTTTTATAATATGTTTTACTTTAATTCTGCATCGCGGAGCACCTGAATGAAGAAAGCTATGGGCTGCTCATACCCCTCCTCATTTTTCTGCAATAAAAATCTTACTATTGTATTAGGTGATGCAAAAGAAAAGATCATGAAAGGTTTAGCATAATCTGGTCCAGCTAGCACAGGGGCTTCTGCAAAAGTGTTTTTTATCTTGGTAAATGCCTCTCGTGATTCCTGGGACCATTTAACTTCATTATCCTTTTTCAGCATGTCAGTTATATGTCTAACTATTTCAACATAGTTAGGGATAAACCTTCTCAGGAAATTGATGTGCCCTAGGAATACTTGTACCTTTTTCTTATTTCTGGGAAAAGCAATACCATTTATAACCTCTACCCTCTTAGGATCTATCTTCACCCCATATTTTTTTACAATGTCTCCCAAAAGTTTTCCCTCTTCTAATGCAAATAAATACTTTTGAGGATTTAGAGAGAGACCATACCTTCTACATTTCTCAAAGGTTCTACGTAGATGCTCAATGTGCTCAGTGTCATTATTTGAAAATACAGTGATATCATCGAGGTAGACCACCAAGAATTTATCCTGCTCCCAAACAAAAGCAATGTCCATGGCCCTCTGAAAAGTGGCCCCTGCATTAATCAATCCAAAAGGCATCCTGGCATACATGAATGTACCCCATGGTGTGGTGAAAGCAGTCTTCTTTTGATCTTCTGGAAGTATAGACACCTAATTGTAGCCAGAGAATCCATCCATCATTGACATCCTAGAAGCTCCAACCACCTTCTGCAGGATGTGATCCATCTTAGGCAGTGGATAATTTTCCTTTAAGGATGCTCTATTTAAATTTCTGAAATCCAAACATAGCCTTATTTACCCATTCTTCTTCCGGACAGGGACTAGGTTTTCCACCCATTAAGAGTACCTCAATGGCACAATTATTTTGGCCTTTAACAACTTCTTGATTTCCTTCTCAATAGAGGGAAGCAGCAAGGGATTTATTTGTCTGAGCTTCTGCTTATGAGGCTTTGCATCTCCCTTTAGTGGAATTTTGTGCTGCATAATACTGATATCAAAAGTTTTCAAGTCCTGATAGGACCATGCAAGCACATATTTGTAAGACTGAAATAATTTCTGATATAGCCTTTTATATTCTTCTGGGACTTTCTTGGACAATTTGAAAATTTTGGGGTCAGCTTCGGTACCAAGATTCAGGCCTTCTACCTGATTTTCTTCTACCACTTTGCCTGACTGCAGTGGGACATAATTCTTGTCAAATAATATTTCTAGAGGCACCAACCCTCTAGGTATAATGTTTACCTTTAATTGCAGCACTTTATTACTTGCCATTTTCTCCTCCCAATTCCTTTCCGAAGTATCATCAGTCTCCTCTCCTTCATTAGCATCAATCTCTATATTGGAGAATTCTCCTACTGTTTCTAGGAATCTCTTCATCTGTTCTTCATCTTCAAATACCTGCCAGTGTTTGATTTTATCTGGGATTGATGGTCGATAACGCACCTCAATTTCATATCTCAAGAGAGGGTTCTGAGGTAGATGAAATGTACTAGCAGCCATAGCAAGGGAATCAGCCATCCTATTCTGTTCTCGGGGCATGAATTGGATATTGAACGCCGAGAATAAATTTTCCACCATGTCCCAAACTTCATTCCTGTAAGCCCTCAGTCGAGGGTGTTTGGTTTGACATTGATTCCTGACTTGTTTAACCACCAGTTCTGAATCTCCCAGAACTTTTAAACTTTGTATGTTCATGTTTCTAGCTATCTGCAATCCTATCGGAAGTGCTTCATATTCAGCCACATTATTAGTGGCTTCATATTCCAGCTTGAAGGAAAATGGGAGCCATTTCCCTGTAGGGGAAATCAATAATATTCCAGCTCCATTACCTTCTCTTGAATTTGCTCCATCAAAATGGAGTGTCCAGATTCTTGTTTCATTGCTCTCAGAGGGCTGTTTAGTCTTGATCTGGCAGAAGGATGGTTCATGAGCATAGTCTTGATCTTCTTCCAGCATCAAGTATGAGAAATTTCCTTCTTTACTGTAGACTGGTGAATTTACAGAGTTATCAGCCTTAGTCACCATCTTGAAAAATCTAGTCTCCCTGTACAACCTCCTCTCTTGGCCACCAAAAACTGGGATAGTGGCATATGTTAAATCCAGCTTAATAGACCCACCAATTTTTGTTCCCCAGGATCTTGACAATAACATGCCAAATTGAGCTGGGATGTCGGCCACCACGATGTCCATCACCGCACTTTTTGCTGAGATTTGGGCCAAATTGACCACCAAATACTTGATCATCCCTAAGAATTTAACTCTTTTGGAATCAAATGAAAAGAAGTCTTTGTATGGACGGGTGATTTGTAATCCTAGTTGCTCCATGACTGACATAGGTAGTATATTGTGGGAAGCCCCAGAATGTTGTGTAACCAGCTCCAAAAATAGAATAAAAAGATATCAACGCCTTAGAAATAAGCCACTTCGAGGGGGCAACCTCCAATACATTACATAAATGAACAGTTCTTGGATGATACAAATGAACAAAACCTCCTTCTATATATAGGAGTCCATGGGGCCACAATATAATCCTAGTGGGGCCACAATGTAATCCTAGCGGACCTAACAATAATAATGTAAGGGCACAATAATAACAATATGGGGGTTACAGGGGTACAACAATAACATTAAGTGGGGCTACACTAACATAATAAGGGATTACACTATTAATATAGGGACTTAACATGCCCCTCTCCTTCAAACAAGTGTTGTCCTCAACGCTTGATTATTTCTTGATGCTTCTGTATAAAATTCTCATCCTCCCATGTGGAATATTCTACAGGAAAGTTCTTCCACTTGCTGAGATACTCTGAAATTGATCGTACTTGTCGAGTTCTTTTTTTTGTGACTGCTTCAGAACTTCTTTCGATGTGATGTTGATATTCCTGTTGTTTCATTAGATTCTGCACCAAAGTTAGGTTATCCTTTGAGAGTTGGAGAACTTGTTGTTGATGCTCGATGTCATCTTCCACTAATTTATCATCAATATTAGCGATTATTTTATCCTTCAAACCATCCAACTTAGCCTCCATTTCTTCTTTTAAACCATCTATGTCAGCTTCGGTTGCTCTTCGTAAGATCGAAATTTGTTGCACTTGGTACCGTAATTTTGATATCTCATACTGCAATTCTTCCACTTCATGCATCATAGTATAGATTTTTGAGGGCTTAATGGGTGTTGAATTCTTTTTAGGAGGCATTTTAGAACTCAATACTGAAATATATGCTCAATAGGCCCTTGGAATCACTTCAAACTGATTTTTCAAACAAGATTTATGCAATTCGGGAAAAACAATATACACCTTTTACTTTCTTTTGAGGAGCTCGATATTGGAATTGGATTATCTCTGTGATTGTGACTCTTCAATATCTAAAATTCAGCAATGAAATAGCCCTCTAAATTCTCTTTTGAATGCCACAGGTCTGACCTGATTTGGATTCTCCAAGACAAAGTTGTGTCCAATCTCCCACAATGACCTAATTATGGATTGGTTCAGTAGAGCGAACTTGTACGACTTGCCACGTGTCACTGTTTCGTCTTTTGTCTCTAAAATTGATAGCCAATAAAATACAGTCTGTGTACTTGCGACCAATTTTTACAAAACTCCAATCCGATGCCCAGAGAGAGAGTTATTGAACTTTTCCCACGATCACCTCTTTGAGATGCAATTTAGGAGCTTGAAAAAGCACTACCTTCCACAGATCATATCTCCAAAAATATTGCGAACCAAGCTCTGAAATTTTTTGACAAATTTCCTCAGGCTTTCAGCTTCGCACAATACGAATTTCAGATTTTGAACCTTCTTAGAAAACACTTTATAGCGAAAATGCCACGATGACCTGTTTAGGAGCTTGAAAAACAACCTAACTTCCATAGATGATATATCCGAAAATATTATGAAATCCGCTTCCGACAGCTTTTATAAAAACCTTCCTCGTAACTACCTTCGCACCCTAAAAATTTCAGCTTCCCGAAACTTCTCAGAGAAAACAGCAGCGCGAAAATGCGATGATGACCGTTTGGGAGCAAATGAACTCAGAATCCAAAGCTCTGATACCAAATGTCAGTAACCATCTAAAAATAGAATAAAAGATATCAACGCTTGTAAATAAGCCACCTCGAGGGGGAAAACTCCAATAAATTACATGAATGAGAAATCCTTGGATGATACAAATAACAAAACCTCCTTTCTATATATATAGGAGTCCATGGGGCCACAATGTAATCCTAGTGGGGCCACAATGTAATCCTAGCCGACCTAACAATAATAATGTAAGGGCACAATAATAACAATATGGGGGTTACAGGGGTACAACAATAACAATAAGTGGGGCTACACTAACATAATAAGGGATTACACTATTAATATAGGGACTTAACATAGAATCTAACATACAGTTATGTAATAACAGGTCATGAATCATTAGAGATACATAAAAGGGAGGAGTAGAAGCATCTAATTCCTCAACATGTGGACCAAAAACAACCATGGGTCTTTCTTCTTGAAGGTTGAGACTATCTGGAGTGAGTACAGCTTCTGGAGGGAGCATGAAAGAGGTGACTTGAGTTTGATATGCAGGTTGCTTCAATAGTTCAGTCAAGGGGACTGGGATTTTGAATTTCTCAAGTTCCTTTCGCAGACTGAAAACAGGGGGAGACTTCTCTATTACAACCTATTTTGACTCTTTATTTTCAGCTGAGGACTTAACTTCTTTTGACACACAATTAACACTAGGAGGAATGAATACTTTTGAAGAGGAAGGAATTTGATCATTAGACTGCAAAGGTTTGTTTAGAGGGCCCTTACCTTTGTCTGTGACTTACTGCACTGTTGATTCCTTCTGAGTAGGTGATTCCTTCTGGGGAGGCTCTTCTTCTTGATCTTGAGTACGAGTCCTCTTCCCAGAAGATCTGAGATCATATCTTCTATTGAACTGTGCTTGCATAAAATCAACAAATTGTTTACAATAATGATCAATTTCTGCGTCTTCTGTGTCTCTGGCCCTTTATTCTTCCTGCAATGAGCACTCAGGCCCATCATTTCCCTACAAAGGGCATTATTCTCCATCACTGTTTGAAAAGGCAAGATTTTCATCCTCCAGTCCATAGGTAGTGTCTTCAGTGGAATCATCTAGTGGACCTTCCAGGTACAATGGGTGTGGTACTTAATCTTGTTTCTCCTTTGCTTCCCGTGGAAATATTTGCAGGGGTGGCTTCCTATACTGAGGATTGTAACCTCTGTTTTGAGCATTGTGGAAATTCTTGGAGGCTGGATTCTTGGCCTCCAATTCAAGCTTGACCATTTTCTTAATCAATTTTCTCATTTATTCCATTCTGTCATTATCTGAGTCTCTGTCTTGGTAGGAGGTAGATACCTCCTCTTTGCCCCTTCTTCTAGTATCTTGTTCAGATCTTCCGTTTGATTTTCCAGTGGAGGCAAAGTTTGCTTCCAACTCTAGTGCATCAGTCCGAGCATCATCCAGAGTAGCAGGCTTTCTTTCTTTGAGAGAGAAACCAAATTCTGAATCAAAGGCTGCAAAAAAAACAACTCTAGCAGCAGTTTGATGATGTTTCATATCAGCGGGAAGACTCAAATACAATTTATTAAATCTCTTGATAAATTCTGACACCCCTTCATTATGTCTTTTCTTGAGTGTATTAAAATCAGTAAGACTATGTCCATGGTCTTTCTTCTCTCCCCATTTCCTGAGGAAAGTGTTTTCCATATTTTCCCAAGTGGTAATAGAACGGCCTGCCAATGTCTTGAACCATTTTCGAGCTTCACCGTCAAGAGATTGGACAAACAACCTTAACACCACATCTAAATGTTCCACATTGAAATTCTCTGCGAAAGCACAGAAGACCTCAAGATGCCTTTGAGCATCAATCTCATTTTCCCCATTGAATCAGGGTAGAATCTTCAAATAATCTTGTGGCATATCATTCAACACTTGGGGTAGTGCCAGGGGGGCATATTTGTTTAGCAAGAAGCCTGGAACATTGGCCATTGGAGGAGGTGGAGGTAGTGTAATAGTTTGACGCGTAAAGGAGGAGGAGGAGGTGGAAGTGGAGTATGGATAACAATGGGAATATACTCGACTGCAGCTTGAGGTTTTGAGGGGAACAATGGTCTGTTAACAGCAGATACTTCGGTCACTTCCTTGACCTCTTCAACCTCAGGAGTAGGATGAAAATTATCTTTAAATTGGACACCTCCTCAGGGTGAAATATCTGAATAGTAATAATCAGTATCTCCCACAATGGAGTCGGGATCTAGCACTTGAGCTTCTTGAGAAGAAGAGGATGGAAAGTCTTCTATAGACAATTCAAGGATTTTAGAGCGGACTGACTTTCTTTCCTTCTAATTTCTTCTATGTATGATCTTTTCAGGGTCAGACACTGAAGGTGTCTTTGGCTGAGACGTATCTGACCTCAGGCGTGGCTTACGAGGAGCCAGGACTGCAAATATATTTATCAAATAAACAAATGTGGAGTCTCCAAGGTGTGGGATCTACAACTCTTCAACTCTCCATGCTCACCTACTTGAAGAGTGAATTAGATTTTTTCGAGGCCCAGGGATTTAAAATTTCGCAACTTCGTTCCTCGGCAACGGTGCCAGAAAGATGTCGTCGCTCCTAGAGACAGCCTAGAGTTGTGATAGACCAGTGCCTAGGACATCTTATATAGCAAGGAGAATATGATATAACAGAGGGAGTTATCAATAGCAAGCTCTCATGCTATCTCTTGTAAAACAAGGAAAATTAATCTGAATGGGACCAAGACCCTCAGAAAACTGATACATAGAACGGGATATTACAGAGGCAACATGCAAAACTCCAATATAAAAGCAACAGACAATTCAGAGACAACTTACTGTAAAGAGGGCCAATTCAGAAATACTTCACAGAAATAAGTTATCAGAAGGTGTATGTAGTGAATGAAATGTAGAAGAAATATTAGTTAACATTGAGCTGATATCAAGATACACAATACCACCATGCATGGGCTTACCAATCTAAGAATCCATACATAACAGTAGCGTTTTAAAAACACCCTCCCAAAGAAACTAATATAGCAGAAACATGGTTTAGATGAATAGTGAAACAAAATATCATGCATGAGCCATGATTAAAGTGCTTGACTAATTCAAGCATGGGTATCAACTAGGAAAAATCCATGCCAAAAATCAATGATCCACTCGCATTCCAAAACATGATATAGGAAATATGGGTGAAATGAAATGATCTATTTAAATAACACATAAGAAAAAGTTACAGACTGTGAAATACCAAAGACCTGAATCCTCTTTAACAAATGGAACTCCTCCTCATTGAGACCCTATGGGCTCTGAGCCTTCATACAAAAAATTTACAAAATGTTTACAAAAATCCTTTCACTGCATAATTTTCTGATAAAATTTGGAACCTTAAATAATCTGTTCTTCGGGAGTTTTATAGGAGAAAAAGAAAGCTCCAGAAGGGAGTAGGTGATGAACATTTAATTTGCCTAATTAAAACAAAATGGTGGAAGCGTGCACACCCATACTGCTTGATGACTTTGTAGTGCTGTTTGTACCCTGCTACCTGCTTATAGAAATAAATGCGCTGGGTAGAAAACTCTTCAGGAACATGGCAAAGGAATAAAATCACATAGCCATTCCGTCCTTTCCCGAAGAGAAATGGTGCTGAAAAGAAAGCTTTAGAGTATGTTTTCTACGAATGGTACCCTCTACCTTCAAAACCCTGAATTACAGCTTAAAATAGTTAATGCTGAGTGTTGAATTCCTCTGATCTCCCACTGATACTCTGCTGCTCCATCAATGCCTCCACCTGCGCAACCTGTGCTTTGAATAACTCTGGAGGGTTTGATAGATTTTTACCCCTGCTTCATTAATGGGAGTCTTGTCGCAACAACCTCCCAGGACTTTCTTTATGGTTTCGGCTCCTGAACAATGATCCTTTCCTATATTTTTTCCATTGTAATTAAGAGCTGTGAGACATGGCAATTTATCGCCGCTCGTACCCTGCAAAACACACAAAATAGTCAAGAAAACAAATGTGTGGGGATGGCGATGCAGTGGTGATGACTGTGTAGCAACGCGACATGATGAAACAACAGAAGTATGTGGGGTGGTGACGAAGAAAATGCAGAGAAATGGTGGAGAAATTTTTGGGTAGGGGTTGGAGGAATGCATGAGATTTAACGTAGATAATGTACGTTTGACCTTTGAATAGGAATATATATGGGAGATGGACGAATGCATGACGGGAGCACGTGGAATGATGACTTGGAGAAATGGGATCAACGGTGCAGCATGCAAATAATCTGGACCATTCGTTCTCGAGATGAGATCAATGGCTAAAACTGTGTCGGAGGTCAATGGACTGTGGGCTGGAGGTGCAATTGATTTGGACTAACACCCGCGCAGCTTCGGAGTGCGACAATCGTTGGATGAAGACCTCCAGATCGGACGACTATTATGAATATCACGCCGTGACTTAGGACGAACGATAATGCGCGATGGAGGGTGGTTTTGGGGCCGTACGCGGAGACACGTGGCGAGCGCTGTATGGAATCGCTCCAATTTGAGAAATACCGCCCGCCTCCGAAAGGCGGTGCGATGAAAACCACTGATTTCTTGCATAGAGAGTGGGTGCGGGGACCACCGAGACAGGTAGGCTGCGGACCGTTGATTTAACAGGATGATCGAACGGTGGATAGACTATCGGAGCGATGGATGGAGGATTGCTAATGCCGTCCGATCTGTACAGATCGACGGTTGAAGACGTGCCTGATATGTATTTGCGGTAAGCACCTATAGGACTAGCGCTTGGTTCTGACTCTCAGTCACGTGGAGGAAGAGGAGCAGAGGCTTGGCCGAAGGGGCTAGGCCTGATAGATTTTTGAATTTATGATCTGTGGCCTTTTATAATGTAATTTGGGGGCGGGAAAGGCAACGATAAGCATAAAAATGACTTTTTTTAAGGCTGAAAGAGGGGATTTGAGAGGTTTAAGCCATATTGCTTGTGAAAATTTTATAGGTAGCTGATTATGATCAACACTTGGGATGGAAGCATTGAGAAAACAATGAATTTTAAAAACTATTTGTATCATGATGAAAGTGATGAAGAGATGGCTGAAATACATCCCTCAATAGCAACACCAACACAAGGACAACAAGGGACACCCTTGAGGAGAAATGAGAGTGCTTCTCCAAGCACACCACAAGGAGGAGATTCGAGTGCTTCTTCAAGCACTTGTACACCAAATGAAAGAGGAACAAAGTTAAAAAATTTAAATGAGATTTATGAGCAAGAGGAAGAAAATGAAGGTATGAACTCTTTATTTGCTTTGTATTGTCATATTGATGATCCTATTCATTTTGAAGAAGCTATTAAAGATAGGAAATTGATAGAAGCTATGGATGAAGAGATTAATTCCATAGAAAGAAACAAGACATGGGATTTAGTTGAACTCCCAAAAGGTAAAGAAGACATTGGAGTTAAATGGGTCTACAAAACCAAAAGTAATGCTGAAGGCAAAATTGAAAGACACAAGGCTAGACTTGTTGTCAAAGGGTATAAGCAGAAGCATTGGAGAGATTACGAGGAAAATTTCGCACCGGTTTCAAGAATGGAAACCGTGAGAGCAGTGCTATCCATAGCAGCACAAAACAAGTGGAAATTTTACCAAATGGATGTGAAGTTAGCATTCCTAAATGGAGTGTTAAAGAAAGAGGTTTATATTGAACAACCTCTAGGCTACGAGAAGAAAGGCCAAGAGCACAAAGTGTGCAGACTGAAGAAAGCTCTTTATGGGCGGAAACAAGCACCAAGAGCATGGTACAGTAGGATAGATTCCTATCTACTAGAAAATGGTTTTGAAAAATGCGAGGGAGAAACAACCTTATACATCAAAGAGAAAGATGGTAAGATGCCGATTGTTGTTTTATATGTTGATGATGTGATTTTCATAGGTAATGATGATTACCTTATTGAAAATTTTAAAAAGGTCGTGAAAGATGAATTTGAAATGACTGATATGGGTTTGCTGAAATAATTCTTAGGAATAGAAGTAGAGCAAAATGAAAATGGGATTTTTATATCACAAGCAAAATATGTTAATGAAGTTTTGGAGAGATTTAACATGAAGGATTGCAAGGCAGCAATTAATCTCACAGTGATGGGTTTAAAACTCAGCAAAGAGGATAGCAACAAAGATTTTGATCCTAGTTTGTATAAGAGCATAGTTGGAAGCCTCATGTATTTAACTGCAACTAGGCCGAATATTATGCATGTTGCTAGTTTTATTTCCAGATTCATGGAGAGGCCAAAAGAAGCACATTGGCAGGCAACAAAAAGAATTCTGAGGTATGTTAAAGGAACTAAAAGGTATGATATTTTGTATACTACTTCAGAAAATTCTGAATTAATTGGATACACTGACAATGATTGGGCTGGAAGTGTAGATGACCAGAAAAGTACTTCTGCTTATGTTTTTCACATGGGTTCAGGAGCCATTTCATGGGCTTCTAAGAAACAGCCTATTGTGGCATTATCTACAACAGAGGCAGAGTATGTGGCAGCTACAACAACAATGTGTCAAGCAGTTTGGATAAGGAGGATGTTGAGAAGTTTATGCCAAGAGCAAGAAAAAGGAATAGTGATTTATTGTGAAAATAGCTCAGCTATTGCATTATCAAAGAATTCTATGTTTCATAAAAGAATGAAACACATTGATACCAAGTTTCACTACATCAGGGAATTGGTGAACAATGGAGAAATTGTTTTAAAACATTGCAGGACTCAGGAGCAATTTGCAGACATTCTGACCAAGCCACTGAGGTAGAAGAGTTTTGAATTTTTAAGGAAATGTTTGGGTATGAATGATAACCCAACAACTGAATTTAAGGGGGAGTGTTTGTTGAGAATGCAGCAAGATGATGGAGCTTAGTGAAATGAAGTCGCCTTCACTAAGTGGGCCCGCAGGCGAATTCTGGCGCAAAGTCTATTTTTAGACATATGGAGCATGGTTCGAGGATTCCAGTTTGAGATTCTTGGAGCATTGGTCATGTTGGTAAAAATAGATGAGACTCTATTTTTTAGGTCGAAGAGGTCGAAGGCTATTTTTAGACTGCCTCTCCTAAAAATAGGGAAGTCAAATATTATTTACCCTTAATAATATTTAGACTATAAAATTCAGTTTACTCTCTTGGAGCACTTCAGTTCGAGCCTTGGAAGTGGCTCATGCATCTGATAGAGGAATTACGCTATTCCCAAGGGTTTGATGGCATCATGCATGGTTGACTTCAGTTAGGACTTCAGTGGCAGAAGTTTGGTGGAGTTAATGAGACAGCTAGTGGAGTTGTGTTTTGTTTATTTTAGTTGAACTAGTTGAGATTAGTTTAACTAGCTAATCAATTAGTTATGAGTGGAGTGAATTAAATATTATTTAATCCATTAATTAGTAACTCATTATTCAACTCAAGAACACATCAGTTCACTACAGTGCATGATCAGTTCAGTGGAGACCAGTGAAAGAGGTAGATGAAAGGGTGGAGTTAGCTATCAGTTGTGACTATACTGTTGCTATTTGCAACACACAGATAGGTGGAGTAAGCCCATGAGGATTGCGCAGTTCATGCTGGTGGTTTATCTATATAAAGAGGCCATCCCATAGCATTGAAACACGCAATAGAGGCAAGGCAATTGGCGGTGAGTTTTGAACCAGTAACATGTTCAAAACTGAGCTAGATTGTGAGTAACTGTATGAGAAAGTACTGAGTACTTGTGAGGAGTATTGTACTGAGTTTGTTACTTGATTTCTCCATTATAATATACACAATAGCTGCGGGGTTTTCAGCTATAAGCTTTCCCCATACATAATGTGTTAATGTGTATGATGATTTGATGTGTTATCGCTTGATTTTATTTCCGCATGTGTGATGATATGAGTTGAGTTGAGTGGAAGAGATTATGTGTTGTGTATGAAGTTCAAATAGTATGTGACCAGGATAGTCTCGGTGGATAATCAATCATTATTCAGCAAATTTATACAGTGTTGAAAATATAAATCCATTTGCAAAGTCTACGTAGAGGACACTATAGCCGCTTTCCAAAATTGTTTCAACTACTCTGTCACAAAGTCGTTTGCTATTATCGGTGAACAGTCAAGTTCGGAGTTTGAAAACCTATAGTCCTTTCATATTAAAAAACAGAGCGTTGAACTGAAAACAGAGCATTTTGTTCTTATATGAGGGAAGACATATTTTTTTTGAAGACCAGTGGTCCCCACCATCTATGTGGAGCAATGCGATTCGATCACTTTATTTTTGGGGCCGGTTCACAATGTTAAATTCTGGACCCAAAGTTTTATTAGGTCGCAATTGATAATGATTTCGGGTTACATTTTGGGCCCGTACCCAAAGCCCCAATTTGGACCCAAAACCTTATACACACCAGTCCATAAACGATTTCGCATCACAAAAGGCCCTGACGTCAGCGAGAAATTTCGTAATGCGAAGTTTCATTATAGTGCAGTTTAATCGGTTTTTTTGAAGTCTAGAGTATTGGTTTGTTAAAGTTTTGTTTTAATGTTTTTATACCATGCGACAAAGGTTTTTAACCTTGGTGTATTATGTTTAATGTTTTTTATGCGCCTTTGTAATGATGGGCCCGAAAGGGCGTTATATAATTTTATTTTTAAGTTTATTTCTTATATATAGTTTTCTTGTTAACGTGCTACATCACATATAAAAGCCTGAAGGCTAATGTATTATGTAATTTGTTTTATACATAGCAGAGTGTATTAAGAAAAGACAGAGAGTGAGCCCAAAGGCTGTATTGTTGAGAAAGACAGAGTATTTGTTGTGTAATAGAGATAGAGTATTTTGTAACAGAGATAGAGAATTTTTGTGCACTGTGTTTATGCAGCAGTCACTTTGTAAATCCCTCTGTTAATGGTTTCGGGTTACATTTTGGGCCCGTACCCAAAGCCCCAATTCAGACCCGAAACCTTATACACACCAGTCCATAAACGATTTCGCATCACAAAAGGCCCTAACGTCAGCGGGCAATTTCGTAATGCGAAGTTTCATTACAGTGTGGTTTAATTGGTTTTTTGAAGTCCAGAGTATTGGTTTGTTAAAGTTTTGTTTTAATGTTTTTACACCACGCGACAAAGGTTTTTAACCTTGGTGTATTATGTTTAATGTTTTTTATGCGCCTTTGTAATGATGGGCCCTAAAGGGCGTTATATAATTTTAGTTTTAAGTTTATTTCTTATATATAGTTTTCTTGTTAACGTGCTGCGTCACATATAAAAGCCTGAAGGCTAATGTATTATGTAATTTGTTTTATACACAACAAAGTGTATTAAGAAAAGACAGAGAGTGAGCCCGAAGGCTGTATTGTTGAGAAAGACAAAGTATTTGTTGTGTAACAGAGATAAAGTATTTTGTAACAGAGATAGAGCATTTTTGTGCACTGTGTTTATGCAACAGTCAATTTGTAAATCCCTCTGTTAGAGGAAGCAATTTTGCATGAGTATTGGTAATGCTCAGCTCCCACAATTTAATGGGAAAAACTATGATTATTGGGAAATCACTATGAGAGCCCTGTTTTCCTCTCAAGACTTATGGGAACTTGTTGAGGAAGGTTTTCAAGAGCCAGTAGATGAAAATGAGTTTAATGCATTAACACAAGCAAAGAAGGGCTTGTTGAAGAGCAATAAGAAGAAGGAATCTAAAACCCTCTTCTATTTGTATCAAGAAGTACATGAGAGTGTGTTTCCAAGGATAGTAGCAGCTAAGAAATCCAAAGAAGCATGGGAAACTCTCAAGACAGCCTATCAAGGCATGGAGAAAGTGAAGACAGCAAAACTACAATTTTTGATGAGAGATTTTGAGACTCTCTGTATGAAGGAGTCTGATAACATAGACTCATTCTTCACACATGTGATTGGAATGGTCACACAGATAAGGTATCATGGAGAGACACTTGAAGAAAGGAGGATTGTGGAGAAACTATTGAGGATCCTACCCTCAAAGTTTGATGTTATAGTCACCACCATAGAAGAGACAAAGGATCTCTCAAAATTTTCAGTTGATGAGCTTCATGCATAATTGATGACACATGAACAGAGATTGGGTAGAAATGAAAACTAATCTTTGGAGCATGCCTTCAAGACCCAAATGTCCTTTGGAAGAGGAAGAGGTCAAGGCAGAGGAAACAAGAGAGGAAGAGGCAGAAGCCAAAACAAAGGAGGAAAAAACAGTCCAGCAAATGCTCAAGGAAGGGGCAGCAATCAAAATCAGAACCAAGGCCAAAGCAGCAGCCATCAAAGTGGACAACGACATGCTCATGGAAAAAGGTATGAAAAATCCAATGTCCAGTGTCATTATTGTAAAAAATATGGGCATTATGCAAATGAATGTAGGAAGAAGTAGAATGATATGGGTAATAGACCCAGTGAAAATTTCACTAGAGAAAATATCAGCCAAGATAAATTGTTTTTAGCATGTAATATGTCTGAGGAAAAGAGTGAAGATGTATGGTTTCTAGACTCAGGTTGTAGTAACCATATGATAGGACACATAGCCATGTTTTCCATGTTAGATGAGAATGTGAAGTCACAAGTCACATTAGGGACAGATAGTAAAGTTTCTGTTATGGGAAAAGGAGATGTAGGTGTCTTAACAAGGAAAGGAGAGAAGAAAACCATATCAGAAGTTTACTATGTGCCTGGAATGAAATGTAACCTCTTAAGTATTGGAAAACTTGTTCAGAAGGGGTACAATGTTGTCTTTGAAGATGATGTATGCACCATCATGGATAAACCACCAAGCAAACAATGTATTGCTGAAGTGAAGATGACAAGGAACAGAGTGTTCCCTCTCAGGATGAGAGCATATTTGAAGAATGGAGAAGAAATAGCAGCAGTGACACAAGAGGCTTTCCAAAGAGAAACAAAAGATGAGAATTGGTTATGAAACTTGAGATTTGGAAATCTCAACTTTGGAGGTCTTAACTTGTTGCACATAAAAGGAATGGTAAGAGGATTGCCATTGATTGAGAAACCAGACAACCTTTGTGAAGGTTGTATCTTGGGTAAACAACACAGAGAAAGTTTTCCATCTGGGAAAAGCATAAGGGCAAAAGCACCCTTATAAATTGTCCACTCAGATTTATGTGGACCAATGCAAACATCATCACTTGCAAGCAGCCACTATTTGTTAACTTTTATTGATGATTTTACAAGAAAAACTTGGGTTTATTTTTTGAAAAATAAAAGTAAATTTTTTGAAAAATTCTGCAATTTTAAAGCACTTGTGGAGAACCAAAGTGGATAGCATATCAAAGTCCTAAGAACTGATAGAGGAGGTGAGTACATATCTAAAGAATTTTTGCGTTTTTGTAGAGAAAATGGCATACACAAGCAATTTACAGCAAGGTACACTCCGCAGCAAAATGGAGTTTCCAAAAGGAAAAATAGGACAATCATGGATATGGTAAGGAGTATGCTAAAGGAAAAACATTTTCCAAATGATTATTGGGCTGAAGCTGTACATTGTGCAGTGTATATATTGAATATATGCCCAACACAAGCAGTCATTAATAGAGTTTCAGAAGAGGCATGGAGTGGCACAAAGCAAGGAGTCACCCACATGAAAATTTTTGGTTGTGTGGCTTATGCACACATTCCAGATCAGCTAAGGAAGAAGTTGGAAAACAAGGGGGATAAATGTATTTTTATTGGATATAGTGAGGAATCCAAAGCTTATAGGTTGTATAACCCATCAACCAAGAAGTTTATTGTGAGTAGAGATGTTTAGTTCATTGAAGAGGAAGCTTGGGATGGAAGCATTGAGAAAACAATGAATGTTAAAAACTGTTTGTCTCATGATGAAAGTGATGAAGAGATGGCTGAAATACATCCCTCAATAGCAGCACCAACACAAGGATAGCAAGGGACAACCTTGAGGAGAAATGAGATTTCTTCTCCAAGAACACCACAAGGAGGAGATTTGAGTGCTTCTTCAAGAACTTGTACACCAAATGAAAGAGGAACAAAGTTCAGAAATTTAAATGAGATTTATGAGCAAGAGGCAAAAAATGAACGTATGAACTATTTATTTGCTTTGTATTGTCATGTTGATGCTATTCATTTTGAAGAAGCCGTTAAAGATAGGAATTGGATAGAAGCTATGGATGAAGAGATTAATGCCATAGAGAGAAACAAGACATGGGATTTAGTTGAACTCCCAAAAGGTAAGGAAGTCATTGGAGTGAAATGGGTCTACAAGACCAAGAGTAATGCTGAAGGCAAAATTGAAAGACACAAGGCCAGACTTGTTGTCAAAGGGTATAAGCAGCAGCATGGGCGAGATTATGAGGAAACTTTCGCATCGGTTGCAAGAATGGAAACCGTGAGAGCAGTGCTGTCCATAGCAGCACAAAACAAGTGGAAATTTCACCAAATGGGTGTGAAGTTAGAATTCCTAAATGGCATGTTAATGGAAGAGGTTTATATTGAACAACCTCTAGGCTACGAGAATAAAGGCCAAGAGCACAAAGTGTGCAGATTGAAGAAAGCTCTTTATGGGCTGAAACAAGCACCAAGAGCATGGTACAGTAGGATAGATTCCTATGTACTAGAAAATGGACTTGAAAAATGTGAGGGAGAAACCACATTATACATCAAATAGAAAGATGGTAAGATGCTCATTGTTGTGTTATATGTTTATCATGTGATCTTTATAGGTAATGATGATTACCTTGTTGAAAATTTTAAAACAGTCATGAAAGATGGATTTTAAATGAATGATATGGGTTTTCTTAAATACTTCTTAGGAATAGAAGTAAATCAAAATGAAAATAAAATTTTTATTTCTCAAGAAAAGTATGTGAATGAAGTTTTGGAGGGATTTAACATGCAGGATTGCAAGGCAGCAATTACTCCTACAATGATGGGATTAAAACTCAGCAAAGAGGAGAACAGCAAGGATTTTGATCCTAGTTTGTACAAGAGCATAGTTGGCAGCCTCATGTATTTGATTGCAACTAGGCCGGATATTATGCATGATGTTAATTTGATTTCCAGATTCATGGAGAGGCCAAAAGAAGCACATTGGTAGGCAGAAAAAATAATTCTGAGGTATGTTAAAGGAACTAAAAGGTATGGTATTTTATATACTGCTTTAGAAAATTTAGAGTTAATTGGATACATTGACAGTGATTGGGCTAGAAGTGTAGATGACCGGAAAAGTACTTCTGGTTATGTTTTTCAAATGGGTTCAGGAGCCATTTCATGGGCTTCTAAGAAACAACCTATTGTAGCATTATCTACAACAGAGGCAGAGTATGCGGCAGCTACAGCAGCAGCGTGTCAAGCAGTTTGGATGAGGAGGATGTTGAGGAGTTTATGTCAAGAACAGGTAAAAGGCACAGTGATTTATTGTGACAATAGCTCAGCTATTGCATTATCAAATAATTCTGTGTTTCATAAAAGGACAAAGCACATAGATGCTAAGTTTCACTACATCAGGGAGTTAGTGAACAACGGAGAAATAATTTTAAAACATTGCAGGACTCAGGAACAATTTGCAGACATTCTGACCAAACCTTTGGGACAGAAAAGTTTTGAATTTTTAAGGAAGTGTTTGGGTATGACTGATAACCCAAGAGTTGAACTTAAGGGGGAGTGTTGAAATGTTAATTTCAACTGAATTGTACTCATCCGCTTTCCAAAATTACTTTGACAAGCTCTGTCATAGAGCCGCTTACTACTTTGGTTGAACAGTCAAATTCGATTTTAAAAATAGAGTACACAGTTCTTTGTTTTGGAAACAGAGGTTTCGACGCCTATCCTCTGTATTTTGAAAAACATAGTTTACAATACAAAACATAACATTTTGTTTAGAAGGCGGGAGTTAGTTTGAAGGACGGTGGTCCCCGCAGGCCACGACAGCAACCAGTTCACCACGTCACAGGAGGACACGCGACAGCATGTTATTAGTTCGAATTTTTATTTGGGCTGGTTCGCGAAGCCAAAACCAGACCCGAAGATTCATTGAGGCGGATTTGATAAGTTTTCGGGTTACATTTTGGGCCCATACCCAAATCCCGATTTCGGACCCGAAATGTTTATACGCGCCGTTTGATAAAGATTTCGGATCACATTTTGGGCCTACGTCAGCAACCCCTTTTGTAATGCGAATTTTATTTCAATTGAGTTTAATTCCTTTGAAGTCCGGTGGGCTCCACATGAAAAGGAGTTCGTTGATGTTTATGTTATGGTTTTGTTTTATGTTTTTATTAACGTTATGTTATATGTTTCATGTAATCGCGCAATGAGAATTATTGTAAACCATTGGGTATTTGATAATGTTTTGTATCGTGTTTTTATATTGTGGGCCCAAGAGGCTTATATAAAAGGTTTGTAGGTTAGTTTTCTTTTTAATGTGCCGTGTCACATATAAAATCTCAAAGGCTAATGTATTATGTAATTTTCTTTATACACAACAGTGTATTATTGTAAAACAAAAAAAGAGCCCGAAGGCTATTTTGATAGACAGACAGAGTATTTTTTTTTTGTAACTGAGATAAAGTCTTGTAAAAATAACAGAGTGTGCATTTTATGTGTGTGATACAGAGTGCATTTTTGAGACAGAGAGTTAGTTTTTTCTAGCACCGCATTTGTAGCAGTCTGTGTGTAATCCCTCTAAGGGAGGAAGTTTCTTTTGTAACAGTTTTTTCATAGTTAATGAAATTGTTATAGTTTGTCAACTCTGTCTTTCTGTGAGAAAATATTTTTTATATTTCTTTGTGTTAGGAGGAGAGTATCATTCTCTCTGTATTTTTTTGGAATTCTCAGAAATTCCAACAAACTAGACTCTTAGTTCCCCAAATTGTAACCCCTCGGGGTCCTCATTTTTTTTACTATCACATCTTTGGCTGTTTCTCTTACTATAGTTTTCATTGACATCGATGAAGAGAAATATTTTTCCATTTCAAAATAACATAGGCAATATTTACAACCCCACCAATGCAGTGAGTAGCCACACCAACACGAATAAACCAGAATCATAAAAAAAACACCTTAGCTTTCCATTCAAGGAAAAGAGATATCTGCAGATGATTTCAAACTATTAAAGTAATCACTCTCTCCCATTTAATTCTATGGTTGAGTGTGTTGTACTATATTTTATATTTTAATTTTATTTAAAGAATACTATTATTTTAAAAAAGGATATTGAGTAAATTACAAATTAATCAGAAACTATATTACACATTTCCATTATACTGGATTTTTTTAAAATGTGTCATTTTTGGAGTTCGCGACATCCTCCTCTCAAGAAATGCCTTTTTAGATATTCGATTGTGGATACCCTTCTTACCTGAACATTGTAACACAATTTAAAATGGTGAACTCCTTTTCCATCATCTTCGTCTACCAATGGAAGACTCGAGAATGATTCAGGGATGAAATTCTTATTGTTATTTTTATGAATTTCATTGACTTGGGATATAGACTAGGTCATGTGCTTCTTAAATTGTAAATCCATAGTTATATTCTCGTTTTCATGTTCTCTTCTTGCTGCTAACAAGCGTCTACTATATCAATTTCCACCTTGTATGTTTCTTTCATACATATGCCTTGGAATAAAAATAAGACTTTCCATTAGCGATATATATAAACCCCTTGCAATACCTCCATATTTCGATGATATATAATTTCTCTTGGGAGAATGCATGAGCCTTAGACATATATGTATAAAGTTGCAGGCCCTTTTATTTTCGACAATAAATATTTTTTTTTCCAATTCAAGAAAACATACTATCTAAATTAATTAAAAGGAGGGAGTTATATATTTCTGTTTGAATTTAGTTGTTTGATTCCTTATTTCACTATGTAGTCATGGCATAAAAGAAATAGATCTGCCAACAAATAATCACATGTGGTAAAAAAGAGGAAGGAGTTATATATTTCTATTAGAATTTAGTTTTTAAAGTGCATATTTCACTATGTAGTCATGGCATAAAAGAAACAAATCTGTCAACAAATAGTCATCTGTCGTAAAAAATATAGAGGAAAATTTCCGAGTACCTCAGCATGGCAGAAATACAAAATAAAAATTCCACATGCCTGGAAGATACTCAATAGATGGCATCTATGAGCAAAGAAAAGGAATAAAACAACCTAGTTAGTGCACAAACGATCTGGTTTCTCTGATCACTAAGTCAATGAATAGCTCAAAGAAAATCATAAATCATATCGGGCTGAAAAGGGATCCCACTTTTAGAAGGAGCATAGATATCCATCAATAAATAGATACATAATGTTGTATTATATATAATTGCATTGAACACCTTTATAAGCACTAAATGATCTCAAATTCTCAAATAGAAGGAAATATTTGCATTAATTCTCTCAATTTTTTTGGTTTCATTATGATTTTTCCTCATCCTTAATTTGATTGAGACATTTTGTGGCTTATTATATTCAATTCTAGGAGCATCAATCTTCTATTTTTGGTATAATTAAATGGTCACATTTCAATCCATAAAACATGTTCATCCTTGCTAGTACCACTCATCAATACCAATACATTTCCTTGTATTCACAACTGCTAGTGGTTGCATGTAGAACTATCATGTATTTTTATCGAAAAAAAAAATCTGACATCAGATATAACCTCTTACATTTTTAATGCTCAAATGATAATAGTGAACTCTATCCCTAGATCAAATTTTTCCCTGCATAATTCTGCTACAACAGTGACAACCATGAAAAAGTTGTTGGGACTTTCATAACTTTTTGAAACAAGTTAGTCATCTTAAAATTTATTGTGCTTTATCCCTAAGGGTTAGTTCCATTGGTTGGTATCATGTTATAATTACAATCTTATCATTAATCTAGCATGTCGTACATGTCCTCAATTCAATTCCCACAATCTGAATTTATAGATTGTATTCTCTCTTGAAACACTTATAATATTGGGATGCCCACAATGTCAATTTCTAGATTGTATTCTTTCTTGAAGTGCTGATAATATTGAGATGCTGAATTGAAATGTACATGTGTTTTTGAAATTATCACAATTTAACTATCCTATCGGCCTCTCTTTGTACCTTTTGGGACAATCGCTAGTTTATTTGTTATTATTTTTTTGTTTTGTTTTAAATGTGTTTATTTATTTATTTAATTTTTAAAGTTTTTTTTAATTGTTTAATTTTGTATCTTAAATTTTTGTTGTTTTTTTTAATAATATATATATATATATATATATTTTTAAATTATATATATATATATATATATATATATATATATATATATATATATATATATATATATATATATATATATTACAATTGAATTTATTTATATTTATATTTTTTGATGGACGTTAAATAAAATTTAGAAAAAATCGAAAAACACTTAAAAAAAATCATTCATAAAATAAAAAGAAAAAGTAGAAAGGTATACAAACTTTAAGCGCTAAGTTTTAGTGTTTTTGGTAGTCATGGTTGAAAATATTTGAATTTTAACCCCCCCAAAAGTGTGAGGATGCATCACTATTTTTGTGTTTCAACATATTTTTTATGTATTTTCCGATAATCATCTTTATTACTATGATTAAAAAATATTTAAATTTTAACCTTGAAAAAAGAAGAAGAAAGAGCTAATTTTGCATCACCACTTTTGCAATTCAACATGGTCTTCATATATTTCATAGTCATGATATTTGGTTTTTAATGTCATGGCTAAAAAAATGTTGGAATTTTAATATTGAATAAAAAGAAGGTGATGCATCATCATTTTTCAAAACCAACATGAAAATTGTGATTTGATTTGATCTTAAAAAAATAACTCACTAAAGTTCTCGTTAAGTTAGTACATTTCTATATTAGAATATGCAGAGAAAGACAAATAATTCTACTAGACATTATTTTGATAGGTAAAAGCTATTTTTGGCCCTAAACGTTAAGCTATAAGAGCATTAAAAAAAATGTTGGAATTTTAACATTGAATAAAAATAAGGCGATGTTGCATCATCACTTTTCAAAATCAACATGAAAATCATAATTTGATGTGAACTTAAAAAAGCCTCACTAAAGTTCTCGTTAAGTTTGTAACATTTCTATATTATAATATGCATAGAAAAACACAAATAATTCTACTAGATATTATTTTGATAGGTAAAAGCTATTTTTGGCCCTAAACATTAAGCTATAAGAGCTTTAAAAAAAATATTGGAATTTTAAAATTGAATAAAAATAAGGTGATGTTGCATCATCACTTTTCAAAATCGACATGAAAATTGTGATTTGATGTGATCTTAAAAAAAAAACTCACTAAAGTTCTTATTAAGTTAGTAACATTTTTATATTAGAATATGTATAGAAAGACACAAATAATTCTACTAGATATTATTTTGATAGATAAAAGTTATTTTTAGTCCTAAACATTAAGCTATACGAGAGTTTCTTCACTATGTAAAATTTGTTTTGAAATAAGTCACATTGTCGTGAAATGCCCTAAAAGACTTTAGAAGAATATGACACATTAACATAAAAAAAAAACCTTAAGAGTTAGTTCTATAGAAAAACTCAATATCTTTTGATTCAATCAAATCCAATACATCAAGATATTTAGTGAAAAAAATAACCAAAACCCCAAAGATAAAATAATGCGTCTTTCATGATTTGGAGCAAGAACATAGTCAATTAAGTCTTTGGACAATAAAAAGTCCAATCCAAAGATGTTGAGGCTATAAAATGAGCAAAAGAATTAGAGCATGATAAAATTCTTTAAAACTAATATGAATAAGTAATACCCAACCTAATAACGAAGATAGAAAATATCGTATATGAATTATTATGTCTCAATGAATGGTGACAAAAAGTTGGGTCTGCAACCCGTAGTACCTTGGTATGCATGGAAGAGCTATCAAAACATGAAAATGTAAGTTGATAGCGAAAACATACAATGACATCAAATCTTTTAAATAATTTTTGTAAATGTATATATATATATATATATATATATATATATATATATATTGAATGTTTTTTATTAAATAAAATATTTATAATATTAATAAATTTTACACCAAAAATGTTCCCATGCAAACTATACAAACTGGAAAGGTCCACTACCATTTTCAAACCATACACATATTGAAATAAATAATGTGTGGAGATCCAAAAATAACAATAAAACGAAAGGGAACTATATGGGTTCCACGATAACATGTGTACCAGAAGGAAATAACAGAGAAAACACCTGCAATTGATACAATTTGTGTTAGAATTAGGGTTTTCTCCATTCTCACATTTCAAGCTATACAATACCGATTGCAGTTTTGTTGCATTAATTTTTTTTGTCTTGGTGTTATTAACAAATGCCTGTAGAAAGACGAATGGTTTCACTTCTTTTTTTTTTCAGAGGAAAAAAAACATCTGTATTATATTGATAATAACAGTACATGGACATTACATTGATCCTCAATTAACAGAGGAGAAACATCAATATGCCATCATTTAAACAAATCAATTCATAGAAATGAAAGGATCCTGTCTAAGAGGAACATAATATGGGGAGTGGACACTCAACACCATTTCAGGCTCGCTTTTTATTACCTGCAATCTTAATCCAGAGGATATAATAGAGAAAATATAGGAAAGATACATATAATGACATACAAAAACCCCACATAGTCTATATATCAGTTCGTTGATAGTCCTGTGGGAAAATGATCATCTTCTAGGCCATTGAGAATCCGGTCCATTTGTAAATAATTCTAGGATCGCTTGTTGAATAAAATGAAAGCACAGTTGAAGAAATAATCAGGCTCGCTTGATCTTGAAAAAACAAAAGCTTGTCGTGCAGGCTCGCTTGATAGTGAAAATAGAAAAATATCATCATTCTGCCCATTTTAATCCCGATCCATATGAAATGATAAAGCCAGGCTCGCTTGATATTTATACCCCTTCGTAAAATGAGATAGGATCAGTCTGTCTTGTTGATATAGGCCATCATTGATATGGCCGAATCCCTGTAGAGAAAGAACCACCTATCGGTATAGAGTAAAAAATGGATCAGGCTCGCTTGTGGTGCAATGGAGCCGCAAATGAAAGACAGAGTGCACGCTGGAGACATGATATGAATAGGACATAATAGAAAGGCACATAGGGTAAGATCATCATCCATCATATTCTGGAGCCGATGAAAAACCTGAAATAAAACATTATCTGAAAATGAAAACAAAAAACAAAATCCATCATTGATGTTTTATAGGATCATGGGAAAGGGATGGTGTTCTACCATATCACAGAACCATTTCTGTAATGGATCATGTAGATACTGCCAAAATCAGCGCACAAGCCTTTTTTGGATAATCCATCCGCCCTGCTATTATTTTCTCTGAATATGTGATGAATGGGAGGACGGTTCAACCTGTTCCATAATCTTGTAGCTCTTTTTATCCAGCCTTGGATGCCTGAATAAGACAGAGAAATTTTTCCCATCATACCATCAACAATCAACTTGGAATCACCATAAAAGGATATATGAGGGATATGTAAGTGGCATGCCACGAGAAGAGTGCCCCAGATGGCCATGATCTCAGCCATATTGTTAGTACCAATACCACCATTCCAGTAATAGTGTATACACTCCTCCTGGGATAACTTGACCCAAACCCCACATCCAATAACACCATCAGCACAGGCACCATAAAAAAAGAAAGCAGGAATAGAGATCTCATGTGGTCTCAACCGGATGGATCCATCCACCACCATATCCCGGGTTGTAGGCCTGTCATCAATCCATTTTTTGATAGCACATAAAATATTCTCGATATTAATGGGGGCTTCTTGAAAGATATGCCTATTCCGAGCGAGCCATACCTCCCATATGAAGAAGAAGGGAAGGTGCCTGTAAATTCCGTGCTTTTCCCCCATATCTCCGCCACAGAAATAAAATCTATAGGAATCCAAGTAGGGTCCATTAAAAAATCACTGAAAAATCGTCACAATCTCATGATGATGGGGCAGCTAAAAAAGATGTGGACAATCGATTCTTCCGCCTTATGAAAAATGGAACATCGACGGGGACCGCATTGCCTGTGCTTGAGAAGATTATCCCACGTCAATATTTTCCCTTTCCATACAAGCCAGGCAAATAATATAATCTTTGTAGGAATCTGATTACCCCAAAATCGATGAAAGATGATGGATATATTGTCAGAATATTGAGATATATTAATCCTTTGGTATATGTCATGGACAATAACAGCCCCCTCCCCCCTAAGAGCACCATCCCATGAAATGCGATCACCCCCCGCGTCATAACATAGGCCAGCCATCCTAAGTGAGAGAGTATAATCTGACCAATCAGCAGCGTCTTCATTTTCGAGATGTAGCTGATCTGCAGTTTTATAAATAGGGGCACCAAAAGTCCAATGGTGAATGGCCTGCGACAGATAAGAAATACCATTATGCGCCAATCTATGAATGATCTCAGGTGGAAGCGTCCTGTCAATGGAGGCCCCGTATATCAGTTTTGATCCCAGCGGGATATCGCAACCATCGCCAAATCTCTAGGTGAGGCAGGAAGCAACCTGATCTAAAACTCTGCATAAGCTCCTCCAGATAGCAGATATGTTGGGAGGAATATAAAATTCATGACAAATAAGCTGGCGCAAAGGCTCTCCCGTTATATACTTGCAATATATAATTTTGTTCCAAATACCATCACCAGTCAGCGCTCTCCATAAAGATTTGACCAGAAGCGCAGAATTAAAGGATCTAAAATCCAATATACCCCAGCCATCATGTTTTTTGGCCCTACACAATAATTTCCATTTCACTAGGTGATATTTGTGATCTGTATAGAAACCCCCCCATAAGAAGTGTGCAGAAATTTTGTTTATCTCATCGATGATCAGTTGCGGAAAATAAAAAATATGTGCCCAGTATACCATGAGCTGGGTGAGGACTACCTGTACCATGATTAGTCGTCCACCAAGAGATAACCATCTCTGTGTCCATTTTCCAATCCTCGATCGATAACGATCCACCAACCATCTCCAGTCTCGATTCCTGTATTTGCAAGGTCTGATAAATACACCCAGGTATTTAAGGTCCTCTGTTGCATGTCTATGATCAACACCCAGAAAATCAGCAATAAAACAGATATCCTCCATGTCTCCAAATTCATAGATGAGAATAGATTTATGATAATTGATGTGAAGTCTCGTAGAAGAGCTGAATTTTATCAATAAGAAATGTACATAGAACCATTTATTTCTATTTAATGATCCAAATAGCAGCATATCGTCCACAAATAGTGAGTGAGTGGACTTGATAGTCAGAGAAAAAACAAATCCAGATATATATCCATTCCGCTCAGCCCTGTGCATCATTCTGCTAAAACCATCCATGATTAAGATGAATATCATTGGGGATAAAGCACACCCCTGACGTAGGCCACGACCCGCCTTAAAGAAATTTGTGGGGAGACCGTTAATTATTACATCATATCTTACAGTGGTGACTCATGACATAAACCAGCGGATGATGGATATAGGCAGCCCAATTCTAAGAAGAAGGAGACGAACATACACCCAGTCAATAGAGTCATACGCCTTCATCAAGTCAATTTTCATGACCAGCGCTTCAATTTTTTCACTGTGCATGGAATGGAAGACCTCCTGGGCGATAGCAATAGCATCGTGGATGGATCGTCCCTTCAAGAATCCGTATTGTTTCAGAGAGATATGCTGTTCAAGGGTGATCTTAAAACGAGTTGCAATAATCTTTGAAGAGATTTTATAAATCAAATTGCAGAGGGCAATTGGACGGAAGTCCGAAAAGGTTGATGGCGCCCCCGATTTTGTAATAAGAGAAATAAATGTAGAATTGTAGAAGGATGGCATATGACCCATAATGCGTGTCTGTTCCACGACCTCAGTGATTAGATTTCCCATAAGATCAAAGAAAAACAGATAGAATTCAGAGGGCCAACCGTCAGGGCTTGGGCATTTATCTGATGCAAAATATTTAATTGTGGCATGAACCTCATCCCTCGTGATGGTCCTGTTAAGAGCATCAATAGCATCACTGTCAAACATTCTTTGAATATGATCCAGCATCCAAGTCTGGTTTTCCCCATCAATCTCCCGCTGAGCTTGATAAAATTTGGAAAAATGACTATAAGCCTCCGCTTGTATTTCCGCATTTTTTATAGCGAAAGATCCATCCTCTTTCATGATACGCCATATGGCGTTTCGATTCCTCCTGTCAGATGTCGATTTGTGGAAAAATTTGGTATTTTGGTCGCCCTCCCTTAACCATGTAATCCTGCTCTTTAACTTCCATGTTATCTCCTCGATGAGCAGAATTTCCTTTTTCCAGTTCCCCAATTCCTTTAATAGCCTGAAAGTCTCCTCATTTGGGGCCACATCCACCATACCAGTATATAAGTCACTTATTTTTTGTGAAATAGCATCTAGCTCGTTCCTCAATGCCAATTTTTTGTTCGTCTCCCATCTTTTTGTAGCCACTTTAATCCTCGTCATCTTGGCTTGAAATTTGTCCCATACTGAAAGCTCCATATCATCAGGGTCCTCCTCCCATAGGCATCTAATCATGTTAACATATTCCTCCTCACCCAACCATGCCCTGTTGAATTTAAAAGCCACTCCTTTTTTTCCTGCATCAATTTTCCAAGAGAAAGTGATAGGCATATGATCGGATACATCCGACATGTGGATGGCCGCCCTTGGATCACATAGAATTTGCATGAGATCGTCCTTAATCAACGTCCGATCTATTCTTTTTGCAATATAAGATTCCCCAGCATGTTTGTTGGACCACGTGGGCAGAATCGGCCGAGGTCGAATGTCCATAATATGCCTGTCATAGAATATGTTGTTCAGATTGGTAGCTAGAGGATCCAACCTGGCATGAGAATCCCAATTTTCATCAACTTGTAGAGTAAAATTTGAATCTCCCATAATTACCAAGTTTTGAAGGGAGAGAATTCCGGAGTCCTGCATGCGTTTCCAGAAATCTGCCCTATTTTGATATGGAGCATATAGATTTATAATTTTGAAGATGCCCACCACGCCGCGGGTTTGACCTGTTAATAGGATGCCACCGAAAAAACTATAGGCCTTTAACTTTGCCCGAGTCGGGTCCCCTATGGCAATAGTTCCACCCGAATGACCATTTGCGTCCACAGCCGCACCACACCATCCCGATTTGATGCTAAGATAGGTCGATATAGCCTTCATCCGACCACATAATGTTTCCTAACAGAGAATAATAAAAGAGTCCATAGATCTTAAAAAATCCCTAAGGCAATGGGTCTTGGAGGCATTACCAAACCCCCTAATGTTCCATGATAGTATTTGATTCATGAGGAACACTCATCCGGGTTTCTTGCTCTAAGCGCCCTTGGAATCTTGTTTCCAGCTTCAACCATATTAATGGGTATCTCTGTGAGATTTTCTTCCCCCTCCGTGAATAATGCAACCGATTTCATTTTCCCTTTTAAAGTTTTGCTTCTGGTTTTATCTGTTCTACGAATAGATATATTTGGGATTGATGGATATGGCCCAGGTGTATCATCAGGTTTTGGGGGCCTATCAAACACAGTTAGAGCCGTCAGATCGAGGTTTGGATTTCCCAGAATGGACTCAATATCGTTTTCGACAGAGTTTGTGGGCGAATCAAGTAAATCAAAAAGAGATGGGTGACCGACATCCTTCTGGGCCTTGCTTCGATTTGTGGTATCATTTATAGTTCTGATAGAGGATGGATCGCCATGATCCGAGATGGAATCATGCCCAAAAACCTGGTCATTTACAGATAAATGATCAGATGCTCTATCTAGTCTGTTTGGTACATATTCTTGATACGTAGCCGAGGTTCCCCCCCTTTCATAGGAAGAATATCTAGGTGGAGCCATGTCACTTGCAGTTGGACGGGGTATATGAGAATATGTGACCGGATTAGGAATATAGGGAGACAGAAAATCCGGATCAGAGGGGGACGTAGGACCGACTTCTGGCATGACATGGATGTGGGGCTCATGGTGGGAAAGATCAGGAGGAGGTTTTCCCGAGGCAGTATCTAGATGTGTCTGTTTTACTTTATTCAGAATTTCATGTGCAGAAAGAAAAGTATCATCTTCAGAAGAAATGGTAATACCTGGTTCATTTCCGCTTGGAGAGTCACCCCTGGCCGATGGACGCCAATCAGTCACACCCTTTGCCATATTCCGTCGTCTGGTCGACAGTCTGAAGGGGCAATGCTCTTTAAGGTGGCCCATCTTATGACAGACCAGTCACCGGAAAGGAACACCCCAGTAGTCCACTCGCTGACGGTGCTTCCTTTGTCCCCATAGGAGGTCCACATCCCCAATGAGTCCGCCCCCGTAATCAACCTCAACCAAAATCCATGCGATCTTTTTATCAGAAGCACCAAAAATACTTGGGTCGATGTATTTTGTACATCCAATGGCATCCCCAATGGCCCCTAGCACCTTAAGCGTCCAAAATTCTAAAGGCAAACCAGGTAACTTAACCCAGATGATCTTACTCCGTGGGGCCTCCATGACGGGGTTGAAGCCGAGAAACCAAGGTATTAGCTGCAAAAAACTTCTACCCTTTACCCACATCCTGGATATAATCTTGTATACGTCGTTGTCGTCCATAAAATGGACACTAAACCATCCATTTAATAACATACTAATCCAGACTC